>QLNU02015359.1:354341-439609 GCA_006491805.2 Dysdera silvatica | reverse complement strand
TTTGAGTTCATTATAAAAGAGTTTAACTATATAATCGCAAAGCTGATGCTTCATCTTCTATTTCATTTAAAATGTGTATGACTGTATATAAGGCAAAGGAGATTGGTATAATAAAAATTCCTTACAGATTAAATAATTTAGCTAAAAACACTTTTTGTTTTTCAAGTTTTAGTTACATATTTGGCAAACATTTTCTTCTGAAAAATATATGGGCTTAATAATTTTATATAAATTATATTAGTTTTGGTGCAAAATGGTAACTTTTGGAAGAAGTTTAGTCAAAAGTACAAGTTTTTCAAATTTTTCAGTAGGTAATGTGGTATGAAAAGCACAGTTCAGGAAAATTATTTTAATAAGTTATTTATTATAACAATGAATTTCAAATTTCCCTGACTTGGGCCTTTGTATTTCAAATTTCCCCAATTTTTCCAGGTATTCCAGATGAGTAGACACCCTGTAATAAACGATACAGCTGATCATAGAGCTATTTTTCGAGAACTTTGATTTACTTTCATAACAGCTGAATATTCTGTTTGGAGCATAGGAGTATACAGAAAGTTCGTAAGTGGGGTGTTATAGTCTCAATGGGGTTACAGAGATACAACTTACATATTTCTATGTTAAATATACAACATTTTATTGCAATGGGGCATACGCCAATGGTTTGGAGGAACAATTGGATCAAAACAGATGTTACTTCCAGACCTGCTAACGCAATGGAAGCACTTATAAGTACAATGTGACTAATCTTTTTCCAAAAGCATACATGTTTTCATTTAAATAAATCGAACACTACGCAGATTAAATTAAACAATAATATAAATCAACGTTTATTGGCGTAGTGATACCAACGCCGATGGTATGGCGTGATTAGATGGTGAAACGTTCGAAAGAAAATAAATATTTCTGCCTTCGGTGGGACCTGAACCCACGACCTTCCACTTGCCGGGCGGAGGCTCTACCCACTGAGCTACGAAGGACAATATATAATCTCTTTACGAACGTATATATATTGTTGCCAGTTATTTCGCAGAATGGTGTAGTACATGGACTACTATTTAAACCAAATTGCAAAGAGACTGGTATTAAATTGATCGAAATGCCCGTTGCAGCATATGTATTTATATAAATCGAACACTACGCAGATTAAATCAAACAACAATGTCAATCAATCAACGTTTATTGGCGTAGTGATACCAGCGCCGATGGTATGGCGTGATTAGATGGTGAAACGTTCGAAAGAAAATAAATATTTCTGCGTTCGGTGGGACCTGAACCCACGACCTTCCACTTGCCGGGCGGAGGCTCTACCATCTGAGCCTCCACCGGGCAAGCGGAAAAACTCAGATAAGAATGGGGATAGTGGCAATAAAACTTCGGATGATTCCAGTTCAAACGTTGGCCGTGTAGGGGTCACGCTTGCAAAAAGCCACCAGAAAGCAAAGGGTTAAATTGCCTTTGGGAGGAAGGGGGCGCTAAATAATTTATACTGCTATATTTTTCCATTCCTAAATGCGTCGGAGAGGATGAAGACGAATTGGGCGGGGTTGCCGAAGGCGTCGGAGAGGAAATATAGCAGGAGGGACGCTTTGACCACTCAACTCCTCCAATGTCCTCCTTTTCACCCTCGTCGCACTCGGGGTGTCAAACAAAGTATTGTGGCTTATTCTGTTTTCGGAATATAGTTTAAGACACTTGTTTCAAGCTGTAATTTCGTTTAAATACCCACGATTTATTTTATGATCATTGCTCTAAGAATTTTTTTTTCTTAACAGAATTGTAGAATTCACATATTTTTTATTTACAACTTGAACAGAATTTTGTTTGTAAAATGTATGATTTCCCAAAATTTTGCCCTAGTGCCGCTAGGCCTCCAAAACAAGTGTCCTAGCGCCGCTAGGCCTCGACTACACCACTGCCAGTAAACACTTTTACATTTTAAAATAGAAAATGAGAATTAATAAAAACAACGATGAATCAATGGAAAATAACAAAGTTGAGCAGCCACTTCTGTAGATTTAATGCAGAAAATTACATCTTATGTAGGTTTATTTATTCCTAAATTTGCCAAATAATAATTGTGTATCTTTTCCAATAGGTTTCTACCCGAGGAGACCTACAATGTAATAAAATTCCTTTTTTAACACACCTTGTGTTATTTGTGAACTTTCGGAAGCAAATCTAAGGGGGCATGTGGGGAATTTCTCCCTCTGCTTCATTCTTGTCATAAGCAGCGTCTGGGGAAGTCAATTTCTCAACCAAGAAGCTCCATATTGCATCCAGTACCTAGTGTTGGTAAGCTGATTCAGAACTCAGAAAATTTACATTAGTAGCAGATTTTTATTAGTAATTTTAATATTTTTGGTAATACTAAAGAATAAAGGGTTCGTTAAATTTCTTAAAGAGTGTATTGGTCATTGGGTGTTAAGCTTCTATTGCATTACAATATAGCTCTCTGTGACGGAAACCGTTATCAAGAAAGTGAGTATTGTTATTTCTTGATCTTTCATTAACTCGCGGAAGATTCAAATCCGCACTAAAAGAGATGGATAATCCATATATAAACCTTCCGTTCTATATTAACGTTCTGTGGCTTAGTCCAAATTAGGTACTAAACACATTTATGTCATGCTCAAATGCAATCAAAGTGTTGTTGGATGAAAAGAACTTCCCTCAGAATTTGATGATGATGGTTATCTGTACATGCTATTCCTGACTAATGTAACGATGTACCCGAATAAAATTATGAGTTTCTGACTCAGAGAAATCCATAAATATTTATAAAATACAAGATTTGATCTATAAATCATGTATTAACCGTTATTTTAGATATACAAGAAGAGGACAGGATGTTTTTAAAAAGATCTTTGGAAAAAATGAAGATGGTTTCGTAATAGACACGCAGCTCTGCGACATACAACTTTTTATTTTCTAATGCGACCGACTCTCAGTAATTTTTTATTGCTTAACGATCCGTGATAGAAAAAAAGTATTTACATCAATGAACGCATCGAATGATCAGTTATGTTCATCGACGATTACTATAAACGCATGCCTAATAATCACTTTACAGAAGTGCACGTATTAGCTTTTGATAAACAAGGAGTATTTATTAATAACTGAATATTTTATAAACTTAGGAATACCGTAAAATCATAAGCGTATGCAGAAAGTTCATAAGGTGGGATAGGCTCAATGGAGGATTACAGAACCATAACTCCATATATTTATATGCAAATATATAAAATTTCATCGCAATGGGGGTCGCAATCCTTATCAATTCGTCCCCGGGAATAACAGGGGGTGAAATGCAGAGTGTATATAATTTTCAAACTATAATATGCAATATCGAGATAAAATTATTACAATATGCATATACAGTAAATTACTACATATAAATATCTTAAATCTAAATAAGAACGTCGTAAATCTATATGTTAATACCATTAATCTATTTATAAATGTCGTAAATCTATATATTAATACCATTAATCTATTTATAAATGTCGTAAATCTATATATTAATACCATTAATCTATTTATAAATGTCGTAAATCTATATATATATTAATATCGCAAATGTATATATAAATATCATAAGAACTCTGACCAGCCCACTGCGTCTATTTATCCTCAAAAACTAGAAATACATTTTATTATTTGTATTTGAATCTTTTAGAATTTTAACTTGAGGTATTTAGTTTAAAATTAAAAATTATATTTCAATGGTATTTTGAGATATGTTAAATATGTCGATACTAAAGTCATGGCAAGAGGTTATCCTTATCTAAGTTGTGTTAATATTTAAGTGGCCTTCATAAGTATTGTATTTTAAACTATATTACCACCATATTTAAAAATATCTTTAAAATAATTTTTACTGAAACAAAATTGGAAAATTTGAGCCTCAAATTTTGCATATTTAATTCTCTATACAACACTCGTTCTGTTGTATACCATACAACAGTTTTAGAATGTTAAAAAACAATATCAAATTATGCACACCTTACCGTAATAACAAGTATGTGGGTTTAAAAGATCTAAAATTCCCACGCATACAAAATATTTTCAAAACTGATTTGTAAAAAATCTGCTACGCAATGCAGGTTAAAGCATTTGCCCATGTCTTTGTCCTTTGCATATTCGCCATATGCAAAATGCAATTAAAAAGAAATTAAATCAGTTACAGAAAAATATGTAAAATGAAAATAAATTGGCTGAAAGATCGAAGATAAATTAGAAATAACATGCACATAGAATGAAAGTATTTTAAAAAAGTTTGAAAAAAAACTAAATTAGACATAAAATGCTTAATACTACTGTAACACTTAAAAGTAAAATCCTAATTATGAAGAATTTAAATATGAGAATTTCCACATTATTTGCCATGGGCGATCATTGCACCTAACACGCAGCTAAGCAACCAAGTCTATATTTTATCAAACAAATTTACAAAGAATTTATCAAAGAATTTACAAAGAACGTTTACAAGTATTTCTGAAGTACCGACGTCTTTTCAATTTTTATGTTTGATAATTTTTAAGCCTTGAACTTCTTTCGAAATCTTGTAGGTAATCGCTTTTATCAGCGATTATATTTTTAAAATACAATCAGTATGTATTATCCGATTTTTGCTCAGAATTGATTGGTGAGTTTAATGAACGAGTGAGACCACACATGCGGGAAAGGAAGTCAGTTTCTGCAGGCAGGAAAGGCAAAGCTCCTGCCACGTTTTTATCTGTTGCGGTGAATAGCAGCATCAAATCTCTTCCCGATGATCAGAGACGACCAATGGCTATTTGCGGGAGTTCCTTTCATCCTTCTGATCCTATCATTCTCGCCCGCGAGGTCACGAAACAGAATTGGAAAGGCCGGCGGACGATAAAGGTTGATGATGCTTGTGTGTGACCACAAATGTGACACTTTCTGGCTAGCACGCCAGCGGTGACATTATCGTCAAAATTGATTCCTTCGCTTATAGGAATCGCCTTCTGTCAGAGGAGCGAAATGGAAAGTTGGCTGCACCGTAATAGCCCAAGAACTGAAACAAGCCCAGAAGAATAAAGCAAAGCCCACCTGGGATAAGATATTAATCCAGTTTGTGTGATAATATTATGAGATTTTGGCAACGGTTTCTTCTCGTTAGTATTATTGGAATAAAATCAATATTTTTCTAGTTCGATGCATAATAATATCGTCTAACTAAACACCCAGGAAACCAGTGTTTTTCAAAATATAGATCGAGATTCTAGGCACTTGCAACCTGATAATTTCTCCTAGGAGATTTTCCATTTCTTCCAAGAGTATGTTGTCAATTTATCCTAAGAGATTTTCCATTTCTTCCAAGATAATGTCAATTTCTTCCAAGATAATGTCAATTTCTTCAAAGAGAATGTCAATTTCTTCCAAGAGAATGCTAATTTCTTTCCAAAGGCTGTTTGTTTTTTTCCAAGAAATTGTCAATTTCTTTCAAGAGATATTGTTTAACTTTGTCCAAGTAACTGACAATTTTTTCAAAAAACTTGTAGATTTCTTCAAAGGAATTGATAATTTCTTCAAGAAGATTATCAATTTCTTTGAAGAGATTGTCAATTTCCGACACTTACTATTGTGCGTTCGCGCTCTGTTGGCGTGTGACACCGTTAGCAGACGGGTTAGTCCATTGCAGTTTAGGGAAGGGCGTCTTGCCGAAACTGGTTTTTCGCGCGGGAAAAACCAGTTCCTCCAAGACGGCCTTCCCTAAACTGCAATGGACTAACCCGTCTGCTAACGGTATCACGCGCCAACTGAGCGCGAACGCGCAGTACAAATAACTCGAGTGATATATAGAATATTCAAAAATTTGACTCGCAATTGCTAATCAATTCATCAATCCCGTTCAGGTAATTTACAAATGTGAATTTTGTTAATCACAGCCATACGTTAATAGAAAGTTAAAGATGAAATAATGATCATATATTTTAATTTATTCAAATTTTGGTTCTGAATTGTAAATTAAACAGCTGATCAAAATAAAGATAATAGTAACTAAAGATGACATTATACCGTTATTACACATTAAGTTCAAATCACTATTTTCGAGGATTAGAATTTCAACTTATAATCTACTTATTTAGTGATATGCACTTTTTAGTTAAAACCGAATATCATTTTCCAGATTTTGTCAGCCTCAACAACCATTGTGGCTATAACTTTAGCCACTACAAATATATGTTTTCTGTGGCTTGATTTTATTTAAAGAACATGTCGTTGGAATCAGCAATATTTTTCGGCTTTGATTTTCAAATTTAAAGAAAAACACTTGATTATAAACATATTATGGAACCCCGCTATACGGAACCCAACTTTTACAACGTCCCCATTAATGTAACTACTCCTGCTCTATATTTGCAAAATTGGAACTTCTTATAGCAATCGGAATCCCAATTTATAGGACGGAAGCAAGGGATCGTCTAACAACAGTTTGTGTAATGACTATCGTTACGAAACCCACAATATTATAAGAGTGGGCATTCCGTGTAAATAAATAAAAAACAGCAGCGAGTCCATATTTAACAATTAAGCATGTAATCATTTTCTAAATATATGAGGAATTAAATCGATACTAGTCATCAATTTCGAATAGAATTGAAATGCAATAATCTCTGTCTGTTTTTAAATTTCGCTTCGATAAAAGTGTTTCCGTGCAAATAGAAATAACGGCTTCGTATATATAAGGTACAACTAGATAACAAGTGGCCCTAATTTTAATATTTCATATCTTTAGCCCCCCCCCCCATGCTTCGATGTTCTCATGGGGACTTTATCTATACCATTGCTTAACCCCTATATGTTAGCTTCCGATAAGGTACCTTTTAAGTTAATGGAGGTTTAGTAGCTATGGAGCACAAGCGAGAAACACAACATCCCTCGCTAAGCAAGCGAAGCACTCTGGTCAAGCCCTGTGATGTTTTCATTGTTACCATAACGACGCTTCGATCTTCTCGAGAGGGCGCTACTATCGCCAGCAGGTGGCGCTGGGGCTCTGGGTTCACGATTCTCCCAACACGTGACTCAGTCCGTTTCGGGTCATCCTGCTGATCCGACCTCTTCTCTTTACCTGATGTGTTTCGCTAATGCTGAGATCACAGACCCACGATTCCAAACAAGTTAGTTTAAGCACGAAAGATAATATAAAGAGAATATTAAAATTGTGGAACTTTTTTTAAGAAGGTGACGATTTTAGTGTTCATCCTAAACGTCATGCCAATGATATTGAAAACAAATTTTTACTGTCATTCCTGCCCGGATGCTAATCCAACTCGTGCATGCTCGACTTAACTGTGTGACCGTGCTCGCTGTAACTCGTCTCTGTTCCACAATGCCATGGATGGTGGTAGTCATTCTTCTGACATTGTTGGATACTCTGTCATCAGAAGTAGCATGCATCCAATTGGCCGATATCTACTGGAACGCCACGAATCCCATGTGAGTCTTTAAATTCTTTGATATTTATTCCTGAGATACCCATCAATACGTTTTCTCTCCCGCAAGTTTAGTTAAATCGCTTGCTGATGATGCTTTCGGGAGATTTTTACTACTCTGACCACCAGAGAACATTCACTTATTCATCAGAACCAGATTTCATAAAACGGGATTGGTCGGAGGAACTTTGTTTCTCATGTCGTATAACGTTTTATTTTACCATTCTTTCTGATTACCATATCCGAACAAATACCAAAATTCAAATCTTTAAAGCACTACTCTGCAACTCAGTACCGCATCGTGGACGCTCGGGAGTTGAACATCCAATACCGTTTAAACTTCCTGACCAATCTTTCTTTATCGAAGTGTGTATGGGCTGAACAATATTTTATAGAGATAACCATTTCCCTAAGCGCATATTAATTTCATTTTGATGCCAACTATGTATGTATCCTTCTCAATTCGGAGTACAACCTAAAAGTTTTCAGAATTTAGTTTATGAGTGGGGGAAGAGGCACTTACACACACGAAACAATGTTTGAAATATAATTCTAGTCCTTTCACGTGAAAGATTATTTGCTACAGAAACTATTCTAAATTTAATTTTTAAGCAATGTTAATTTCATTTTCACGTAATTTTAATTTTATTTTCAAATAATCTTAATTGTAGTTTCAAGTAATTTTAATTTCATTTTAAAGTACCCTAACCAATTTTACTTTCGTAGTCCTTAAACCGTACGATTGTTTCTTAAGTTCATTTATTATCGCCTTGACCTCCATTAATATCATGAGACGGAAGCAGTCTAAAAAGTTGCGAAACTTTAGATGACGTTTGCTCTCCAATTTTACTTACTCCATTTGTGTTAACATTCCCCCTTTATATATATATATATTTCGACATAAACCGTGATTAACATAAATCATTAATGTCATGAAGGTTTTTAAATTATATAATGATCTTCTTGGGTTTATTACTCGATATCGGATGTTTTATCTGCCCTGCGTAAAGGACGTCCGTGTCCATGAAACATTTCGATTTACAACAGGTTGCTTCAATTAATATTGATTTCAGGGTCGATACCAAATGATGTCTACAGAATGACTGCGAAAACAGAAAGGAAATACCCAAAGTGAAGGAACTTGGGGAGCGGGGAAACAACAAAGAACTGTATTTTGACCAAGAACCTATGAATGATAGAAATGGGCTTACAACAATCAACAAAGACTGATAGGTTTTAAAAGAATTTTTACTGTGAATAGAGTTACAAGAACAGGAAACTGATGGTTCGTCTATTACCTCCTGGAATGATCTCCGTGCACTATTGTTGCTAGCTCATCAATTTTTTAACGTCGTGCCGTGCTTTCAGAAATACTTTTTTGTGTTCAAAGCAACTGAAATCTACCCAACAGTAAAGAAACGGACCGAAATTTTTTAACGAAAGGGATTAATTTCAGAGATTGTTTTCCTTTGAAAACTGATCGTTTCCAGGTGCAAAAATTCTATCAAAAGCAAATGTTTTTTTGTTGCTTTTCACCTTAATTAGACGCTCATTTACTTTGTTTCTTGTGAAATCACATTTGAGATCCTACTATATCTTTTTTTTTTTAAGCGGAATTTTATTAAAATAGCGATTTTTTTTAATAACTCAACGCATGCTTGCATACTATGGCACGTTTCATTTTAACAGGAGAAAAAATCTTTAATATATCATCCTATTCGATAAAATAGTTTCATATTTCGAAAGTAATCTCTCACATAGTGCAAAAATTAATAGAAACAATAGAATTTAACGAATAAATACTCGTCAATTTTACCCCAATCCCAAAATCAACTTCATGAGCGCCCAGACAAATGAAGGTATGGGGATGTGCTTAGGAAGCTGTTTTTCACTTACCTTGCATTTCAACCACCGACCTTGCAATAGTGCAGTGGTAAGGCGTTAGTTTAACCCAGGGTTGTCCAACCTTTTTGGGCGACTGGCCACTTAAAAATTTTCACATATCTCGCAGCCCAGCGGTGTCAGCAAGTTTCGGAAAAAAAGAGCCTCTCTTGGGAGTTTTTCAATTGTTTATTTGTTGATTTGTGATGTGGAAAGGGGTCACCTATGCGGTTTTTTTCGATTTCTGACAAAAAAAAAATTATTTTTATTTTTTTGTTATTCTAAGCAGTTGTTGGCGGGCCAGATTAACACCATTGGCACGCCGGATTGTGGCCCGCAGGCCGTATGTTGGACAACCCTGGTTTACCCAGTTTCGACTGAAAACGGAGGACCAGCTCTTGCCAACAAACTGCTGCCTCTCACTGTAGTCTGAGGGTTGTTTCTCTAAGCCGTAAGAGTTTGATTCCTCGGAAACTGTTGACCCTGGCGCGGTATGACCCTTGCTGTCCTTTCGCGTAAAACCCAAAATGAGCCCAGAATTGCATCTGTGCCATCACGAAGAATAGCATCTGTGCCATCACGAAGCTTTACAAACTATCTTAAAAACCATGATTTGGTTATTGAAATTTAAATCAATTGTTTTGTTTATTTTCCCGTGCTCTTGTTTAAAGATACGAAATAAGGGTTATCATATATATATTAAACATAATTACTTGTAGGTAGATATTTTATTTCCCACCCTTTGTTCTTTTTGCTACGGCCCCTAATTTTTCTGCTCCCTTCTCATGTCATGCTAATATTACCCCAGTGTATCCAGTTTGAAAACAGCTAGGAAAACAGAGGGAAAAAACTTTTCAAAACAAACAAAAAGGGGCGGGGGGAACAAGGAAAGTACATTAGTGCCCTAGATTGCTCGTTTAAGTTGAGCTCGTTTACGGGGAAAACGTTGAAATTGACAAGTTTGTGTGAAAAGTGACGTTCGAAACAAGCTTAGTTGGGATTTGAAAGATATTTAGTCCATAATCGGCTGTGTTTAATAGAATCTTAACATTTTCCCGATTTATTCTTAGAAGTATTTAGGTTATCTGTTTTAACTTAGCACAGAACGTATTTGCATGAGGCCCTGCAATAGTAGCACCTTCGCTTCACACGATGTTAACCCGGGCACGAATCTCAAAGGTGTTAAAGAAATAAATAATAAAAATAAAATAAATATAATAATCGACCGACCAGTTCCCGTCTGCAGAGCCGACGAGAGGGGAAGGGCAGCAGGGGCTGCAACCCGGGGGCCCCCGGATGAAGTCTAGGGGCCTGAGTTGGCAAGGACCTAAACAGTTCGTCAGCAAGTTTTGCAACTAACGTGCTGTCATGTTGTTTGCGATGATTTTTAAGCCTTGTAATTTTCCTGAATCAGTGAAGGGGGATGTGTCAGCGACGGAGTAGTGGGAGAACCTCACGCTCCCCGTTCTTCGGGCTACGTCCTTGCTGTCCGTTTAGATCACATTCTAGTTATGCCTGTATCTGAAAAATGTTTGGAAGTTAAATGGATGCTTGGAAATAAGGAGAACCTAGGAATGACGTCACAAGCCGATCTACTGAAATTATAGAGTATTTTTAAGAGGATAGAAAACTAGGTGACGAGCCATGCACTTGGGCCACATAATTAAACTATCATGATCCTAACTTGGGATCACGATACTCATAGATGTCCTATATAGACATAGACGTCCACGATACCCATAGACGTCGCTTGTCTCAAGTAACGATGGGTTCCATCCTTACTTGAGCCAAGCGAATACGTCACGTCGTGTTGGACCTATGCGTAGATGCACGTATATTCATCACATTAATTCGTGATACAACGTTGTGTTACGCGATGCAACCGGCGACGCGTTTTGAATATGACAACGTAATGGATGCTATAATATAATTACATTAATTCTTTATCGAAATTCGATGTAATGTAAAATACCTGGCCCAGAAAATATATAATTAAGGATAATATGGAGTCCTTCCAGATGATTAGTTAAGAAATATTACTCGGCATTTGGATATTTCGTCACGCTCTCAACGTATTCTTTCTATGCTGCGTCTCACGGAATCATCTTCGAAGAGGGAATCGTTTTTGGTTTCTGTTGTGAGAGGGCCGTTTTGGTCGAAAATTTTGTTTTTCGTTCCAACCTCACCGGGTCATCAATCAAAGGAATCGGTAGAAAACGACTCAAGCTGCTTTTGAAGTTTCCCTTTCGGAACATTTTAACTTTGGAGAACCATGGAAAGCGAAAATCATTTCGTTCTGGGTTTCGTTTTGCTCATTTTTTATTTTCAAAAGGGCCTTTAATAATCGGGTCACTTTCACGACGCGAATGAGTTGTAATTATGCGTGCAGGGATTTTTACGTTCGGATGTATATTCGTCACATAGCCGCACTCAGATCTACATTAAAATGAAGTTTTCAACCTGGAGAAAATGAAAACGTTTAATTTTTTCCGGCTCCCATAATTATACATGCGCCTAATTTTAAATAATTCTATTCTGAGAAACAACGCATCTTAAACTATAATTTACATAGAGAAGTTGTATTGAGTTAGACAGCTAGGGAAACAGCGTTAATTAAATAGCACTTAAGTGCAGTATATTAATTACATAATTGCATTGCATTTTAATGCTATAAATTGCATAATTCAATGATACTTCAGTGTAGTATATTAAATAATTCCGTCCCGTATATTGCATAATTCAATAGAATTTCAGTGCAGTACATTAAATAATTTAACTGCACTTAAATGTCACATGTTGCATAATTCAGTGTCATTTCCTTGCAGTATATTACATAATTTAATTGCGCTTAAATATCCTATGTTGCATAATTTAATGGCACTTCAGTGCAGTATATTACATAATTCAATGACACTGAAATATACATAGTATATGCATAATTCAATAGTACTTCAGTGCAGTAGGTGCACTATATTATGTAAGAGAATCATTTTTCTTATTTCCTGGTTCTTCCTCAAACCCGATAATTTATTGAAGCCCCTGCGATTGTAACGGTTCGTTTTGCGTGCCGTTCATCCGAGTTCGATTCACTACCGTGCCGCTCATCTGAGTTCGAGTCCCAACCGTGCCAAAAAAAGCAAACCTTATTAACTTCTCATTCTCACTCCCAGGGATTGGTTCCCTAGACCTTAAGAGGTGCGAATTCCTCGGAAAATTGTAAGTCCCCGAGCAACATAACTTCTACCGTCTTTGCGGAGTAAAACAAAAAATGTTTTTATTCGTTTGTGACCATTTATAAAAAAAAAAACAGAATTTTTCAACGAACTTCTTTATAACACAAACTTGCTTTTAACTTGAAATTCTTATTATAAAACTAAACCAAATGCATATTGGGATTCGCATTCGACTTGGAGTTAAACTTTTTTTTCCCTGTGTGCACTTTGAACGGTTTTTAGTCAATTTCAACGTAAAAGGTTCATTTAGCAACGATTCTTAGCACAATTCAACTAAAAATTTATAAAATCGACGATAGTTTCGGACGATTAATGGTCGTCCTTCTTCTAGGATAGTAAAATGTCGAATAACAACAAGTACGTGTTGCCGATTTCAGGCTGGTTAAGTTGCCACAAAAATTAACAAAAATAGAAACGATTAATCGACATTTTACAATCCAAGAAGAAGAACGACCACTGATCGTCCGAAACGATCGTCTATTTTTTTTTTTTTTGCAATGTGCTAAAAAAACGTTGCTAAATGAACCTTTTACTATCTGTGCATAATGTTTGTCATTTCTTAATCTACAATTTCAACGTATCGGTTAGCACTATGTCAAATCGTGCGAAGACCAACTCACTGAACGGGTCTTTTCGTTCATGGCAGGTGGGCAAAATCTTTCAATAACTCGTTCAACGAACGGTTTAGCACACTTGTGGTATAGATCCCTGTCGTTATGGCAACGAGTTTCGACACCATGCGAATAACCGTAGTTCAATTCCACCAAGTGCGGTACGCAGCAGAAAGTACCGCTTTTTCTGCAGGTCCGTAATTCGAGGCTTGTTTGCTTAACCGAGAGAGATTCGGATGCTTCAGAACACTGTAGATCCTGTATAAGTCCTATGATCTTGTGAATCCCTGTAGATCCTGCAAATCCTGTACGAGTTTAAGCTTTTCTTGTGCGTTAAACACCCATAAACCAACGCATATACCTTCCAATTCCGAAAGTGGCGATTCCAACATGATCATTATTCCAGATAAATGATTGCTGCCGACGCGTCCGAAAGCTTGGATGATCTTTTCCATTTGAAGTTTTACCAGTGTTCAACCTCGCGCCTGTAAATTTCTTTTATCGCACTTTCTATCTTATTTCTACGGAACAGAACACAATTTTATTCATTTAAAATTAAATTCATCATTTAAATTTTAACAGTATAATTAAATTTAATTTAAAAAATACATATGGGAATGAAGGAATTTGATACAGGAGAGTTTTTAATGTTTTTATGATCAGAGAACCTAATTATTGTATTTAGTTTTCAACCGATACTGGCACTGGGATAATGGCAGGGTGTATTGAAGGGGATAAAAACCCCTATTGCAATGAAATTTCGTAGGTATACATATGAATATATGCAGTTGTAGTTCTGCTATCCGCCCCCTCATAAACTTTCTGTTTACGCCTATGGATAAAGGTCAATAAGACCAATTTTCAACAAGAATTGACAAACTTTGGGCCACTCGTCAATCTTCGCCGTAACGTCTTTGAATCAAGACTATGCTCATAAACTCATGTGATACCCCAATTCTGCACAAAACATTTACATTAATGTTAATTTTTACACATCGATAAAATTCCATGTGTTGTTCTTACAAAATAAGAGTAATCTCTTGCTCTTTTTATTGGAAAGGGAGCCCCGTTGCTAGCATCGCTGCTGTTTCCATTTTCCAACCACGTGTTTAAAATCTTCCGACGTATAAAACAAGGGATAAATTATTATTTCCTTAATTTCAGGTAAAATATATCTTTCAGTTTCCTCATGGAGTGGATCTTCGGACTCCCACCTAATTGTCTTCAAAACAAAAATGCTTAAAATTATCCAGAAGTGACTAAGGTTCGAAGAGCCTTGTCCTGGACAATCGTAAACTTGATGCACCAGTGTATAAATTTAATATAAATGAACGTACTTGAATTCATTCGGTTTACCCACGCTGGTAAACCGAACCAGACGCAATTTTTCTTAGGTTCGTAAGCAATTTATTACGGTTTTGACGGTAAATCAAATGCAATGGGAACAGCCACCTCTCCATAAAACGTTCGCCACTAGACAAAGAAACCCACGTACGCCACTCGTCATCATCACCATCCCACAACAAGACGCACACCCTAACTACAAAGTGGCGAACCGCAGCCCCAAATTTCAACTCGTCCTGCACCTCCCTAAACGATTTATCACTTCCTTTGACGTCTCTCCAAGGGACAAACACCTTTCTTCTTCCTATTGACGTTGTCCATGTTGGAGGTGATGAATTGCTTTTGCATTCCCGTTGTGATTTTTTCGTTTCATGGTATGGTGAAATTTGCAAGAGCCTATCGATTTCGTCATCAAAATCGACAGTCGTGAAGAAGGAGGCTCCTTGTACAAAGACCCCTGTTTACCGTCAACAGTATCTATTGTCGATACTGTCAATTCTATTCCAATAGTTTGTCAACAGCGCTCTTCAGTAGGATGTTCTGTATTTTTTTACTGGTGGATAACATAGCAGGAACACGCTTTTTATTGTCGACAATGTCCGTCTGTAACAATCGTCAGTTAAAAATAGTTGCTACTTTTTGAATATTTGAAAACAACGTTCCAGCGAAGTATGCGAATGTATATTTTAGGCCCCGTATTGTCACAAAAGTATTCTTTGATTTATTCGGCTCCATTATTTATTAATTCGGTTGCATTGCATGCATGCTTTTCCCACCAACATCTGCTGAGGAAAACGACGCCACACGATGTATATCACATGCAACGAACCATTAACTATTCTGAATATTTTATCCAGTCATGCAAATTTTAACCAACAGCTATCATTTAGCTTTTAACCAAAATTATTTTTAACCTTGATTACGTTTTATGCAATTCCTTTAACCATAAAATCTTAATTCTTAATCGGATATCGTCTTTTTAATCTCACCTGAACTTATTACATCATTCCTTTAATACATTTCTATTTAATGCGTTTTTTTATTTTATATGAAATCAAATTCGTCTTTCATTTTAAAACTGTATGTTAGACCTCACGGCGTTTGACGCAGAATGTCCCTTGAATGTGTTGATAAATATTCAACCAATAAATTATCGTTATTATATTAGCAACACTGCATATATAAGTTATATGCCAAAAACAAAAGACTGCAATTTGGTATATTTTCCATATTAAAGTACCATTAGCGTTTATGATGTTTTACGTTTGCGTGTGCAAATGAAATGCGTGGTTTTATTTATTTTATTTTGTTTTATTTAAAATATACAAATTTTGATAAAATATCCAATCTTCTCTTTCAAAATACCCAAACAACCTTTATTTCATAGATTTACTTAAATAGATGTGAGTTGTAATTTTAAGGTTAGACAATGAAAGCCCATTGTTTAAGCATGAAATGGAAACAGACATGAAAAAAAGTATAATTTACTCTTTCTCCGAAAAGCACATTTTCTTTCGTCGGTTTCGCGTCAATTTTACGAATATTTTTATTTTTTTATTTTTGAACTCCAACTAAAACCGAAAAATTAGTAACGGCTTCCACCGTCATGTCGTGAATTTACACGATCACGTGACCCCGAAAAGACTGAACCTCACAAACGTCCTACAATCACGAGATCGCGCCAAGTAGAATTGCGGCCTCGTCTTCGATCCGAAAATTACACAATTTAATAAACGTTTCACTCCACCCGTAAGTGCCATCTGCAGGAAACGAAACTAAAATTTTTAGTACGTGTTTGTATTTCTGCCTCGTGGCAAATTATGTATTTAATAATTAAAATTTGATTCTCCCTATTCTGCCGTTCATCTTGGCAAAGCTCCACTACTAATAATGGTCGCCAACTGCTTTTAAAGTTTAGTCATATCGTAGGAGCCCTGAAAGTCGATCACCCTATTTTTAGCTTAATTAAAAATTAAGCCCCAGTAGTGGTGCCAGCATTTCTATTTACTGTCAGTTGCATTTGACAATTACGACGGTAGCGTTTGCGATAAAGGCTTTGCGATTTTTATTGCAACTATTCTCGATAAATCCTTTCAACAGATTACTTTTTATGTTTTAATAATACTATCGCATTGAATGTGGCTGTGCAATTAATGCAAACAATTACGCATTTGTTTGTTTAACGTACGTCCTTTGGGCTCCTTATTAACTTAAATGCCAAATTTTCAGCTTTTTATGTCAATAATCAATAATTTTTAATGTCAATAATCCTTGTAATCTTTAGTGGGTTGGACTCAAAGTGATTGCTATTGGTCAATCTGGCCTAAAGTTGACCAATCAGAAACTGAGGATCGCTTCCTATTATCATTATGTTATGGCACTGCCTGGAAATACAGTGCCGCTCGCTCGGCCAACTTTTCCAACATTCATATATGCACACACACACACATACACACACACACACACCTATAATGGCTCTGTGGTGGGGCAGTGGTAACGTGTTCGCCTTGTGCCATTTACCCGGGTTTAATTCCCAACGATATAAAAAAGAGCTAACTATGCACTTCAATCTGGGGATAGGTTTCTTAAGCTCTGAAAGATTCCTCGTAAAACTGTTCGTCTCGAAGTAGCATGAGCTCTGCTGTCATTACGACGTGAATTATAAAAACTCCTCAAAACTAAAGAATATAAAATCACATAAACTCGTTTTTATGCTCTTTAGTTTTATATACATACGAGTGCACACTGAATTTAATGCTTGATTGTGCATGTTTCTAATCATGATGATGATCCTATGTTGACTGTAATACCTAAATATATCGATTAATCATTAAATGGTACTAAGTGCTAACTAGGCGTGGCAAGATCCTCACCTAGTACTGTGTCACGCCTAAAGCCACGCCAAAATTTAATGTTTTTGGAGGCATGGCTGGATGTATATTCCTAGATTTTAAGAGGAAACTTCAGTTTTTCCCGTAGTTATATACGTTTTATTAGATGGATAAAAGAAGAGTTTATGCGGTTTCTCTTTGGACATCTGTCATTCGCATTTTATCTGTCGCCCCCGATGTCATCCCTAATTTCCAAGTCTGACAACGCCACTGACAAAAAAAAGTGCCATGTCTTAAATGGCATATCATTAACATATAGCTGTGTATCTAAAAAAAGGGTTTTTTTTTGGCGTTTTGGCGCTCCTCCCTGGGTCGCCCATCGTTACTCATCTGGGACCAGTGCATGAAAAATTGGTCCCATAACCTTAGGTTTATTATACGCAAGGAGAGGATATCTTGGAAGGACTCGGTCTAGTCAAAAAAGTCAACTTCAGGGAAAAGAAAAAAAAAATCAAGAAAAATCGCTCTTTTTCGGGAAAAAGAAATGCCCCTTCTCGAGTACGCAATATCTTTGCCTGGCATTTCAAAGTCAGTATATTTCTTCGGTGAAATAGTTTTCGTCGTTTTATGTTGTACCATTTATAACGACGACTTTTTTACGGGGAGTGTCAGCGAGAAAAATTTGAAATTTAATAGGTTTCGTTTTCTCTATTGAGGAAATATTGCAAAAGATATTTCAAAATGAGTGTCTTAAATTTCTTCCATTCGCAAAGCGACGACGACACCTTTTGAATAATATATCTAAAGGTCTCGACAAATTCGTTCTCCTGGCCAAAAATGGTCTCCACTGGCGACTTGATTTTCGCAGATGACGAGTAGCAAATATTTTCCTTCTACAGTTCCACTGTTTTCGTTTTGAGGCTGGTGAGTACGATTTGCCACTGTTTACTGAGTCCTGTGCATATATGGAGGTTATGTAAAAATTATGCTTTTCAAATACGTCGCTATATCTGAATGTACATTGATTTATAGACATTCATTTGTAGACTATTCTGGAATGCTAATCAGACTATGTGAGGTTCTGGGCCGTTCAAGTATTACGTAAGCACATTCCTTGCCATTTTGTACCCCACTCCTCTTCATAACAATAAATAAGCAAATGCCTGCCCCCCACCCCCTTCATGCCTACGTAAGATTTCAATTCTCTAGTTTTTGGTAAAAGTTTTCGAAATGGTAAGATGTACAGTGTGTGATGCAAATTATAATACTTCGTTTTCATTGTAATATTTAATACTTATTTGTAGGGTTGTCATAATATTAAACGCTTGTTTTTAAATAAAAAGTAATCACAGGGCACTACCGTATTTAAAAGTTTTAATCCGCTGTTAATGACTATTTTGATGTCATTATAAAGTATTTTGTTATATTTTTATTATTAACATTTCTTACGCTCTAAGCAAAAAATATTATGCAATAAATCGGTAGTAAATTTGATAAAATACATTTATTAAAAATACCACATTCACTATAATTTAAAAATGTGGGTACCACGGAGAGCTTAATGAAGGTAGGGCCAGTGTGAAAAATGTTGAGGCACTGGTTTAAATAATTAAATATTAAAGTGCCATTACATATATTTTATATCTTCTATTCGCCATGTGTTGCACATTCATGTTTCGAAGGTCTATCATGGATTATCACATTACAATTATGTGCTAGTTTTATCTTACATAAACATGATTCAAACTTACCCTCCCCTCTCTCCCCGTTGCCAGAAAACACAAGCATATCTCAAACCTCCCTCTCCTCTAAAACTGCTTGCGTAATACTTGAACGGCCCCTTTGGGGCTAGCCCCAAATTCATGCGTATATATATATTTAATAATATAAAATCCCATAACTTGCGGCTTTCGAAAGAATTTCTGGAAATATGTAAACCTCTAGCTTATGAAATCTCACATGCGTTCAATTTCTTTTCGTTTATTACAATATATATGCGGATTTTTCATTCGTGAGATGATTTTATCCCAGCTGCAGACGTGTTGTAAATTGTAAATAAACACCAATTGTGTTATTGGAGGAGAATGACATGACTTAAACAATGAAAATCCAACCAACTAATAGTGTCATATAGAAAGAAAGATGTAACTTTATATAAAAATAGTTGTGTTATATTGAAAGGAAGATATAACTTTCTATAAAAATAGTTGTGTTACATAGAGAGGAAGATGTCGCTTTATATAAAATAGTTGTTATATGAAAAGTTGAAAGATGCAACTTTATAAAAATAGTGGTGTTATATAGGAAGGGATATGTAAAGTCATATAAAAATAGTTATATAATAGTTATATTGTGTATATAAAAATAGAAAGGAAGATGTAATTGTATATAAAAATAATTGTGTTATATAGAGAGGAAGATGACACTTCATATAAAATAGTTGTTATATAGAAAGAAAGATGCAACTTTATAAAAATAGTTGTGTTATATAGAAAGGGATACGTAAAGTCATATAAAAATAGTTATATAAAAAGGGAAATAGAATGCTATAAAAAATAGTTGTTTTATAGAAAGGGAGATGTAGCGTTAAATAATAATAGTTGTTGTATAGAAAGGGAGATGTAACGCTATATAAAAATTGTTATGTATAAAGGGAGATATAATGTATATATAAGTAGTTGTTATATAGAAAGGGAGATGTAACCCTAAAGAAGTCTAGTGACCAAATATCAACGTTCAACTGAGACCACCTAGGTTTTGCAACGCTTAATTTCATTAACTCTAACCTACATAATTACCCAAGCACCAACGAATTACAAATGTGCCAAAGCATTTACTGAATGAATTAATGAAGGACTTTGCCCATTTCTTGCAAAGGAGCAGAGTTATTCGTTGATTAGGCACTGAACGATGGATTTATTCCATCGTTTCAACGAATCTCAACCTTATATGACATCACAACAGGCCTCCTCGGTATACCTGCGATAAAAATATGTGGATAGTCAAATCCATGATTGCGAAATTAAAGCCCCTTTAATCTTCATTTTTTAAATTTGAGTTGCTGACTAGGAGAAAGTCGAGAATACCTTCTGGGCCCGGGAGCGCCGTTTCCAAAGCCAACTCTGCAAAATACAAGAAGAAAGCTTCCACTTTCTCGTTAACAAGTTCTTTCAGATTTACAGACTGACAGAATTACCTTTCATTTTTACCGGCGACAGTGGTCGTGCGGTTTCGAAAGGGTCGGTTTTATCTTCCTTCACGTCAGTGCAACTATTCGTATGGTGTTTCACAGATTTATCGATGTGAAACGCGGTGGCGCTTTCTTTTTGGCCAGACCGCCATTCAATAAGAGCAAGGAAAATAGAAATGGTAAAAAAAAAAAAAAAACAGTTACGTGTCGCGCTGCCAGCATACAGCTCAAATAAGGCCACGGCAGCAGGCTTCCAAGTGCCTGTCAAACATATACCTACTGTACTCGAGCATTTCTCCAGGAGAGCTTGTAGTATATATACACCAACACGTCGAACAGATGATGGAAGGGCAAATAATGTTGGCAGTAAAGCTCTTTTAAAGCTCAGTAATCGAAAATCAATAACAGGCTAGTTTATACTACTTCCTTCTTCACGGGAGAAAAAGGGACTAAAAAAGTGGGGTGGGAGAAAGAAGTGCATGGCAAGCAAGAACGTCTTCCCTTCAGGGGGAGCGCAAAGCAGAAGTCCGGGTATTAGACCCAAAAATGTAATCTAGAACTATCCCTACATTTTTGAAACGGGCTCTCCATTCCCACCCATTATTGATGTCGCGCCGGAAAGAAAAGAAAAGCCAGATATATATATAGAGAGAGAGAGAGAGAGAGAGAGAGAGAGAAAATGGAAGAAAAAGGACTATATCCATTTCTTTCTGTGTTTCCTTTCCTGGCCATAAAAACGTTTGTCCGATACGCACAGTTACCAGAGGTTTTAACCCGCAAAGTGTTGGACGAAAAAAAAAAACCTTTGTTCTTTATTTAGTTTGTAAGCGATGTTTCGTCCTTTTGTTTCTTGAAAATCTTGCTGTATTCAGTCGTTTAGGATTTTTCGCAAGTTGGGAACCATTTAGAAGACTTTTCAAATAGTCATCTTTAATTTTTTTCCGTGTAAGTTTTAAGTAATGTCACACACATATACATACATGTATTACCTTTTTAAAATTTGTATATTTTTAGTTTGGACAGAACGGGTAGAAAGTTTTTATTCAGTATTTTACATTACGTTCGCTCACGAGTCAGTGTTTAAAAGCATAGGTGCGCTCCCTCAAAGAAAAACTAAATTATCTCTCTAATTTACTTATATGTTAATTCTAAGGTAGATAGATGGGTGGACAGACAGACGTAATAAGCATATGTGTGTAAAATTTAAAATACTTAAATTCCAAGCCTAGAATACTAGAATATATATTTTTGACATTTAATATATCCGTTACATCAATAACAATCGTTTATTTTTAAATAATTATATATTTTTATTAAATTGTCCAAAAAAATATAAATTAAAAATGGTATAAAATGTAATACCGTGTTTTGTATAGGAGAAAATCATTCCTCCTTTCAACGCCGTTCATGTTTTACGCACATATTTGACTTTTAAGCGAAAAAAAAAATTTTTACATTGATTTTATCGAAGTCACAGCATCGATTCTGTATCGATATTTAATAATTGTCTACTTCAATTTCTTGACGTCACATCAAACACCCCTGCGTGTCTTTTACTCGGGTTCGACTATCAACAACGCCAAAAGTAGAATGCTTACCTACTAACTGCTTGGCTGGGGTCCGGGAATAGTGTCCTGGGCCTTAGGAAATTTTGATTTCCTGGAAAACTATAGGTCCCGGCGCAGCTTAACTTTCGTTGTCTTTGCGTCTTGAAAATACAAAGAAAAACATTTATTGCCTCATTCTTTTAAGTTATGCTTCATACTCGTAAACACAGCCTCATACGCGTACACAGAAAGTCCGTAAGGGGAGTTATAGGCTCAATGAGGGGGTGTTATAAAGCTGCAGCTGGCATATTCCTACGTTAAATACACAAAATTTCATCGCAATGGAGGTTCTAATCGTCGTCAACACCCCCTCCGTACTCCAATGCACAGTCTATACATAATTTGATTTATCTTCCCATATTAAACAAGAGTGTGATTATAAGGAAATGGGTCTTTAAATAACAATATATAGGGTTATCACGCATCTGGAGAATCTGTACTCGTTAGGAAATTTGAAATTGTCGCTAAAGGTCAGAGGAAAACGGGATTTTTTAGTTCAAATCTGGAAAAATTAGGAAAAATCTTAACTTCCATTTTGAATAGCTAAATCTCCCACAAAGCCATTTTACCCGCAACCGAAGTTCAGTTGGAAGTTGCTTGCGATTGGTTAATCAGGGATTTTTGCTGGAAAAGTCGGGAAAACCCCTGGAAAAGTCAGGAAAATTCCTGGAAAAGTCAGGGGAACCCTAGAAAAGTCAGGAGAATCCTAGAAAAGTCAGGGAAACCCTGGAAAAGTGAGGAAAATTTTTCTTCAGAGTGGGAAACCTGAATATATTACGAAAGACACATGTGTAGAGATGGTTTCTGTATATCAGGATTTTATGGAACTGGCGTCCTGGAATCCTATGAAATGTCTACTGTATTTTTTGCTTAAATATTATTGTTAACTTCCCATCATCGATTAATATCCATTTATCGATAAGATAATCGACTTGGAGAGATTTCATGGAAAATAAATAGTAGACCACAGCGATGAAATTCCAATGTGGAAAAAGAAGCTATGAAAATTTTATTATTAATTTTTAATTATAAATTTAGTACCTCCATTTTAAAGCGGGATATTTTATTTGAAGCCGATGATATTTGGTGAGTTTTAATCGTGAGGCCTGTTCAATGAAGTGTTGCATTCACCCGTCATTTTTATCTAAAGATCCATTTATTAAATGGAATGAAAATGTGAGCTCGTTTTTCTAAGAAATAGCGTTTGACGTGAGGTGGATAAATCGCTAGAATTGCGCGATTTGAATGCTTTGAAAGTAAATCGCCCCAAACCGCCCCTAAGAAAATATGAATTATGGGGCAAGCAGAAGTGCTTTCCGCCGGCTAAGACCTCTGGAATAGTATTTAACTGAAGACCTCCGCCGTCGAAAACGACATCGTCAATAGATTTAAAACGGTTTTTTAAAAACTTCTTTTAATGATAGGGGAACGTGGGGAATCCAGTCTTAATGGGCCCTTCTTAAAAGGAACGGGAAAGTGGTATTTTAAGTGGTATTTTTTTGTTCGTGGTTTCTGTAATGTTATCAAAGAAGCGCAGTTTTTGCCTCCCTCATACTTTTTTTTTTTTTCCCCAGAATTTGTTGGCGAAGCACTCGCGTAAACACTCGCGTAAGAAACAGACTTACTCTTTCTCTCAAATTTTGGAGCTGTCGCACATAACTTAAAGTCACATTCCGCTTTTTAATGATGCCATTTTTAATTCATTAACTACGTCTTTGATTTTTTCTGGAAGTGAAGATTGGATCTCATTAACTCTTTCTCAAATTTCGAATAAACCACTCATTAACGCATTTACCGAGCTGCAATTTCTCTCATATTATATTGCTGTCGAGCTATGCTTCTGACCAAAGAAATACTCATGTGCGCGCGTGGTCATTTTTTAAAACTCATGTTCACGGGTTTTAATTTAACATGTGTTTAATGATTCCTGAAATCATTATTCATAACTTTAATTTCATAACATCCAGCGTTATAAATGCAGTAGACCCCCTGTAAACCGACCATTATGAGGCCCGTACCGTGGTTTGTTCGGTTAATTTGAAAATTAAACTATTTGTAGAAAAAGTATGATAAAATCCAGATTTTATAAATAAAACCACACAATGGGTTTGTGTTTTAAAATGATGTAATTGTCAACATGAAGAGGCACAGGAAGCAGCAGCATCGAGATATTGGAGCGCGGTTTTAACAACTGTAACTAAAATAAAAAGAATAAATAGGAACAAAATTACAAATCTAAATTTGGATATCGTTAAAAACATCGCCTGATATACGTCAAATATACAACTGCATATTAAATGGGAACATAAGGGAAAGCATATATAAATTATTGAAAAAAATCGATAATTTTTGTTTCTTAAAACGGCGGGGGGCATCTCTGCTGCATACATGAAAACTCCGACGAAATCTACAATTATAATGGTTAATTTCTCATGTATGTTTTAAAATATTTGATTAAAACATGTATATGATTTTATAGAAAACTATAAATTTCATATTTTCGAAAAATTATTTGGATTTTATGATCACAATAAATGATATAGAAAAGGTAGAAGTAACTATGATAAACGAAGTTTATAATTTGTAGAAAAGGGATGCTTAAAATTCTTTACTTAAACTAAACGCGAATAAGCAGAGGTTTCAATTAAATAATCTAGGATGTTCTAGGGAAAAATGCCAAAACTTTAAATTTCTAGTCATATTGCTACTCCGGAGCAACCCGAATTAATACGTTATTAAACGGTAGAGTTGATACGTAGGGTTTTGTTTTTCATAATTACAAATATAGTAGGTTTCGCTCGTCCGACCCTCGGTAATCCCATTTTTCAGTAATCCGGTTTTGGCGTAAAATGGGCGAAGTTGCACTCAGTGTGACGTCACTAACACAGGCTATTCCGTGTGACTTTACAAATGAGAAATTTCATAAAGAATTAAACTCTTTTATATCCTCGCAATAATCCGACACTCCTTTGCAAAGGATGGCCGGATTATCAGGACTCCACTGTGGTTCAATAATATCCATTAATGCCAATTAAAGCTTACTTTTTAAATTTGTTTATTAGTACACGTGACATGGGCGTACGCAAAACGCTCATAAGGTGGGGGGTTACAGCTCTACAACTCCAGATATTCCTATGTATATAAACAAAATTTCATCGCAATGAGGGTGTTATAGCCCTCCCCCTCCTGCATGCGCCAGTGACGGATAAATCCAAGGGAACGGGATACGGAATGTAATTAACATGATTTTCGTGTAACTGATCTCTATAGTGAGTTTATTTCTCGACAAAACAAGCCATTATGAAACGAAATTGCACGGCTGTGTTCCTCTGTCAACGTTGTCTAGACTGTTTTTAGGAGAAAGTGTATCCAGCTGTTCAATGGAAAGCGAAAGGGGATTTTAAATGTGATTGCAAGGCAGGTGTGGCAACAATTCGCGTCCGCGTATAATATAGTTGCCCTTTGTGTAAGCTCTTACTTTGCTTTAGCAGTGGTGCATATAATTACCTCGATTGCGGACATGGGAATTGCACTGTGTTTTGAATGATCCGTTTACCAAAAAATCAACTAGCCGTCCCTTTGCACATCTCCAACAAATAGCGACACAGAAATTTAAATTAAAATGAAGATGTTATAGCACATTTTTTTTAAATGTGTAAAATCTGTTTATGATAGGTTAACTTGCATTTTATTATCACAATTTCGAAGTTTTAACACTGGTCAGTTTGTTACTAATCAATTGATTCCGAATTCCATTTAGATTTATTGGCTTCAACGATTTCTTGACTTTTAATCTTTTCAATTTTTATTTAATAAAATTATTTAAGAACGTTAATTTTATTAATTTTTACATAAAAATATGAATTCCACGCGAATATGTCAATCAACGTGTTCCGTAAACCAAACACACAAACACTTTCAGATTTATACATGACAATATCAATTTTATGTGATGTTTATCACATATCATTCAATTCATGTATCATTCAGTTTACATTTTCCATGTTCATTCAATTTAAATTCTTCATATAAAAAAAGGAAATTGATATATTTTGTGAGAATCGAAATTGACATATTTTATGAATTGAAATAGACATATTTTATATGAATTAAAATGGGCATACATTTAAACTGAAATTGTATTATATGTGAATCAAAATTGTTATACGTAAATTAAAATTGCCAAAATATAGAATATGAATTAAAGTTGTCATAATATAGTATGTAAATTAAAATTATCATAGTATGTAAATTAAAATTGTCATAGTATGTAAATTAAAATTGTCATAGTATGTAAATTAAAATTGTCATAATGTAATATTTAAATTAAAATTGCCGTAATATAGTATCTAAATTTCAATTTACACATCACAATTTCAATTCATATATATGTAAATTTTCCATTCATATGTGAAAAATATGAATTTCACAATTGTACTAAGAATCGATTGTGTTAAAAACGTACCGATTATTTTATTATTCGATCATTTACTAAATGTTATCCTACAAATTGGCTATTAAAGAATTATTTGAAATATTTCTTTACTATTCTTACTTGAAATTTCCTCTTAAAATCTATTTAATTCCTTCTAACAACTACAATAATAGTCCATATATATCACTTATCTAATGTAAACTATCAACGCCGTTAAAAAATTGTGCTCTATCTCTTCACTGGTAGTTGATCGTTAATATGCAAAACGCGAAACTGAAGCCATGGAATTTTATCCCTCAATCTTTAATTAGCCTTTGTGCTCCCTTGGGACTCTTCCCACGTTTGAAGCAGAACGCTCCTGCCCCTTACCGAAGACCTTAAAAGCCCTGCCGTGGCGCAGTGTGGCAACGCGTTCGCCTAGTGCGCCTTTTATCCGGGTTCGACTCCAAACAGTGCAAAGGACGCTTACTCAGAGATCTCATAAAGATCTCACTGCTCACTGTAGTCCAGGGTTTGGTTCCCTAGGCCTCGAGGGGTCCGAATGTCTCGGAAAACAGTAGGTCTCGGCGCAGCATGACCGGCTCTCGTCTTTGAGCCATAAAACAAACAAAAAAACAGATCCTAAAATAATTCGCATCACTTTTACCCTCAGAGTTAAATGTTAAATTAGCCCCAATTTGATTACTTATTTCGTGAGGCGTAATTGCTGAGATGATGCTGATGGGCCAAGCTGCGCTGCCCCGCGAGGACTGTAAATCCAGCCAACTTGGCCAAAGATCTTGGTTCGGGTGAATTCTCTGGGTTGCCTTTCGACACCCCCCACCTCGCAGTCTCAGAGGGCTGATCCTACCCACCTGACAGGCGAGCAACCAGCGGCACACTCTTCTCCACGAATGAAACCGGTTTTACAAGATCTCATCTCGATAGTGTGGTTTTTGTTTTTTCTTCTAGCCATTTCATTTTCTATGGACGAATAGGGAGGGAGCAGGGAAGGACCGCATGGCTGGCCGAAGCGCGGGAGGGGGTCGGGGACAGAAGATTGTGGAAAAAAGGTGAGAGGGAAATTAAGGGGTTGGCCAAAGTCACACCTGTGGCTTTCCGACCAGCACAGCTTCATGCGAATCCTAGATTGAAGGCCTCTGTAGCAGAAGTGGGGGGCAGGAGTAAGAGGGAAGACCCCCTAACCTCGAGGGTAACGTTCGTCTCTTCTGCGTAAAAAAAATCGTAATACATACGAAAAAAATCGTAAATTTCGTGATGTAACCGCCCTGTTTTCTTGCCACCCTTCCTGGGAAGATGATTGTCCTCGGAGGTTTCACCATTATGTTGACTAAAGCCGACGCTTTATTTTCGACTGTGATAATTTTTTTATTTTCATTTGCTGTTTTACGACATTTTTGTAATGTCATAGGATGAGTCCTTCGGCGTTTTAATTCTGAAGGGCACTCCGATAGAAGATCCGAGAGTCGTGTTTCTGGAACTTAAAGCAGTTGCATGCTCTTGTCCTTTTTCAAGTTTATTTAGCGTACCTCCAACTTCTTTCTCTTTCGCGCGATGACATAAGATTTCCCAAAATAATCTTTACAGGAGTGTGAATTTTATAAAAAGTAGGGTTTACATGAGTTTTTATGGCAGTGGTTTTCATCGCCAGTTTGAATCTGTTTGACGGTTGGCAGGATATGAAAACAAAATTATCTTACAGGGAATATAGACATTACGGGTGTTTATCCCTCCTATAAATTTTTTGATTCAGTGAGATAGCGTTGAGGTAAGAGCCCTCTCTAGAAAAATCCGCCCCTCCACCCCTAGAAAAAAAATTATCTTTTTATCTCTTGTAGCCGGGCCAGTTTTTACTATTCGCCGGACGGATCTGGCCTGCGGGCCGCCCATTGAGAATCATTGGTTTATGGAGTGCGTATATTCTCTCTGCATGTCAAACCACTTAATAATACCATGGTCCTATACGCCTATAGTCCGTCATTTATAATTAGGTCCAGTGTCGTTACCGACTAACTCCTCACCGTAGTCCGGGGGTTGATTTCCTGGGCTTTAAGGGGCTCGAATTCCCCGGAAAACTGTAGGTTCCGGTACAGCTTGAATCTTGTTGTCCTTGCACCGTAAAATTAAAAAAAAAAAGGCGAATTACTTAAAGTAGTTATTGGGGTGGGTCTCCTAGAATGGTGTTTCCACTGGCCGCAAGGGTGACGACACCGTATTCCTGGGATTTAGCTCCCCAAGTAACAAACGTTCGGGTCACTTAGCAAAACTGTAGGTACTAGTATAGAATATTCTTGACAATTCTTCCACCCAAATAACGGAAACACTAGCCTATTCTTGTATGCATTTTTACGAAAAACATGTGTAAGTACTAAGTATGAACTTTCATTCTTCTGGAAAAAAAAAAGATGGTGATAGCGACAGAATGTCAAGCCGAAGAATTGACGTAAATACATTCCCCATCCAAAGTAGTTTGTGACAGCGGGGTTCGATGGAACTCAGAAATGAATTGATACACTTACTGTTACACACTCGTAGCCTACGTTTGCATTTTTGCGTGCTTTGTGCCTCCTGACCTTCAGCAACTCATAATCGTGTATTTCTGGGTTGCTGTTGAGATGCTCTTTCAGTTTCTATGCCTCTTCTACATTTCGCATTGGTGTGCTGGGTATGGTTGATATTCGAATACCTCTTCCCCAACCCGCCATGGCGATTGGTCACGCTGTCTGAGCGCCTTGTCTGAGATTACAGTGCTGCCTTCGGCGGCCACCGTTCCCAATCACCCCCTCCCCCCCTTTGGTACTTGGTAATCTACTACTACGAATATTTCGTGTTGGCATTTATGCGAGTTTTGGCCGATATTGTGAAATTTTTTCAGTCACTAAAGCTGATTTAATGTATTAAAATGCACATGAAATGCTTAGATCTAATCAATATCTATCGTTTGAGATCAAAACCAGTGCCGTATCTGCTCCGAGTCATAAACTTTAATGATTGGAAATTTCCTTGGGAGACCAAAATGTCCGTTTCGCGTAGAGCCCCGCTTCTCGCGTACTGCGCATGCGCGAATGTGACTTCGTTTTGGCTTGAACGCATCTATATGCAGGTTAGAATGATAGCAAAATCATTGCAGTCGGACTTGCAGTTTTGGAGTTAGGGAATTCGTTTTAGATACATGCAAACATTACATCAAGATATCTGAGGTGTCGTCCAGTATTGGAGTGATTTTACAGACGTGTTCACGTTCCAATGCATATAGTGCACAATATTTCAAAATACCACCATTTCCAATTCCACGCCAGTAAATCTCTCCCACTTATCCTCCCATATCTACAACGAAATATGTCTATAATCGTACTTAAGGGACGGCAGAAGATATCCCTATAAACAAGGGTAACAATAATAAACACGATAATACAAGGATAAGAATACAATGATAATACAAGGATTACAACGATAATACAAGGATAACAATACAATGATAATACAAGGATAGTAATACAGTTATAATACAAGGATAACAATGCAATGATAACAATACAATGATAGTACAAGGATAATAATACAATGATGATATAAGGATAACAATACAATGATGATGTAAGGATAACAATACAATGATGATGTAAGGATAACAATACAATGATGATGTAAGGATAACAATACAATTATATAGGAATAACAATACAATGATAATACAAGGATAACAATACAATGATAATACAAGGATAACAATACAATGATTGTACAACGATAACAGTACAATGATTGTACAACGATAACAATACAATGATTGTACAACGATAACAGTACAATGATTGTACAACGATAACAATGCAATGCTGATACAAGGATAACAATAAAATGATGATATGATGATAACATTACAATGCTGATACAAGGATAATAATACAATGATGATACAATGATAATAATACAATGATGATACAAGGATAACTATACAATGATAATACAAGGATAACAATACAATGATAATACAAGGATAACAATACAATAATAATACAAAGAATATAATACACTCCATAACTCTCGGGAACTGCGGGGAAATATTGTTATCAACAGATTTTACTGTTTAATAAAGTGAAAAGATTATTCCATTTCAGTTCTACTTAAAATTTCGTTCAAGAACTTTTTTTTTCTGCAACAGAACTAACAAGTTTGCGTGCTTATATATTTAAAAATCCACGCTTCCGCCTTAAACAGAAAGAGTTTAATTTAGAATACTGGGAAAGAAAGTGTTTAATTTTAAGCATGAACTTTTCTTCGTTTAAACTCGGGGCCCCGAGTCTAATTTTGCGTCAAAATTAAAGTTCAACATTTCTGCTTAACCACGATAACTAAACGGTCGCGGTAATTTATTGCATACCACGAGTAGTTATGGCGTCGTAATTAAACTGCCTAATGAATAGCGAGATATTAATTACTAAGCTTTAAAGTTTAATTACTGCGGATCCACACATAGGCGTTAATTACTTGATTTAAGGAGTTCGGAATGCGAGATCCCGAAACGTCAATTAAGTGTCGATAATTATTAGAAATAATCGTTAATTGCCCGTGTCCCAGTCCCGAGGTTGCTACGAGCAGTATTCCCGTTCCTAGGCATACAAGGATTTTAACCAATAGGTCGCAAATCAAGCATCTTCAGACCTTGCGCCATAAAAGAGGACATAAGAAGCACAACGGGGCATACGTTGGGTTCCTAGTTCGACTCCAAGTCAGGGAGATTGTCCTTTTCCTTCTGAACAAAAGAAGTTCTAGTTTGAGATCATAGAGTGGGTGTCAGAAATGATTATTTCATACCTAGTAATCCAATTTGTACTCATTTTAAAAGTTGCACACAAAAGTACTCTGCTCAAAAAAAAAGAGGTTATCCCCGATCTTGAGTTTCATTAGCCGTTGAAACATTTCGCCATTCACTCTTTAACGTTCGCTTGAGCACATGGCCTACCTTTATACCTACACATTCCAATCCATCTTTCAAACAATTTCTCTTTATTTTCACGCTTATTCTTCATTTAAAAATTAAAACCACTTATCGCACGAATAAATTTCTCGTCGATTTCATTCCCACCTCATTTTTTTCCTTTTTCCTTCCAACTACGAGAATATAATGCATGGCTGAATAGCATGAACAACACTGGTCCTCCGTTGCTTGCCCGAATTAAATTATGTTGGATTGAAGGTAATAGACTTATTTCACTGTATCGTATACTTAATAAAACACTTTGTGAGCACGTTGTATGGAATGAAGTATTGTAATCAGGGATTTAATTGGGTGGGAGCGCTCTGGAACTCGGCTCGGGTATTTCTTTATTTTTGGCGATTATTCTAATAATGGCCGGAGCCCCACAAGGTCATAAATTGCCAAAAAGGTCATAAATGTCATGAAAAATTGGTGAATTTGTGGTTGTGTTGTGTTGTGATTGCGTTGTCCAGAAAAATGGACATAAACAATTGATATGATTTATCGATTCTTTTGCAGCCATTCGATTTTTTAATCGATTTATAATATTAGGGCTCCTGCACTTTTTTGTTTGAAATTGAGCTCTCATTATAATCTCAAGGCCAAAGATATAGCGCGTATTTAAGTGTGCATTCTGCAGAGGAAATAGGCGGAGTATGATAAAATGTTTTATGTGCTTTTTTCCTTAGTTATGTGATCATCAATCCAGGGATGGACTGTGTCCTCTCAAATGATGCATGCCTTGTATAACCCGGGCCAGCTAGCTTACCGTTAGGTGTGAAGCAATTTGATAGCCGGTCGGGAGAACCTGATCCCTAGAAAAGGAGACCCAACAAGCAACCCACAGACCTCCAGGCAGCACTGATTTAGATATATATTAATATACATATATATATATACACACACAGAGTTACACGCCAGGAGACGGTGAACAGATACTGACAAGAGTTAATTAGACAGTTCGTCGCAGATCTGGATGGCAACATAAATGCATTGATTCAGAAGAAAAAGAGAGCGGGGGTTATTGATGACATTGTTAAGCCACAGGGGCTTGTTGGTTTCGGATGGTCGAGTCAGATGAAAGACTTTGGTGTGTGGGCAATCAAAAATGTAATGCTCAGAGTCTCCAATAGAGGTACATGAACAGTTTGGTGAATTGAGTAGGTGAAATCTATGGAGGTATGATGGAAAAGGTCCGTGATCTCTCAGGAAGTAGAGGAGGAATTGCTTGGTGATCTGGAGGTTGCTATCGACTTTCTTCAAATATTGGTAGGCCTTACGTTCAACGATGGAGGAGTTTCATTGGTTTTGCCAGAGCCTAATGTTGTGTTTTTTCACGAAACTATTCAATGAGGACAGAGGAGCCGGAAAAGTAAGGTGAACACCGGTTGAAGCAGCAAGTTTGGCAAAGTGGTCGGCGGCTTCATTACCCGGAATACCCGAGTGAGCTTTGATCCAGTTTAGGCTATAACTGTCTGTGAAAATGTTGCCGGTAGTGTTGTTATCTCTGAGCCATTTAATGGCGAGGTGTATTGCCAAGAACTCGGCCTGAAAAACGGAATTATGGGGATCCAGTCGGTAGCGAAACTGGTCAGTGAGGACGTTATCCCTAAAGACAAAGAAGGACAGTCCAGTGTTGTTTTCGATGCCTGAGCCGTCAGTAAAGATATCGTAGAGAAAAGAAGGGTCTTGTGAGGATACCTGGAGGTGCTTACGTGCGCTAGAAATCGAGCAGAGCGGAATGTTGTGATCAAGCGACGAAGGGGGAGGTGAGGTAGAAGAGAAGAGGTTGACTTTGTGGTTCTTGAAGTGAAATTTCTTGAAGAGGTTTTCTATGATGATGTCGATTGGTATTATGCCAAGAAGAGTGGAGAGAGCGCCAGTCGGGGAAGTCCTATATGCTGTGAAATCCGTAGAAGACAATTCCTTTGGAGAGACCGGAGTTTAGACTTTTGTGGGAGAGAAAGGTTTCCGCCCCAGGCTCCAGCGCAGTAGGAAACTACTTTCTAAATTACGACCAAGTACCAAACCTTGTGGTAGCGTTTGTTGGCACCCCATTTGGAGACTCTGGAAAAATTTAAAGAGATGTCATGACATTTTTTTGAAAGGTAAGAGATGTGTGGTGACCAAAAGAGGAGATTGTCGATGATCCAAGATATTTTAAACTGGTGGTGAGTTTGATGGAGAAATTGTTGTTGACCTTGATGATTGGGTGGCGTTTCAGGGGCTTCAATTTGCCAAAGACAATGGCATAGCATTTAGCAATAGAGATTGAAAGATTGAGAGATGAAAGGGTAGTGGCAATAGTAGCAAGAACGTTGTTCGTGTTTGTTTTGAGCTCTCTCTCTCCGGGATGTTCCACATGTAATTACTGCGAGATCGTCCGCAAAAGCTTTTAGATAGATGTTTTTATTATTCCGGGTGAGAATTTTGTTAAAGTAGAGGTTCCAGGGAACCGAAGCCAGAATGGAGCCCTGAGGGGCACCTTTAGACAGGGATTTTGATACTGGGGTAGTATTATCACTGAAAGAAACGGTGCGGGAAGAGAGGTATGAAAACATGAAATTCTTGTAGAATGAAGGTATATTGTATTGATCCAACGTGTTACTGTGAATGTTCCAGTCCAAGTTGTCGAAGGCTGCTCTGATGTCGATTGTAACCAGCATGCTGTGTTTGATGTGGTGGAAGCCCTTGATTTTATTGGCCAGGATAGCGTCTTTACAGCTCCGGAGTTTCCGGAAGCCGAATCGGTTGCGACGGAGAATATGAGAGTCATTGATCCATGAGTTACGTTTTAGACAGAAGCATCTTTCAAGAATTTTTCCCTAAGTGGGGAGGAGACAAATTGGTCAATGAAGGCTGGGTCCTTACCTTTCTTGTGTAAAAAGATCAAATTGGCATTCCTGAATTTCCTTTGGATGTGATTCAGACGGAAGCAGAGCTTGAAAACGTTGAAGAAAAGGAGGGCATCAAGATGAAAGATGTCTTTCCATATATTATAGTCGATCCCGTCAGGACCTGTAGCCTTACCCCCGCCAAGGTCATCGAAAGTGACGTATAAATCCGCAAGGATTAGCGGTAATGTGTATTCTGTAATCGAATGGATGCAATAGTAAACTGGTGAAGAGGAGAAAGAACCAAAGCAGTGATCCATGAGTCTATTGATTTTCGTGTGGTAGGGAAGATTAAGGTCGTTATCGAATTGAAGTTTGATTTGTGATCTTTTGGCGTATTTTCCAGTGGCAATCTTGAATGTGGTGCCAAATCTCTTCTGATAGTTTGTACAGAAGGATTTCCAGGAAGCGAGTTTGGCTTTGAGAAGGGAATTCTTGAAGCTTTTTATTGGCTTGCTTTAGTTTGTGTTTGCATTTATTAATGATGTCGCCAGGGCTGTTTTTAGATGTGGGTGATTTGACTCTTCTTGAGAGGGTGGTAATGTAATTGCGAAGAATGGCGAGGTCCTTGTTCCACCACGAAAAATTTTTTGTGTAGGTGGCCTTTCTCCGTTTTCTGAAGTGGCGGAAAACGAAGTTCTTAATTGTATTTACAAGGAGTTCGGAGAAACTATCCAAGGCACGATGGTCCGAAGCTTGAGAAATGATTTCATGTGGTCGCGCGAGATGAGAAGAAAAGTTTCTCAGGAAGGTCCCCGTGCCATACTTGGTCTTGAAGTAAAAGCCATTACACTCCGGTTATAACCATCGATAGGTTGGTTTGGATGACGAGATGGTCAGTGAAGGAAGCCGTGTCCAGGATGTTGCAGTCCGATATGAGATGGGAGATGGTATTATTGATGAGGGTAAGGTCGGGCCATCATTCTAGTGGGGGCAATTGATATCCTGCCCCACAAACGACGCCGATGATAGCGACAGTTCCGTTCGCAGTAGTGGAGATGTTTAAAATCGGTCGCTAAATGAATCAGTATGACTATTTTGTCTGTCTCTAAGAGATGTGCGTCGATGGCATAAAAATATTGATGGGGGTGGGGGGGCAATTTAATTTAATTCAATTCAAATTTATTTTCGGGCAGAAACGATTATGGAATAAAAAAAACATACAAATAATCGATCTGCTCGGGCAGCTATGGGTAGAGACTATAAGGTCTGACAGAGTCCCAGCTGCCCGAGGCAAAATAACTAAATAAATTAAAATAATTATAACAACAGGCAGAAATCAATAAAGTTATGCAAAAAATTTGTTTTACAAAAGATATTTATGTAGATATTTTTTAAAAAGTGGGAGTGAACTCAAAATTTTAATTCTGTCAGGAAGAGGGTTCCACACCCTAGGGCCCATACAACCCGTGCATACCAATCCAAGATTTGTTTTGGAGAATTCTGGTATTAGATTATTTAGATTTCTTGTGAAGTGATTATGTCCAGGTGGGATTAAGGACATAAGATTAAGATATAAAACGATTCATATGGCATTAAACATAAAAATATAGATCTTGTAAATTAGTAATTTTTCAATTAGTAATATTTGAGTATTATTGGAAGATGAATAAAAGGAGTGAGACACGAGACTATTGTAAGACAAAAGTGAAATAAAATGCTTCTGAAGAGCAGTAATCCGTGAGAGATTGTATTTTGTGGTACAGCCCCAAATCGAATAAGTAATAATATATGTTAGAGAAAATCAAAGATTTATAAGAATTGGAGTGGGTAAATAATATGCAATATTTCTTATTATTCCCAAATTTCTACTAATTTTCGTACATATGGTGTGAATATGGGTGTCCCGTTTTAAATTAGATTGAAATGTTATAACAAGAAAATTAATTTCTTTTGAGAATGAAATTGATTCATTATTAATATTAAGATGAAAATTATTTAGATTAATATTTCTTTTATTTGTGAATAAAAAGCTCTTAGTCTTTGTTCTGTTAAGGGTTAAGTAGTTAATGTTAAAGAAGTTAATAATGTGTTTAATATCTTCATTAACTATTGTGATTAGGTTGTTAATATCAGTATGTTTAGAGAAGATACTTGTGTCATCAGCGAAGCAAATTGGTTCGAAGGATGTTGGTAGATGAAAAATATCATTGACATAAAAGTTAAATAATAATGGTCCAAGAATAGATCCTTGGGGCACACCACATAATGAATCGCGGAATGTAGAGCGGCAGCCATTCATGTGAACATATTTTTGTCTGTTAGTTAAGTGGGTTCCAAGGGCCACGGATACCAGCTAGACTAAGCTTATATAGTAAACGTTCATGGTTAATTGTATCAAAGGCCTTCGACAGATCAAAAAACACACCAACTGCTGCTTGTTTAGAATCCAGAGAAGAGTAAATAAAATCTGTAACTGCAATTAATTTAACCCTGTTCCACTGATCTGCCTGCCCTCCATAAATCCAAATTGATTTAGATGAATGATTTTGTTGAATGAGGAAAAGCTGTATAATCTTTTATAGAGTGTATTTTCAAAAATCTTGGCAAAAACTGTCAATATTGATATTGGTCTGTAATTGGCAATCTCATATCTATTTTCTTTTTTAAATACAGGTGTAACTGCTGAAATTTTAAGATCTTGTAGAATAACACTTGTGGAAATAATTAGACTATAAATGTGGGTGAGAGGCTGCAATATAATATTGGAGACACATTTAATAGCAGCTGGGTGAATCTGATCATAGTCATCGATATACCAGTAAAAGGCATTTTGTTTGAAATTGGAGGGGACATGAAACCCTAATACCAACATTGGGAGACGGCTTCCCTTTTTTTTTTCAAGTAAATAAATTTAATTATAATTGCTTTAAAAATATATAACATCTAATGAATATTGCACGATATAATCATGGTCAAATTTCAAATAATGGGATCAAATGCCTGGCATCCAAAAAAGAAAGCGCCTGGCATAAACAAGTTTTGAATTACAAGGACTAATTTCTATGAACCTTCAGTTCACGAACTACAATTGTTTAACGAACTTCTTCTGGCCCCTAAAAGCATCCGTTAGAACTAACGTTAACTCGTCTGAACGAACTTCGTTCGGATTTTTTTATGGCGCAAGAGCATCTGCGCCATATTGCATATACTGCGCCGAACACGGTAAAATCAAAGACCATCGTAATGAACGAACTTTCAATTTTACGAACGTTTTTCAAGTCTAGGCAAATTCATAATTTCGAGAATCAACGGTACAACGAAAACTTTTGAAACAACCACACAGGTGTCATTTACTTCCGATTTCAATCTCTTACCAATCATTTTCAAAGAACGATTAACAGCAGGGTCGGCGCGAATGGGAGGGCGAACCGGACATTCGCCCTGGGTGACAGATTTTTCAGAGCGGCAAAGTGGGATTAGTATAGAAAATGAAATTACTTTGGGGCAGCAAACAAATGTTGGTCCCGAGCGGCATTATACGTAGCGCCGTCCTTGCTTAACAGATAATACCTATTAGTATGATTATATAAAAGGTCGATTTCAATAGACAATACGGACTAATCAATTGAATCAATCAATATGAAGAATGACGAGACGTACTACAATTTGCATTAAAGAAGAACTTCAAGTTCCGCCGTTGTCTCTCGTTTGTGCAGCTTCTTCAAGTTTCGCAAATTTTAATATTTGGGCAGTCCCTCGCGTATCGACATCACTGACGAATTCCACTTTTCTTTTTTAAGGCGTCAATGCGGCGCCAAGGAGGCACCTTCGGCCTTTGTATATATGCATTTGCATGACATTCTCTTCACACTAAACGTGAGACCTTCGGGTGTAATATTAAGGAATAAAAAAGAAGGAAACTAAGATAATTTTTTTCTAGGAAAAAGAGAGCGGGCCCTCTCTCTCTCTCTCTCTTTCACACATTTCACGACACTTTCACCCGTGATGAAATAGACGAAAGAAAGTGTTGCTTGGGACACCTCTCTAAAATGGAACCGACCTATTTTCTCCCTTTAGTTCTCACGAATACCCCACTGGGAGGGCGGGTATGTATATGTGCAAAATTCAATGGGAAGGGTGGCTGCCGCGGACGGAGCTGTAATCTCAAACTGGGACGGTGGGCAATGCCATCGCTTGACCCTCCCTGCAAGTTAAAACTCTATGCATTTTGCACCGTATTTCAAGTGTGGTTGAAAAGTACATGATTTACATAGGCGTAAGTTTATACGAGCTGGAGCGCATCCCACAATAATTTAAAATAAATTGCAATTTTACGATTATATATATATATTACGTCTATATTTATAGTTTAATATATGTATGTACATATAGAGAGTATCACCACCCAATATGCAGTACCCTCGGGACCAGACATTTTGTCCCTTCTTCAGATGTAAGTACATATACTGGAAACCAGAGGAATCGTCCCTTAAGTTAGAGGTGTCCGTTATTAGAGGGTCTCACTTACGAGAGATAACACTGCGTCTGTGCGTACATATATGAGGCCTTGAAAACAACGATGGCACAAGCCCATTTTTGCTTAAAATGAGATAAGAAAGGATTTGCGTCCATCCAGTTTCGTGTTGGCCAATAGTAACGTGGTGCTATCCTGCAACAACTTATTACACTATGGTCATATACTAGTGTTGCAAGCAACAAGGCAACCCCAGAGGGTACTTCCATGGACTTAACTCAAAAATTTCATTTTTGTGACTTATACCACTGTTGTTTTCAACGCCTCATATATGTACAGTGTGTGCTTGGACTCCCACAATAATTTTGAAAACTCTATATTGTTGTGTTTTATGGTCATAGACGCACAAAAAAGTTCATAAGGGGGGACTGTAGGCTCAATGGGGGGTGACAGAGATACGACTCATATATTTCTCTGTTAAATATACAAAATTTCATTGCAATGAGGGGGTTACAATCCCCGTTGACACTCTCCTACGTACGGCAATGATGGTCTGCAAACCCTCACGTCCATTTCCATACTTGGAGGTTCTTTCATGTCACTTCCTTCATTTCAAACAAAAATTCCAATACTTTGCTTTTTCCTCTACTCTGCTGTTACGTTCCTACTTAGCCCTAGGTTGTGTAGCGGTAACGCGTTCATCAAGCGTGCCGTAAGTCCAAGTTCGAGTCCCTAACGAGGTTAAAAAAAAAATAACGACTGACTGCCCACTCTTGTCCGAGGGTTAGTTCCCTCGGCTTGAAGGGTTTGAAACTCCCCGGCAAACTGCAAGTCCACTACACAACGGTTACGTAGCGTGGGTGCGTCAGTTAACCCAGGTTCAACTACCAATGTTACCACAGAACGTGCACCATGTTTCAATGAACCGTAGTCTCTGGTTTCATTTCCTTGGCAAAGGATGTTCAGGTTCCTCGGCAAACCTTTGTTATTGGGTATATGAGGTCGAATCTGAAAGTGACTACCTTAGTAAATTGACCACCTGGATAATGTGACCACTTTTCGTAAGAAAGAACTGGTAGGGCCTTGCTTAGGCCTATACTAAAGTCTGTTGTGTATTGTGACTACCTGTCTATGGTGACGGTTGCAGTCCAGTCCCAAAGGTGGCCGCTTTAAGCAGGTTCTCCTGTATATATTTCTGTGTGCGCACGCCTCCACTAAACCCGAAATAGCGCGAAAACAAAACGGTACGATTATAGAAAGAGAAGGAAGGAAACTGAGAAATCGAGTGACAGATTTGCCACGTGCCTAGGGGAAAAGGGGGGGCATGGGGGGGGTGAACTATTTTTTTGCGCAATTCCTACAAAGGTTACCGACAAGGGGTTCACCCCCTACTTTCATTCTATACCCTTCTCGGTGCTCTATTTTGCGTTATCGCAACAGGAGACAAGGTTCGGCCCCTTGACAAATTTTTTGCAAGCTCTTTTGAAAGGGAATTTTATGGGGTTTCTAAACCCTCATTTTCGTTTTTTCCTTGTAAAATTCCCTTTCTAGAGCCTCATGCTTATCCCCCTCGCACCCTCCCATCTTTTTTCAACCATTCATACGCAACTTATCCACTTTAACAACCTCTCCCAAATATATATATATATATAGATTGACAATTTAGTATTTTGGTTTTTGTTCTACTTAATCTATTTTATTTTCTATTTTGTTTTGTTTTGTTTTTCCCTTTTTACAGAAATTTTGAATAGGTGGTTATTTGTCGAGAAATTTCATTTTATTTCTATATTTAGGCCTAATAACTTACTGTTTGTAAGACATGCAAAGTGCTGTAAGCTGCTCACTGCTGTTGCAATGAACTATAGTTGAATATATGCATTCTTCGACAATACTTGATCTAGTTCATACCTATGTGGGACCTATATCCTATAACTTACGGAATATATATTTTCACATAATATTACTACCTTTATACAAAGCCGGATTATGGCACAGGTAAACAAGACGAATGTCTAGGTACTCACGTTTTTTAAGGAGCCGGTGCAGTTAAGACTGGTCCCCACTTCAAATGCAACTAGAGAAAAACCATTTCAGTGACACAGCAAGTAAAATGTAATAACGAAAATCCTTTAAGGCAGTTAAAATTAACTTGTGCAACTGTATTGTGGATGGAAAAACTGTTCCGGATAAAATTAATTTTATTGAAAAAAGCAAGGAAAAGAATTTTGATTTAAGATTTGTAACCTGTATACTATAAATGAAAATTTCATATTATCAATTCAAATACTCGTAATGAAAAAAGCAATTTTTTTGCGCCTGGTGAGAGCTGAACCCATATCCTCTTGATTGTCGGTTAAGTGCTTTACCCAATAAGCTGTAGGATTACTCTTTCCCTTGCTAGTGTATCTAAGACTTTCACTAGGGAAAAGTTCGGAAAGAATAATGTAATGATTAGATTTCTTTCCTTCACGAACTTGTCCCTAATGGAAACCTTATAGACAGGGTTTAAGCTGGCTCAAAACATGCTGTCGCAAAAATGCTAAAATGGGGCAAAAAAGTTGTAGCAAAATGCTAAAAAATATTAGTTGCTTTCGTTGCTCGAAAAATCGTATCAATGAAATTATTTATATCAACGATGCTTAACAGGTGCTGTTCAGAATTTTGAAGAGGAAACAAAAAGGAACAAGAAAAGATCGCTGAAGTGCAAAACGGATATTCTGGAATCGAGGAATCCTGTTTTCAGAGAATAAACTGTGGTTAAAAATGCCTGTCGCATTTTCGCGATGGGCAATAATTTTTTCTTCGCATTTTCGAGCAACTCGTCGCATTTTGCGAAAAATGAGACTACAGCTTAAACCCTGCTTATAGACTTTCACAAGCGGGAGAATTATCAGCGCTTGCAACTTAATGGGCAAAGCACTTGACGGGCAGTCAAGTGGATACGAGTTCGGCTCCACCAGGCGCCTAATTATTTTTTTTTTACTCATTTTTAAAAATCGTGTACTGCAACATTATCAGCGACTATTATTGAACTTGACTAAATCGATTTTAACTGAATTTTATTTTTAACCCAATTTTTGATTTAAACTCAATTAATGTTTTATGTCGTGGAAGTACGAATGCTTATTTAATTTTAAGTAAATCTTAATTTTATAATGGATTTATGTATTAACGATTTATTTTCTTATTTCCACAAAATAATTTCACACTTAATTGGTATTACAGGGGACAGGAGAAAAGTTTTCCAGAGCCCCAGAAAACCTCAATCCAGTCCTTCCTCTGTATGAAGTGTTTCCGCACGATTATAGTAGTATAAAGTAATTTACTTTATAATAACCCCGTCATAATGATAATATAATAGCAGAGCAGTCACAATAGCATCTGCGTCTGAAGACGGAGATCTTCAGTGTTATTTTTGCAATAACACCACCGACACTGTCCTTATGTTGTCGACACACAAACAACACTCGCTTGTTTTCACTGAAAAAAAATTATTCTTTTCGGACAAAGAAAGCCCCATTTAGAAAGGCATCCCGGGGGGGTGGCAAGCCCAGAAGAATGAGATATTTTCTTATCTTCTGATCCAATCACTTGATACGTGATGTTCTTGCCCATTTCATGGTGTGTCATGATGACATCAGTTTGTCGGGCGACGTCGTCTATTTATGCCATGTGGAACAGATCTTCCCTTACATCTGCAACTAAGTTCTTGAGGAATTCCCATGTTTTACCTCGCATGGTGCCTCCAAAGGTTTTATGATCTTTGAACATGAAAGAAGACGTTCTTACATTGTGTAGATTTCGTGATAAGGGGCCGTTCAAGTATTACGTAAGCATCTTTGGGGGAGGGGGAGAGATTTGCTTATTTTTGCTGACAACGGGGAAGGGGAGGAATCTGAACCATGCTTACGGAAGAACACAGGAAATAATAAAACCGGCACACGATCAGGAAGTAATAGCCGCCCTAACAAAACTACGATACTGGGATATACCACACACGACGAGTAAAAGTGATAAAATGCACGTAATCGCAGTTAAATATTTAATTATTTAAACCAGTGGCTGGCTGTCAACCTTCATTAGCTCGGGGGATACCTTCTGGACCCCTCGTGGCCCCTCTTATATTTTTAAATTATAATGGATATGTTACTTTTAATAAATGCATTTTATCAAATCCACTTCTTATTTATCCACTATTTACTTACAATATAAAAAATATTAATACGTAATCAAAATGTGACAAAATAATTTATGGTAAAATATATTATCCCTTACAGTATAATAATAATAATAATATATATCATCATCATCATCATATTCAACCATTATCTATCCACTGCTGGATGAAGGTCTCTCCAAATGCTTTCCACACAAGTCTATCCTGAGCAATTCGCTTCCACGTCACCCCAACCTGTTTTCTTATTTCATCCACCCATCTAGTTTGAGGACGTTTTCTAGGTCTTCGGTGGTCTCTTGGAATCCAGTTCAGAATTTCTGTTGTCCATCGTTGATCAGTTCTTCTTGCAATATGCCCAGCCCATCGCCATTTCAGCCCTTTTACTTTAACAATGATGTCCTCTACTCTAGTTTGCTCTCTCACCCAAGTGTTTCTTTTTCGATCTCTCCTAGTTATTCCAAGCATGCACCTCTCCATGCTCCTTTGCGTTGTCTGTAACTTTCGTATTGCTCCAACTGTTAGACTCCATGTCTCTGATCCATAAGAGAGGACTGGCAATACACACTGGTTGAAGACCTTTCTTTTTAGACACAAAGGCAATTTCCCCTTCAGGATAAAACTGTTTCTTCCAAATGCACTCCAGCCAAGTTTAATACGTCTGTTGAGTTCTTTCATAATGTTGCCATCCATTGAAATCAGCTGGCCAAGGTAAATATATGAATCAGCAATTTCTAGCTCAATGTTGTCAACTTGTATTTTTGTTTCCTCTACGAAATTATTGAACATGATCTTAGTTTTTTGTAGGTTCATCTTGAGTCCAACTTCTTTACTTCTAGTTGAGAGCTCCTGTACCATGTCTTGGAGTTCTGATGGGTTCGTTGAAAAAATAACAATGTCATCAGCAAACCGCAAATGATTTAAATATTCACCATTTATTTTTATTCCCTTAATAATAATAATAATATATATGTATAATATATATATAGTTTAATAATATATAATAGCTATATAATTTTATAATAATAAGAAAAAAAATTAGAGAACCAAAATCTTACGTACGCCTGAAGGGGGTTGGTCAGGCATTTGCTTATGTTTTCTTACAGGGGGGAGTATAAAATGTCCAGAAGTGCTTACGTAATTCTTGAACGGCCCCTAAAATGTCTGACATATTGTAGAGTAAAAATCGCATGCTCCTCATTTTCATATGAGGCCTGAACGTGTCATTTTTAATTACTCGAAAAACATAAAAATTTCATCAACCTTGTACACTTCCTTTTTATTCACAGCAGATCATAACTAATGTCATATTTTTTACAATTACACACGTAAAGTCGGTGACAGGTAAACCTGAGCGTCTGCCTTCCACTTTCCCTGACTAATATACATTATTATTATTATTATTAGGACATATATATGATGGCGCCATGGTAATGCGTTCGCCTAACACACCGTTATACCGGGTTTGGTTCCCTTAGGTTAGTTCTTGCTGTCCTTATGCCATTAGCGCATAATTAATAATAATAATGATAGTAATACAATATACCATGACTAATTAAAAGTGCGTTATATGCATGGGGTTTGCTCCTATTTGATGGAGTTCCAAAATTTTTAAATCCCTTTCGAACACGCCAAATGGCTGTCAACCTAGGTATGGGTAAGTTAAAAATTCGCCAATTGACTGCTCTTAGCGAGAGGCATCCACTTTGAGATAAACGTAACTTCTGAGAAAAGACCGCCTCTCCTTTGGCCACCCTTCCCAATCGTACTCTGCTCACTAGCGTACACAGGGGGTGTTAATGGGAGTTGTAACCCCTACACTGCAATGAAATTTTGTATATTTAACATAGAAATATGTGAGTTGTAGCTCTATAATCCCGCCCCCATTTGAGCCTGTAACCCCCCCCTTACAAACTTCCTGCGTACGCTTATGACTCTGCTCAACTAACAACAACTGCGAAATGTAACTTACCACAAATCTACTTTTAAAATTTCCACGAATTGTGTGAAATTTAAATTTATTCCCTGAAATTGGTTTACGTTTGAGTTGAAATTGGCAATCTTTACAATCACGGAAGGCAAACTGCCTCGGAGAAATTAGCCGTTTTAATAAACTATTTGAACTTATAATTTTAAACGCCTAACTGGAAATTCCATGAAAATAGTTTAACCGTTTTCAATAATTCAGAAAAATCTTTAGAATGATCCAAATAAATTTAGAGCTTCCTTTAAATATAGTTTTGGATATAAATCTTTCATTTTCTTACATTATATTTTATACCGCTATAAGTAGTAAATGTATATTCTGTATATACAGTGTGTGTATGTATAGTTAAAAACCAATACACTTCGTTGCAAAATATTGAATTCTAGTTTGTCTGTTCAGTGTATGGAAAAAATCTGAAAGCAACGAACACTTCCTTTTTATCAGCATTATATACTCCTATTAATTCGTTCCTTATTCCCAATTATTTTATTCCTGATATATATTAATTCATTCCTTATATATTCCTATTAATTCATTCCTTATATATTCCTATTAATTCATTCCTTATATATTCCTATTAATTCATTCCGTATATACTCCTGTTGATTCATTCCTTGTATCATCCTATCAATTCATTCCTTATATACTTCCATTAATTCATTGCTTATATACGCATATTAATTTATTCCTTATATACTCTTATTAATTCATTCCTTTTATACTCCTGTTAATTCATTCCTTCTCTACTCTTAGTAATTCATTCCTTTTATACTCTTGTTAATTCATTCCTTCCCTACTCCTATTAATTCATTCATTGTATACTCCTATTAATTAATTCCTTATATACTCCTATTAATCCATTCTTTATACTCCTATTAATTAATTCCTTATATACTCCTATTAATCCATTCTTTATATACTCCTATTAATTGGTTCCTTATATACTCCTATTAATTCATTCCTTATATACTCCTATTAATTCGTTCCTTATGTACTATTAATTTGTTCCTTATGTACTCCTATTAATCCATTCTTTATATATTCCTATTAATTCGTTCCTTATATACTCCTATTAATCCGTTCCTTATTTACTCCCATTAATTCATTTCTTACATACTCCCATTAATTCATTTCTTACAGACTCCTATTAATTCATTCCTTATGTACACAGTAGATCTCTCGTATATCGAAGTATGGATTAACCTCAAGAGATTTGAAATTTCCGTTCATGACACAAAAAAGAAATGCTCACTTGTAGTAAAGGGCTGCTGCTAACGACCTTCTTGTTTGCTGATCTGCCAGTGACAAACCTTTATGTTCTAAAGATTTGTATATGTATTTGTCGAACTTTCTAGATATCGAATTTTTTTATGGAACTTCCGGCTTCGATCTATGACGGCCCTAGTATACATTGGCGTACGCAGGGGGTGTTGATGGGAGTTGTGACCCCCCCATTGCAATGAAATTTTGTATATTTAACATAGGAATATGTGAGTTGTATCTCTGTAACCCCCCATTGAGTCTATAACCCCCTTACGAACTTTATGCGTACGCCTATGCTAATATATGCCAAAAAAAACCTGTCACAAACATTTTAAAAACAATATCTCTAATCCACCCCTCTATTTGCTGTAATCTAAGAAACCATAACATGAATAACGTACTCCACTCATGGTCTCCTTAATATAAAGTCTAAATATATAAATAGTAAGTCTAATAATATAAGTGAGTCTAATAATATGTCTTAATATAATGTCTCCTTAAATCCCCAATAAAAATCTTCTACAGAACCTTATTCTAAAACTCTCCGTTAAATATTCCTTTTACCAGCTGTGTCTCTTTCGTGTTAAAGGAATAACTTGCTTTGATTTTCCACGTGTTCATCCTGAATTCTGTCCGCTACGGTAGTGCAGTAGTAATGCGTTCGCCTAATCCGCCGTTTTCCCGAGTTTGACTCCCATTGTTGCAAAAAACGAATAGAATGATTAACTAGCTGCTCACCGCGGTTCTGGGGTTGCTTCCTTGGGCCGTAAGGAGCTCAGGTTCCTAGGAAAATAATCGATCCCGACTCAGCATGTTTCTTGCCGTCCTTGCGCCGTAAAACTCAAAAAACTTAATTCCATGTCAACATGAAAAGTTTTGGCCTTTGATATATTGTTACAATATAATGTCTATGGGAATCTTAGTCTGTGAATGTACAGTGTGTTTCCGTGGAAACATTTATTAAGTCGATTTCTTTCATTTCCTTGTCGGCCTTGTGGTTTGGCTTTCGTCTAGACTGCCGGTAATCCGTGTTCGGGTCCTAACGGAGCCTAAGTAGAGCGTTTACTGACAAGCTACGCACTGTAGTCTGTGGGTTGGTTCCCCTGGTCTTAAGATGTGCGGATTCCTCGGAAAACTATATATCCCGGCTTAGTATGCCCTTTGCTGTTCTTGCGTTGTAAAATAAATGAATAATTTCCTTGACATTTTTTAGTATTCACTAGTTCAGGGGACTTCAAGTATTACGTAAACACCTTGCATGGGGGTAGGGTGTTGTCGTTGGTCTTATTTTCCTATGTTAGCCAATGTTAATTTTTGCTTACTAGGTGGGGGTGAAATGGCCAAAATATTGCTTACGTAATACTTGAACTCTCTCTCATGAATGAAAGAAAGAATAAAGATCAGTCGTTTAGTATCTTCTATTAATAGTTTCATTTTAAAAAAAAATATTCAACCGTATAATTTAATCCTAAAAATTTTATTTTTTACATAATTTACTTCTAAAAATTTTATTTGGTTATATAATTCTAAAATTTATTTTGTCAATAAATAGAAACGTTATTAATCTGAGACTGGAGCTTAATAGTATTCTTGCGTGTGTAAACGAAGTTCTTTATAAAACTTTAAATAAACAATCTGTGTGTATTTTAAATTATTGTATATTTCATAAGATGGGAAATAGCAGGTTTTAATGAAATAACATCTTTCTCCTGCGAGCCGATTCTGGCATAAATCACGCTTTTTTTTCCGGTTTTTGGGAATTCTCAAGAACGCATTATTTTCACAATTTAATGAAAAATGTTACATCGGTTTGCAAATTGTAATTTTAAAGTAGTTGGGATTTAAAATAATATTAGAGAGATTTTTTGTCGATATGTATATTTTTTTTACTTGAAGAATAGTTGCAAAGATTCGTTTTTTAGATTTTATTTCAGAGGTGGGTTTTGTTAGCGAGCGTAATCTATATTAATAAAATAAATAAAAAAGCGCGGGAACTTTGGGCAGTGTGAAACATCCAATTAAAATATTTCTTGTCCATCGTTAATAATAATTTAACTAATTAATCAAACTTAATGAATATTTTCCGCCAAGTTTAAATATCGGCTTGTTAGGAAACGACGGGGTGAAAGATGAATATTTTTAAGAAAAAACGCTTGTGTAGCGATAGCTTTAATTGCCCTATTTAATAACTTTCAACTAGTTTTTATATAATATACAGCTATTTTTAATAGCATACAGCTATTTTTAATAGCATACAGCAATTTTAATAGCATTCCGCTGTGTTTTGCCATTGATTATTTAAAAAAACAAATGGGTCAGTTTAAATATATACATATAGGGAGAGAAGTCTATTTGAATTAATCTTTAATTAATACTCATATTTTAGTATATAACACTGTAATAAGTATAATGATTCCTATTAAGATACCATGTGTACTAGAATTCAGTATATTTTTTTTAGTACACAGGTTAGAATTCAATTGGGATTTCTTGCTTCACAGATTAGAAATTCTCGCTACGCACATTAAAATTCAGTATAGTTTTCTGTCTATACAAATTAAGCGTAGCTTTCTTGCTATACTAGTTAGAATTCAGTATAGTTTCCTTTCTATACAAATTAAGCGTAGCTTTCTTGCTATACAAGTTAGAATTCAGTATAGTTTTCTTGCTTTATAGGTCGAAGTTAAGCGTTGCTTTCTTACTATACAAGTTAGAATGTAGTGTAATTTTCTTGCTATACAAATCAAAATTAAGCTTAACTTTCTTACTAAACAAATTAGAAATCAGTATAGTGTTCCCGCTGTACAAATCCAAATTCATCTTAACTTTCTTACTGTGTAAGTTAGAATTCAGTATTGTTTTCTTGCTATACAAACCAAGATTAAGCGTAGCTTTCTTACTATGTAAGTTAGAATTCAGTGTAGTTTTCTTGCTATACAGATCAAAAGTAAGCTCAGCTTTCTTACTAAACAAGTTAGAATTCAGTAGAATTTTTTTGCTATACAAATCTAAATTAAGCGTAGCTTTTTATTATGTAAGTTAGAACTCAGTATAGTTTTCTTTCTATACAGATCAAATCTGAACTTTGCTTTCTTACTTACTAAACGTTGAACCTGTGGAAATAATCCTAATCGATTTTATTCATGTAAGCGGGATATTCGATTATTTCCGTAACTCATTTAAGTGGAATTGACTGTGCTTCGAAAGGGAAAATTCGCCACCTTAAAATAGGAAATCTGTGTCTTGTCGACTGTGTTCATCTATGAATTAATCCCATTGGCCAGAACCACTAACTTAAAAATTCAGGACAAGTAATGAGTTGCCTCAGTGTCTTCTGAGTTTGAAAATTTTAAGAAATTCACAGATTCGACTTCATTGAATTTCCTGCCACTTACAATTTGAGAGAATTGTAAATTTGTATGGATCTTGCCAATTTCTTTTCCCACAATAATACAAAATAAAGTTCCAATACTGGATTCGAATGAGTAAGACAAAACCACGTGACTACAAAATATAAAGTTGATAAGTTACATGTATTATTAAATTGACGTACATCTGTAGCAACTAAAAATAATTTGTACAAAATTATATTTTTAATTATCATAATTATTTACTTTAAATTAATATCAAATTCATATTTTAGCAAATTGGTTTCTTTCTCTATTTATTACTGCAAGTTTCGCTGAATGCAACACTTCATTGCATTAGCTTAAAACCCTGCGGTGGCGCAGTGTGGTAACGCGTTCGCCTAGTGCGCCGTTAATCCGGGTTCGACTCCCAACAGTGCAAAGAACGCTTACTCAGAGATCTCATAAAGATCGCACTGCTCACTGTAGTCCGGGGTTTGGTTCCCTAGGCCTTAAGAGGTTCAGATTCCTCGGAAAACAGTAGGTCCCGGCCTCAGCATGGTGCACCCTGCATTATGTTACATCACCCTAGCTCGTCGTTACTTCATAATAAAAGAAAAAAAAAATTAATGGTTTCTCTGTTGGGCGAAATAATTAAATTTTTTGTTTCATAATCGTTTAAGACTGTATAGAACAAAAGTAAGAAAGAAAACAGTTTTCCCTTATTTTTACATTTAACATGTAAAAATATTTTTAAGTGTTTCTCAAAATGAGAAGTGTAGTTGCGTTTCAAAAAATTGCATAATTTCCATATTTTATTCTTATTTTCCTCCAACGCTTTCTCTGAGCGCCTAAACGTTGATTCCCTCGTGAATGGTTTTAATTTATGCAGGACACAAGAAATGTTTCTTTGCTTCGGGAAGAAGGGCCCTAATATTTTAATCATTTAGTGAAAGTTGGCTATTTTTTTTCTCCGAAAAAGCGCACAATGAAAGCAATTATCGTAAAATTCAGCCTGTAACGTGGCGGCCGGCCAAGGCATCCTAGCTTTCGTCCGTGGCACATCAATATAGCGTGGTTGTAAACCGCTAGTTTTTTAGCTGCGTGGACCTGTGTTCCAGCGTTCGACTAGCCGCCTGGTAACTCAGTATTTCATCGCCCAGTGTTGCCATGGAAATAGTACTGCTAAAACGCGAGGGTGTTGAGGGAAAAAAAAAAGGGATTTGAGCTGTTGCCAAAATACACCATTGTAAACGTTTCCGTGATAAAACTAGTATCAGAGACAAGCCTCGCGCTATGAATGCGAGTTTCCATCCAGAAGGCTTTTGCTTCCCATTTAAACGTTATCTTCTGTCGCCGAGTGGCTGCTCCACCGAATAAAAGCAGCTCGCGAAAGGTTAATTTGCATTTCCGAACCAAAAGAAAGGGATTATTTTTTCCCCTGTCTTTTTCCCTTTTCAGCGTACGTCGATTTGGGTCTGACAAGACAGAAATGACACCAAACTATAAATATAACTCCACCTGCATTCCTGGCTTGTTATTGGTTTTTTGGATTCGATAATGCCTATTTATCTTGTTTACAGATGTCCATGTTCCGCTTGTTGAAATTCAACGATGCGCAACTTTTTTTTGTTGTTGTTGATTTTGGTTGCTACATACCGGGTGTGGGTAAATATTATTTATATATTTTGGGCATACCGAGCGTGTGCAAACGAAAGTTTCTATAATGGCTTAATGATATTTAACTTCCATTTTTTTACTGAAAACTTTCACTGTCGTTTTATGTAAATATACTCGGTGTATATCTGCATATGTACATATGGGCATTATCTGAGTATATGTACTCAGAAGGACTTACCAACTGGAGGAAGATGCATACTCTAAGTGTCTGTCAAGACGTGTAGAATCATCAGACCAGTATCTTAATGTCTGTACTCTCCCAAGTTGCTGAAGGTTTCCTCTCCGTAAAGCAAATCCAGCATTTTAAGCTTGAAAACTGCTATGCCTTTAAATAAAAGTTAAAGCCCTTAAACCAAATTAAATTAATTAAGATCCAATAGTATTAAATATTTCGTTTTTCCAATGTATTTAAATATATAATAGCAGCTAGCTTGAAAGTCTTGTACACGCGCTCAATATGTAATAACCAAAGCATTGAACTTATGGCGTACATGGTCCATATGGATCTATAAAAGATTTCATTGGCTCCCGTAACATCTCTTCCCATTGGTTAAAATTCCAATAGTCCCATTGGATAAAGTTTCGGATGTATCAAAACTATAAATGAGAAACATACAGCAAACTCAAGGAGAATGCCTTTGAATCTTGTCTGGAATTTCTATATTTATATTTCTAATTCTAAAATACTGGAGGGCATGTGCCCCATTGCTCCCCTCCAAATTACGCCTATGGCTGTAATGATCTGACCCTGCGGTGGTAATGCGTTCACCCAGCGTGCGGTGATCCCAGGTTCGGCTCTCAATTGCACCAAAAATAAAACAACACTTATTGACTGTCACCGTAGTCCAAGGTTTGGTTTTCTAGGCCTTACATTGTTCGAGTTCCCCGTGAAACTAAGTCCCAGTTCATCATGGCCCTTGATGTCCTTGGGTCGTAAAACGCACAATTTATTTAAAAGTCGGTTATTAATTTTAATGTTTTATTAACTCAAATCTATTTAAATATCCTTTATTACCCAAAAATCTAAATATAATTTCTTAGTTTAAAAATCTATCGAAATACCATTTCTTAATTTAAAAATCCATTGAAATATCATTTATTGACCTAAATATTTATTTAAAAATTAAAGATGATTACACACACACACATATATATATATATATATATATATATATATATATATATATATATATATATATATATATAATAATAAGGATGTAAATGAAAATTGTACATGAGAAAGTGAATTTTCAGAGCAAGTAAGAAAAAAAAAATCATATTGCTGAAAAAATTGGTGATATTATTACAAAGAAGTGTATAAAGGTATTATTTACCGTTATACTAATAGACGAAGATAAAACTGAGTAGAATTAGATAACCAAATCACACACATAAGTCTCTTAAAGTAACTCAAAACCGCAATTTATAACATATTGATATATCATGCCATACAGTATTATCATAGAATGCATAAACATATATATATATATTATACATTACAAATTACGGCGAACTTATCGAATCTCCATACAAATATAACATATATTATATATAAAAGATGACAATATTTTACAATATAGATTAATAAAATGTACAACGAACCTAACAAACTCTTCCTTAGGAGAGACGTTCACTTAAGCTCTGAATAGTGGGTTGTTTCTGATATATAGTCGGCATTTGCCAATGTGACCATCCAATCTCCCAACAACCCATTGATAGTTTAATTACTAGATTATATAGAAGTTAAAATAGTTTATATACATCAATTGCCCATATATTAATACATTTAGATTTCAAAACAGGCTGATAAATATCTGTTATACCAGTAGTGAGCGCCAAGTTGAAAGGAAATCGATATAAGCATCCGTGTTTTTTAACTTCATTGTCCACACTTTGTTAACTGCCCACTTTTTTCTCCGCACACGTGTTACATGGGCAAGTTCAAAGATTAGTTTAGAGGGAGGGTGGGCTTTATACCCTACACCCATATGTCCTTTGAACTGTCCGTTTTGAGATCGGATAGGTCTAGTAGTTTAAGCTATGTTTGAGAATAACGACAAAAAGAAATTAATTGGAACTTGATTCTTCATTAAAGATTTTTTGAGCTAGCAAAAAGAATTTTCTGTTTTAGATGAATTGTTGCAAATTTTTTTAATACGAAGAATTTGTGTAATGGTAATATTCCTATGTATTTTCAGGCTTATGTTCGAAAAGAAATTACTGAGTGAATTAACATCAAAGTCGAATTCATTCCTTTTATCATGTAATTCCAAAATGTTACAATCAAAAGAGATGTCAAGAAACCAGATTTTACCACTAGAACTAATTTTTTTAGTTTTAAGAAGTTCGAATATATTTTTCTGTAGATATTGTCGAACTCAGAGCAGTCAAAAACAATGATGTCGTCTATGTAGCGAAAAGCAGTTAGGTTATAGATTTTTTTGGCTTCTATTTCGTAGTAGTATAAGAACAGGTATGCCATGGAGCTGAAGTAGGAGGGACCAGCAGGTATTCCTTTGATTTGTAAAAAATAGCTATTGCCGTTGTAGAGCACATTTTCGAAAATTCAAAATGCATATAGACTTCTCCAGTATGCCAAGTCGACATTTATGTTGTCCTTAAAATTTCCGTAAAGAAATTCGTACACTTCAATAAGTTTTTCCAATGGAATGCTTGTGAATAGGTTTTCAAAGTCATATGTGTTGACTTTCATGTCTTTTTTATAATATTTCTTTATATAGTCTAAGACTTTCAGATTATTCTGTATGACAAAGGAAGAATGGTGATTTTCAATGTCTTTAATAATGATTTTTAGTATATACTGAAATTTGTTTGAAGCTGATCTATTGTAAGTATTATGACCGCAGGTAATCTGAATCCGACAGGATTTTTATGGAAATTAACAGTGAGGTATAGGTAAGGAAAATTTAAGTCTTGCAATTTTATATTGACTTTTTTATGAAAGGCGATGATCTTCATCATGAAAATATTGATTGAGATGGGAAGGGTTTTAAAAGTGTCATGAGTAATGTGGACAACAAGGACATTTCAATTTTGCCAGCAAATATTTTATTGACATGGTTAAAGACCTCATTAAATTCAAGCTTAAAACTTTTACTCTTTGCCTGTATAATAGATCTGGGGAAGGTTCTAAAAATTCTGAATATTTTACTATCACGCTTGTGAATAGAAAACTCTATGGTCTATATCATAAAAAAATATTGGAAACAACGCTTTGGATTTCCCGTTAAAAGATGTCCTCAATCATAAAAGTATCCTACAAGTTTAGTAAAACATTAAAAGAATTGTTTTGTAATTACTATTTCTTTAGTAAATCTTTCTCCGAAGGCGAAGAAAACTGTTTCTATCAAGAAGAAAAATATGTGGAAGATAATTCTCTACTCATGGACATATAGTTACTGGGAACATGGACGTTGTTGAAGATAAAAAGCTTGCTGCTATCATGAAAAATGGTTCAAAATTTAGACCGAATTGTAAGTTCTCTAATGAAATTTTGATCAGCCAGTTCAAAATGGAAATAAATTCTTTCGTTCTAAATATTGCCCTAAAATATGGGTGTCCAATGGAAAATTTTAACTGTTGGATCGCTAAAATGGTCTACGATTTCCGAAATCCTCCAATAGGAAGATCGAAACACTTCAACTACAAAGATATTTGTAATAAAACTAACAAGAGAATCAAAGAATAAAAAAACAAATTTGTCATTACCACAGTGGACAAAGCGGGTAACAACTTCTGTATTATGTACAAGAAATTCTATAAAAAAATTATTCTCCAAATATATATCACTAATGACACTTTTAAAACCCTTCCCATCGCAATCAATATTTTCATGAAGATCATCGCCTTTCATAAAAAAAAGCTCAGTATAAAACTGCAGGACTTAAATTTTCCTTACCTATACCTCACTGTTAAGTTCCATAAAAATCCTGTCGGATTCAGATTTATTACCTGCTGTCATAATGCTTACAATAGATCAGCTTCAAACGATTTTCAGAATATACTTAAAAGAATTATTAAAGACATTGAAAATCACCATCCTTCCTTCATCATACAAAATAATCTGAGAATCTTAGAGTATATAAAGAACTATTATAAAAAAAGTATGATAGTCAACACATATGACTTTGAAAATATATCCACAGGCATTCCATTAGAAAAACTTAATGAATTGTGTTAATTTCTTTACGGGAATGTTAAGGACACCATAAATGTCGACTTGACATACTGGAGAAGTCTGTATGAATTTTGCATTTTCGAAAATGTGCTCTACAACGGCAATAGCTATTTTTTACAAGTCAAAGGAATACCTATAGGTTCTTTCTACTGCAGCTCCATGCAAACCTATTCTTATACTACTACGAAATAGAAGCCAAAAAATCTACAACCTAACTGCTTTTCACTATATAGATATTGTCATTGTTTATGACTGCTCTAACTTCGACAATATCTACAGAAAAATATATCCGAACTCCTTGAAACTAAAAAAAACTAGTTCCAATGGTAAAATCTTCTTTCTTGATATCTCTTTCGATTGTAACTCAAACATTTGGGATTACATGATAAAAGGAATGAATTCAACTTTGATGTCAATTCACTCACTAATTTCTTTTCGAACATGAGCCTGAAAATACATAGGAATATTACCATTACACAAATTCTTTGTATTAAAAAAATTTGCGACAATTTATCTGAAACAGAAAATGCTCTTGGCAAGCTTAACAAATCTCTAATGAAGAATCAAGTTTCAATTAATTTCTTTTTGTCGTTATTCTCCAAAATAGCTTAAACTACTAGACTCTCTCTCAAAATGGACAGTTCAAAGGACATATGGGTGTAGGGTATAAAGCCCACCCTCCCTCTAAACTAATCTTTGAACTTGCCCATGTAACACGTGTGTGTAGAAAGAAGTGGGCAGTTAACAAAGTGCGGACAATTAAGTTAAAAGCACGGACGCTTGTAATGATTTCCTTTCAACTTGACGCTCACCACTGATATAACAGGTATTTATCTGCCAGTTTTGAAATCTAAATGTATAAATATATGGGTGATGTATATAAACTATTTTAACTTCTGTATAATCTAGTAATTAAATTATTAATGGGTTGTTGGGAGACTGGATGGTCACATTGGCAAATGCCGATTATCTATCAGAAACAACCCACTATTCAGAACTTTAGTGAACGTCTCCCCTGATGAAGAGTTTGCTAAGTTCGTGGTATATTTTGTTAATCTGCATTGTAAAAATATTTTTATCTTTTATATATAATATATGCTATATTTTTATGGAGATTCGATAAGTTTGTCGTGATTTTTTATGTATAATGTATATATGTTTATGTATTCTATGGTAATATCGTATGGCATGATACGTCAATATGTTATAAATTGCGGTTTTGAGTTACTTTGAGAATCTTATGTGTGTGATTTGGTTTTTTTAGTGCTACTTAGTTTTATCTTCATCTATTGGTATATCGGTAAATAATACCTTTATACACTACTTATTAATAATATCACCAACTTTTCCGTCAATATAATTATTTTTTTTTACTTGCTCTGAAAATTCTCTTCCTCTTTGTATAATTTTCATTTACATCCTTATTTTATTCATTTTCTAATGTTGATTATTTTTAGCTGTAAGCGCATTATCATCTATAGACTGGATGTTAAAATTCCTATTAATTACATACAAGGTTTTTCTACAAACTCTTTTTCAATGCTTTTACCATTCTAGTTAGAATGTTTACCTATTATATATATATATATAATCATAACGGGTTGAATATATATTTCTACAGTTTTCCAAACTTTAATAAAGAACATACATATAACGAAAATGTCAACAACATTCCACAAATGTAATATCTCGGAGAAGCAACATGGCTCAAGAAAACCCCAGTGAAATACCGTGGTGTCCTCTTAATATCGCTAGAAATAGCATGAAAAAATAACCTTTATAGCTAAATTCCTTTACAAATTGCAGACTAGGAAATTCTAGCTTGCTAAAAAAAACTAAATGTAGCAACAAAGTCACCGACTCGACATCACTTCCAAATTTTGCAAGCCTTAATCGCTGCCCAACCATGAATATTCATAGCAACCGACAAAAAAAAAACAACCCCTAAAAATATTTTCCCCTTTCATCGCGGAAAAAATTAACCATTCTAAAAAAAATCATCGTTGCTCTTCATGGGTTGAACCTCTCCTAAAACCACTCCAATCAAGTAGAAGAAGCGTTTACTTTCCGCGAACCCTAATTTAGAATCTTAAAAAAGTAATAAGATTTAAAAAAGAATTCCTCATTTAAAATCGCCTGCTCTGAAGATCTACTTGAAGTTTCATCGAACGATTTTCAAGTTTAATTTTTTTTTCTATCGTTTAAAAAATAGCGAATATGTAGGTGTGCAAACAGAAATTGGTAAATTGGTTGGGTATTAGCTATCGTTTCGTTTGGCTGGATTGCTCGCCTCAGTTACCTCACCAAAATCATAACTTTGAGTGTGAGAACAGTGTGCCATAGTCGGAGTCGGCAGACGATATTTACTCATGCTTCTCGGATTAAAAGACACCAATTGCCAGACGATAGAAACTAGCTATTTTTTTGCACACTTTTACTGCCGGAAATATCGAGTAACTGCAAGGAGCGTTGTCGCCAGTGTCACTACATCTCCCTTCGGGGCCGTTTCACCCTGTTTTACGATTCTAGCTTCTCTTTTTTACAAGGAATATTCTTTTTACATCGCACGTCTCGTAAAAGACTATAATCTATCTTCGAGACTGTGACGCTGTAAATTTTGCGGTAGTTATGAATAGGGTGGTCTAAATCACTTTCCACTAATGACTCCGCCATAAAAAGTAGCTACAAATGAGGATTTCGATAAACAACTCATTTTTTTTCAGTGTCGCAGCGTTACACAGATGAGTTGACAGAGCGTATACGAAGGTTGATCAGAAGGTACGATCAGAAGGATTGCTTTATGCGCAAGGGGAGCTCGGGTCATGCTATGCGTATACGTACAGCGTTCGAAGGAATCCGAACCTCTTAAAGCCTGGAGAACCAACTCCGGACTACGACGAGAGGCGTTGATTTTTGGCATCGATGGGAGTAAAGCCATGGGTTAACAGAACTACCACAGGGTGCCTGAAGGTCGTTAATACCTATCTCAGATGGCCTGCTAGACTGTCCTTCATAGAGACAACGGTCTATAAAGTACTCCTGAGTTGGGTCTTGATTCCACTAAACCTAACGGGAAAAACTAAGACACATATTCTCAAATGTTCCATGCTAGCTGAACCTCAGAATAGCTAGAAGTTTGGGGACCCCAAGAAGTAACCAGGGACGCCGAGAGTCAGCGCGGACCCCAATATCACTTCGATCGGCCCATGACCTCTTTCCTTTACCAGGCCCCCTCAGTATAGATCCTGCTATCCCGGGCCCCCGGGCTTCCCCCCTCTCGTCGACTCTGACATGAACTTGAGAATATTCTAATATAAATGAAGAGAAGCAGTACAGGGTTTTAGGCGTAGTAAAATTGCGTCATTGGGAGTAGTAGTGTTACATCACTTCACTAATCTCATTATTATCTAGTTTCTGCAATAGATATTTGACGGGTGTCAAATGCCGAATCAATTTCTACCCACTGTATTTAATGACATAGAAATGGCGTTGGAAACTAAGATATTGATTCTACCTATATTCCACACGTTTTCACTATCGCGGAGATTTCCGTCCAGTTAAATACTAATAATTCTCTTGCGGGCTACAAGTTATTCAAAACTCACTAAGGAGGTTTAAGTGGTGTGAGTCCACAATTTTAACTTAAGTGGCGTCATTCGAAAAGTTTTGTCGCGGTGAATAAAATGGCAATGCAACTACCCCTCGTAGTGCAGCCGTTTACGAAGTACGGTCGAATTTTGACAATTGCAAAAGAGAAGAAAAAGAGTTGACCTATTGCTACTAACCGATAAAGTAAGCAAGCATATCGTTAAATGCAGTAGGTAATGTTATAATAACAGGAATACAAATAAATTGGAAGAAAAAAAAATGTCGAGACTGCGTTCTCCAACACTAACAAAGGAACACCTCTAACCACTTGATACTAAGATTTTTCAGGACTAGAAGCACGTGGTCAATAGCATGCTTGAGCACTCCTCCACTCATCGGACTCAATGTGATGAAAACAGTTTGATAACAAGAGAAGACATCATTTGTTTAAAGATACTATTACCCTTCTCAGGGTTAAGATAATTGCCAAATGGCGATCACATAATGCCACCGGGGCCTATTTAGGAGGGAACACAGACTTTCATTTTGGGGGTCAAGGACAGAATTTGCCATGGTCTTGGAATAACACCCTTCATTTATCATGAAAGTTGGAATTTTTTACAGTGAAAAAATATATTTTGTGATATTTCGTAGGGAATTTTTATCGATAGTAATTTTCCTACACCTAGATTTGAGCTCATATTAGAGAGTCCAGTATATAGGAGAAAAAAGGGACATTTTCCCTCGCCTGGAGTCGAACTAAGATCCCCCTGTTAGATCTGGAGTACCTCAACCACTTGGCCACAAAGACACAGGAGCCATGCTCCCTTTCTCCGTATATGAGGTTTTTGTAATATATCATTGCCCTTCTCGAGGTTGACACAATACTAATAACATCTTTAAAAAAACGGCATTTTAAAAAGAGCGTCGTTCCTTTGCCTTGGTGGCCTATTGGTTAAGGCATTTTGAATCTAACGGAGGGAAACCAGTTCATCTCTTGTCCTGGAAGATGTCTCTTTTTTCCTCCTTCCCACTGAAAGCTATACTTTGAGCTCAAACGTGAGTATTCGGAAATTACTATCGACGAGAAAATATCGTAAAAATGCATCACCTTGTTCAATAACCAAACCATCTGCATTTGACACCATGCGCCAATAGGCCTTCGAACAGGCCGTAATTGAAATGAACATTCCTGACTTCATATCCGTGGAACAGGTGTGCTTTGCAATAACAGAGAAGGCGGTAGATATAATTACTCAAAATTTATGGATGCAATTAACAAAAAATTTAGCACCTGTTTTGATAGCCCGTGTCTACTACAGAGAGTGTTTACACATTTTTAGAACGATTTCGGAGCCATTTTTTTAATGTTTAAAATGTAAAGATTATTTTTTTAAATATTCCATCTGATAACCTTGTTTCTGAGCTGTAAGTGTGCATCGTACTTTCAACGATAGAAGGGCTTTTCGCAAAAAATTTCCAGAGGTACTGCTTGTCATTGTTGTTCCACAACTTTCCAAAGTCCATCAATGGTAGTAGGTTTGCGCTTAGAGAGAGCTCTTTTCAGCGGACCAAAGGCACAATAGTTCATAGGAGAAACAACAGGGGACTTCTCAGGAATATGTTGAAAAGGCAGACTCTATATATATGGCAATAGCTGTATTAATTTTCTTTTTTCAAGGAATGCAGTGGTAGTTTTCTGAGGTATGACTACGGCTTTGTCTTGATGCAGTTTCACACACTGAAAATCGTTGGGATAAAAAAATGGAATTTCTTCTGTAAATATTTGGTACAAACATGGTTTGAAACAAATCAGTTTCTGACAAAGTGGCAATGCATCAGCAGCATTGTCATTAGCGACAGTCTATTTTATTTAAATATATTACGGGACTTAACCAGCACTTTTTCTTTTTAAACTCCTTCTATTTTATATCACTGACGTTGGATATTAAGTATCCAACTGGATGACGTTCCACATCGATGATTGCCGATTATAAAACGATCCTTTAATGATCGATCTCCCTCTGTTCCTGAAACGCCCATTTCTTTAGAGCGAACAGAAGGCGGATACTCGTTATTTCCGGCTTTCGAAAACGGAAATGAGCCCTTTAAGGGAACCATGTTCCGCCTCCTGCTGCTTCCTCCTTCTCCGCCCAGAAATACCTTATTTATGGCAGTGATTAGACTTTGAAATAACGCCTTGAAATTCAACTTGAATCAATAAATTTAAGTTTTAAAACTTTCATATGCTCTCACCAAATTTTAAAAAAATTTGTGAAATTTTCAGAAAGACCTCTGAAACATTACCATGTACCAAAACTTTCCTATTTATGTAATAAAACATTAGTATCGTAGATATTAATATAATTGAATAATTATTAATGGAGAACTTATTAAATAATGGAATAATATTAATATTATATATGCGGAAAAACGCGTTTACAGCAGAAAGAATAGCGTATTTTTTCTTCTTTTGTCAGTTTACATATAAATGATAATTTTGAAGTACTGCCGGAAGCGTCGAACTTTTTCTGAACCTTTCGGTCAGTCAAAGAATAATCAATCTGACGTGTGTGTGAAAACCTTTGAAAAACCAAAAACTGGTTTTGCACGAATTTGAACCCATAAAACCTTCGATAACCTTCAGCAATAAGAATTGTTGCATATTATTGTTTTAGGAAAAATTGCCAATAGCGCTGTTACACGAGATAACAATGTCGTATGAAATTCATTTCGTGATTTTCCGACTCTTCTGTAATTGACATGTCATGTAATTACTGACAAACATTAGATTGGCGTTTCAGTTTCGTGTTACGACGAGCTTAATACGCTCCACAGATCGGTTCTGGCTCTCCTCCACCCTGCGAAAAAGAATTAAAAGCGCGGAAAAACAAATACTTAATAATATATTCATTGATAGATCTAGGAGGGGAGTGTGACTACTGGCTTCAGCTCCCCATACACAAAGAAAGTTTGTGCAAAAAAAAAATAAAGCTGTGCAAAATGTTTAAAACAATTTGAGATAGCTTCTTGGTCATAAGCAATTTAGTTTCATTTGTAAACATAGGCGTAACTAAGGACGTTCTTATCCCCCCACTCCCACGCATTTGACTAGAAGCACGTAATAAGAACATACCCGATTATTCCTATACTTGCTGGACCAAATGTGGCGAAAGAAAATTAACAACAAAAGAAGACATCGTAAAAATGCATTTCCTGATTCCTAACCAAGCATTTGATACCATGTGTCTAGTAGAGCAGTGCCAGTAGAAAAACAAAAATCACAAGCGAATTCTATGTGCGACGAATTGAGGTGGAAGCCCTAGACCACGAGACTGGTTATGTAATATTTTATATATCTTAAGATATATATATACATAGAGGTATTAATACATGTTCACCAAAAGTCTACATATGCAGTCGAATATACCTAATTAACAACGAAACGCGAATTTATATATTAAATTACACACGTGCAAGTTTTATGAAAATATACATATTTAACCACTTGACCTGCAGCCCTTTCCGCCCATTTCTCCTTACGTAATTAAGAAAACTTCTCTTACAAGGACCCCGCGAGCACACGCTGAATTTAACGAATTTAATTCAGCTTAATGTACCCACCATAAAAACCTTAATGTGTGAAAATTAGCAGCTATCTCCCACTAGAAATCGAGAAATTAAGTGTTAAAAGTTAAAATAGAGCCAATTGAAACCTTTTTGGCAACACGTGGCGAGGTAGCTAGTTGGTCGAAAAGGGTTTAAAAAGCGAGCGCGAGGACCATTCTAAAAGTTTAGAATAGGTCCAGTGATTGCGTTATTTTTGTTAAATTTAAACATATTAGATTTTGAAGTAGCTGTAAAGGTATTTTTTTCTCTATTTGTTAAATTGAAGTTCTATATTATTTTTATTTTATTTTTGAAAGTCACATCAGAAAACAATTTACTTTAATTTTTATAATCACATTGCAAGTTGCAATTCGGTTTGTGCATAAAAGAATCATTTATTTTTATTTAGAAAATTCTGTCACAAAGTATCGCTTGCATTCTGTTCATCTGTGTGAGGATAACATTGTTGTGCTCCCACCTTGACATGTAGAAACCAAACATTTTATTACATTTTGTATTTGTTAACTTCCTTCCAAACAATAACGAGTCATGCGCTCGTGTTTTTCTAAGATCCTGGATTTTCTTTGTCCTGCAATGCCACCTTCTAATACCGCTATAACATGAAACAGAATATACGTAAATATATTTAATGTTGTTTGGATACTTTTTGAGGAATTTATGGAAGAAATTAAAAGGCGCCAAATGGCGATAAAGTCTCTCTTCTGTCAAACCAAAATCATTTTTTATTAATTATTTTTAGCGTTAATCTGAGAAGGTGGATGATAATTTTCACATATTAGGTTTCTTATGGTGTTTACTTACGACTGAATTAAATTCGTCAGATTCGGCATGTCAGCTCCGTGGAAGTTTCCTTATTAGTATTTCTTAGAAACAGCTATTTACATATCAATAAAGTAAACTATGCTCCCCCAATTTAATGCCTAACAGAAATTCGAGTGTTCGATTGAGTTTTAAAAAAATGGGTTGTTCTGCGCACAAACCAAAATCAATACGAAAACTGTGTTTTAGGTGTAATGGGTGTAAAGTTTACAAAGCTTAAATCAGTAAAAATTACGCAATCTAAGATTAGATTGGCTGAGACGAAGTCACACATGCGTATTTTCTTTCGAAGTTATGTTATCCAGCAAATTGTCAACCGTGCTATAGTTGGCTTTAAACTGAACAAAAAGGGGCATTTACAAATAAAACCTGTATATCAATTAGTTCGCTGCAAAAACAAGAAAAGTAGTATACCAAAACGTATATAGGAGAAGGTGGTATTATGAGCCCCATTTTGGTTTTAATTTTTTAAAAATTTATTTTAAAGTATTTTGGGCAAATTTTTATGATAAATTTATCTACCACTATTCGTAAAACTGCTGTTAAAATATAAAACATTTTGAATAAATTTAAAGATATGAAAAAAAATTAAAATCAAACCTAGCCTAGTTTCTCATGTCTTCCCGTGCACCTAATGTGTGTACGTTTTATTCCCTTAAGGTTTAGGGTTAAAGTTTGCGATGGAAAAGGGGGAGATGTGGCATAGGGTTGATGTTAAATTTGGTGTTGAATGAAACTAGGGAGGCCATTAAGAAAATAAAAACAATTAAAGGTATACAATTATGAAAAACATACTTAAAAACTTAATTAAAAAATTAAATGATTGGAAAAAGGGGTAAAAGAGAAATGGTTTTTGTCAATGAGGTGATAGGATTATAAGTAAATTTGGCGATTAAAAAGCCAAGGACTGGGTATTGATAAGGAAGCTGCGTTCTCATCTGATTGTTGGTGGTGGATAATTTGAGAGTAAGTGTGCAGAAGAGGCTGATTTCTTTTCAGGTGTTTTGAGACATAAGTTCGAGCCAGCTAGAAGACTGTGATACTTTAAGGGTAGTAATGCGATGGGTTTGGGCGTTGTCACGGGAGTTGAGGGGGCAAATCAAATCTAGTCATTTTGTTGGAAAAAAGTTTCGTGCTGGCAATATGAGCCCTTAGGAAAAATAAATAAAACAACTGGTTTAGAAAACTCTGTGACAGATTCATTTGTGGCGGTTCCTCCACAGGCTCATTCTAACTCTGTTTCGCGCCAAAATTCCATTCTCATGGACATTTGGCAATGAGTCACACGTACAACCAACTCCTTGGAATTTCCACCAAAAACGAAGGATACAAGCATTATCCAACTTCGAACCCTCTCCCATATATTTTCATTTAATGGGCAAAAACTGTCAAGAAAGACAGCTCAACGTTAACATAACTCACAGCAAGTTCTCCCCTCTGTGGGGTCAAACTGACCAATAGAAATTTATATAAACTATTGCGTCAGTACTCAATTGTCCAATCACGGTCCACAAAAATCATTCGAAGTAAAGTTTTGGACCGATCAATAAATACTCTCTTGCTCCTTAACTTTCGACCTGAAAGGATGTTCGCTGCTAGCCTTAAGTACGATCCTCAATATGTAACTTACGCAACCTAACGAACGCCCGGCATCATGCCGTGGCCAGTGTACGCTCCTCAACCTCCAAATAAATATTATGTTTAATGTGCATCCTCTCTCTCGTCTACCTGCATTTACCGCTACGTAAAAATACCTTCTGAAATAACAGTCAGATTATGCTGCATGACGTACGCCACCCGGCACCTGGCCAGCCGTCAGCACACACCACGGCGCAGCAGTTGGCGACCCATCATACCTCGCGGCACATTTAAACAAACAACGTTTTATTCACCTAGCACATTTCATGGCATCTGAAACAAAATGTGGAAACCACTCCTGTAGTGTATATAATATGAGCCCTTTAAAGTTTGGGGGGCTCATTTTACAACCCTCGCCATATTGTAATTTGAACAAGCATAAATTTTCGTTAAATTAAACAACAATATCAATCAACGTTTATTGGCGTAGTGATACCAACGCCGATGGTATGGCGTGATTAGATGGTGAAACGTTCGAAAGAAAATAAATATTTCTGCCTTCGGTGGGACCTGAACCCACGACCTTCCACTTGCCGGGCGGAGGCTCTACCCACTGAGCTACGAAGGACTTTATCTAATCCCTTCTAAAGACTTTACTGGAGCCGGTTATTTAGCAGAATGGTATAGTACATGGACTACTTTTTAAACCAAATTATTGTATAATTATGATAATAATTATTAAATTAAATAATTATTTGTATTGTTGTTTAATTTAATCTGCGTAGTGTTCGATTTATTTAAATAATCTTTGTTACTCACAAAATTACATAGTATCTACATAAAAACAATCTTTTAAACATGCTTTATACAATGCAATAAATCACTAGGATGGATTTAAATGAAGAAGTACTGCAATTAAAAACAAAACACTTGCCTTTCAAAGTACTTCAAAATGAGAAAACAAAAGCCACAAGTTCACTCACAAACTATCAGCTACAACTGAACACAAATACTTTGGCGACAAAAGACGTTACTAAATTTGCAATTCAAGTCGTTACCCCCAAGTTCATCGCGTTGTATTAAAAGATATTTAGGGGGACTCATATGAATGGCCCATAATACCACCTTCTCCTCTCTCTATATATAGACGGCTCCGGAGGCCAAGTGGTTAATATAATTTTTGTAAAATATATAAAGTAAATTTTTAACTTTTTTTCCAAATTATAAATAGCTTACATTTACTTCTTTGGGTACAATATCTTATATTTCTGACTGGTTAAAACTTTAACCAGGTTCAATGTGACAGGCTGAAAATATTTTTCAACACGCATGCTACACTCATCCAACCATTATGAACATTTTCATGTGTGTTTTAACATATTTAACAACTTCCTTTCCGCTGCTGATCGAAAATCAAGTGTCAATCGGCCAGAAGCGAGTGCCCTCTATGCCTGCGTATTCTGAGCAATTAGTTTTTAAGTTACCCCAACCTGTTTTCTTATTCGCTTTCCAGGAGATGGATTGGATGGCTATGGATGGATCTTCAAAAATCGATACATACATATTAATTCAATTTTAAATTCAAGCTGTAACTAAATCGCTTTCTAAAAATTCTGATACAACTGTTATTATTAAATTGAAAAAAAAAAGAGAAAAATATTCAACTCTTTTATTGCACCCTAATAATTTAATCAATTTCTAATCTCTTCCAGTTATGGTCTTCCATTTGTTTCCGTTTCATACGTTGCGTCATAAAAATACAACCAGTCAGTTTCTTTCATGCAAATCAAAATTGATGATTTTATACTTAGGCTCTTGATTTTTAGATTTAGAAAGAGAAAACGCGAAGACTGGGGACGAATAAGTTGATCTTACGTAAATTTATAGAGGAAAATCGTAAATTTTTTCCATATCGCATCCTATAGCGTTTAGAAATAGCTTTGTGATTAGAACCTAATTTATGTAATAGGGATTTAATTTTTTTTTTTTTTTTTACCTTTTTAATAATTTGGCCTTACAAAATGAAACCACTCTCCAAACAGAAAAAGGCAGAACATGTGCTGAGAAAAATTAGGTAAGGGGAACGATACGTTCAGTGGCGGACTGGGTCCTCTCAAAAGGCGCATAACTTGGATTATCGAAGGGCATGAATACTTACCCATTTGGAGGCGCAAGTCCTATCCCTCATGAGGGCGCATCAGCCCGGGGCTGGTTGGACGGCGGGTAAGTCCGCCCCTGTATACATTTAATTGCTGGTTGTTTAATGGTGATTAACAATGCACGTGACTTTACATCGCTGTATATTACAAAGGTTTTTAAACTTTTGTGACCCACGTCTCCCTTTACCTTTCATAAATCGTCCAAATATGAAAAAATTTTAAATCACGTGTTCAATAAATAATTATTAAACATGTATAAACGATGCACATTTTCATATAACATGACATGTAAAATATTAACATCTCGATGTCTCTGCCCAAAACCCGCGTCTCCCAGTTTAAAAATCCCTGTTACGTGGCTTTAATAGATTTCATTAACACTTTCGATCAAAACGAGTGATACTAATTTTGCGTGAGGATCGAAAATTCATCGAAAGATTGTGATCTCAAAATTTTAAAATTTCGTGTGGCAGCCAGCTATTGGAAAACCGGATCATTGGTCAGAGGGCGTGTTCCTCCTTTGTATGGTAGTAACCATAAGACATGAGTATGCTTTTTAATTTATTTATTTAATGGGCTGTTTATGCCCTACCAACATCTGTCAGATATCCTCACTCGCCACCTTCTCTCAGACAGGTTTTGTCCAGTCAGGTTGGGTCTTCTCTCCAAGACAACTTCATCAGACACAATAAACGTAGCCTCGCGTGGTGTTAGTTGTAATAGTCTGGGCGAACCACACCCAGGATGGCGTATGGATACAGTGTCTTAGGATGCCTCACCCTGGCATCCTATCTTCGGGGGCCTTGCATTTTCTTCTTATATACAAGGTTAATAATTCCATTCATTATGAGTGTCTTTAGGTATGTAGTTCCGATTCATCGGTGTTGCCTTCACACTTCTCTGCATTCATTATCCGGAATAATTGGATTTTGGATTGTTTACCTCTTTGGCCCATTTTGGCGAAATGGGAACGATCTGAAAAGCAATAGACGCCGCGCTATTGTATGGGCATAAATTGGTTCCTATAATTGGCGACTCAATCTGTGTCAATATTCCCCAAGGTTAGCAACACCCGCAAATGGGTTTTTGGTGCTGTTAGTGGGCGTTCCATAATTACGGATGATTTTTTTTGTGAGCATCGGAAGTTATGTATGTCAGCCGTATCCACATTGTGCGTGAAAATCCGTAAACGCTAACAAAATTTTGGACACAAGGTTGAATGCTGATGTAACGTATTTGTGTAGCGTTTATTAAACAATAGTTAAAGACTTCCATAGTAAAGGTTGTTTTAAATTAAACGCTTAAGCTTTGAAATGCTCTTTCAGGACAAGGACGGTGTTATAAACGTTAATTTAAAACGTTTATATCAAATTTACCAATATAATAGTTTGGCAGAGAAACATTTTCATTTCACTGGTTCATAGTAATTATTACTTTTAAACAAACTTCAATTCAAATTTCTAAATATTTCAAATTTTACTCAATTTTTATGACATCTCTCTCCATAATTTCACGAATAGCTTTGTGTAATCATTAATACATTAGGATTCAATATTAGATGCTCACTTTGCTAGCTCGCTTTTCGGTTGAAACAAGGTCTCGAGAGCTTCAGAACACACAAGGTCCCTAGAGAATGTGACCATCCTCCCTTTCCGTGCATTTTACTCTTGTAAATTTCAGTAACATATTGAAACCGTTTCATCCTGCAATGACAATCATCTATGTCTGGAAAAAGATTCAAATCTCGAAGACAGAATTTGTATTTTTTACGGAAGTACCGGTTGCCTGGTAATAACGAATCGCGAATGGCCTGTATCTTCTCGTTCGTTGTGTGAATTGCGACTGCAGCAACAGATGTGACTGTTTAATTTAAATGAAATCAATTACCTTTGTGTTTAAATAGAGTTACGTATATTCCTTTTCTGTGGCATTTCTAGTTATATCCTTAGTGTAGTGGAATATTTTGTCTAAAATATTTTGAATGTGAAAGTTATTAACGCGTAAACGGTTTAAAGTTTCAGTTTACACTCACATGTTTACTAAAAGCTTCAAAGGGTTAACACATTAGTGAACACGGTTGCAAGTGTAAATTGCGTTGAATATAAACCTTACAGTAACACAATTAAATGTAAACTGTGTTGGAAATGACACTATAGTGAACGTAGTTGAAAGTAAACTGTATTGAAGATAATTACCATAGTGAATACGTTTGGGTGTAAGCCAAGTTGAAGGTAAACACTACAATGAACACAGCCGAAACTGTGCCCAACACTACAATGAACACAGTCGCAACTGTGCTCAACACTACAATGAATGCATTTCAGACTGTGCCTAGCACTACAATGAGCATATTTCAAACTGTGCCCAACATTACAATGAACACTGTTGAAACTGTGCCCAACATTACAATGAACACTGTTGAAACTATGATCAACACTACAATGAACATCGTTGAAACTGTGCCCAACACTACAATGAACACAGTCGCAACTGTGCTCAACACTGAATGCCTAGCACTACAATGAGCATATTTCAAACTGTGCCCAACATTACAATGAACACTGTTGAAACTGTGCCCAACATTACAATGAACACTGTTGAAACTATGATCAACACTACAATGAACATCGTTGAAACTGTGCCCAACACTACAATGAACACAGTCGCAACTGTGCTCAACACTACAATGAATGCATTTCAGACTGTGCCTAGCACTACAATGAGCACATTTCAAACTGTGCCCAGCACTACAATGAACACTGTTTAAACTGTGCCCAACATTACAGTAAACACTGTTGAAACTGTGCCCAACATTACAATGAACACTGTTGAAACTATGACCAACACTACAATGAACATCGTTGAAACTGTGGTAAACACTACAATGAACACTGTTGAAACTATGCTCAACACTATAATGAACACAGGCGGTAATAAATTAAAAACTTTATAAACCTAAAATGAAGATTTTTTTAATGTTTAAACTAGTTCATTGTCACACATATTTCACTAAAAAGGGTAACAAAGGTAGGGGGATGGGGATTTGAGTTGGCATGTAACAAGTGAAGGCCATTGGCTAATGTGATACAGCAATTTAGTAAAATGTTTTTCCCGCTACTCCAGGGATTTCCCGCCAATTTTATGACAAGAGTACACAATCGATGACCTAAGAGTGGGGGGACATCGATAAAGTCATAATCATAATCGATCCATTATTTGGAAAATCCCTTTTATGCTCCTGTCCATGGCATGAGACCTTGCGTGACCGGCAGCAACATCTCACTCCATGTCGACAGCTGTTTTAGCGTACTCCGGGTCAATATATGCGCTATTACACATATTCTCCCTTTTATGACCAGCTTTCACTGCCTTTTATCATTGCTATCGCAAATATCATTATAACAATATAAGCACTCGACTATATGAACATGCACAGCAATTAAATAATTTACAATGCCGTAATGAAAAAGGGGCATTCATATAATTAAAATAAACACAGCAAAAACCCCACTTATCCGAAATCCACCAGAAATGTCATGTAATCCAGAAATTCACTTTTCGATGTAAATGACAGGCGCAATGACACCATAACGCAGGGTTGTTCAACATACGACCCGCGGGTCATAATCTGGCTCGCCTACAACTGTTTGAAATAAAAAAAATTCCAAAACAAAAATTTTAGATTTTTTTTTTTCAGAAACACTGAAAAACCGCGGGGACAGCATGAATGCCCCCCCCCCCTTCCATATCTTAAGTGAATAAACAAATAAATGAAGAAACTCTGAAGGGAGGTTTTTTGGGGTGGGGGTCCGAAATGTTGGCCCGTTATCGGTGACATTTTTAAGTGGCCCTTTGCCCAAAACGGTTGACAACTCTGTTATAACACATTTGTCCAAAAATACAGTGAATTACATATTACTAGATTATTATCTTAATAATTAAAAATGTCAGATAGGCTAATGTGTACTCAAAGCTGACTAATTCGGAAATACTTCACTATCTTTGTACATACAGGGTGTCTCAGCACCAGGGTTATAAACATCTAGGAGGGGTAGGGTACACTTAGACGAACAATATTTGTCATAGAACCTAGGGTCGCAAACCACTCACAGCGCTAGTTCTAAAACCGTCCAGCATGCACAAATATTTACAACCAGTGCGTGAAAAGCGCCAGATAAAACTCAGGTCAGCTGCTCAAGTGCATAGATGATTAGGACATCGCATTTTGCGCTTCTCATGCACTGGTTGTCACTATTTGTGCATGCTGGACGGTTTTAGAACTGGCGCTGTGAGTGGTTTGCGACCCTAGGTTCTATGACAAATATTGTTCGTCTAGGTGTACCCTACCACTCCTTGATGTTTGCAACCCTGGTGTTGGGACACCCTGTATATATATATATATATATATATATATATATATATATATATATATATATATATATATACTATGAGTATAAAATAAATACCTTTATGCATGACCTATATTTACCATTTATAACGGTTTCTTGCTTTAGACGGGAATACATTAGAAGATAGACATTAGCTTTTTGCCGAAGAGAGTATCTACTAGAGATGTGTCATATCGTTCGATGACCGACTCACTGAACGAGTCCTTTCGTTTACGACAGATGGGCAAAATTGTTCAATCAAAGATATGGTATGGCGTTCATTGAACGAATCACTGAACGATATGGTACATCTGTAGTGTCTCCTAAGAAAAATACTGATAATAATAAATACTATAATAAGTGCTGTAGACCATTTCAGTGAACTCCGATTTTGATTAAACGACGTATAAATAATCGCGTTTCCGCCATGTATTCAAGAATTCTATAACGTACAATTAATTACGTTTTATATGTAATAGTTAATGATTGGGTAAATCACATTTTAAGCGGGAATTCTCATTCACATATAAATTATTTGAAACAGATGAGGAAAACTGACACACAGGTCATTTTTTGTGTATTAGCATCTTTTAATTTAATTCGACGATACCAACAGTTAAGATCTCAATTTTAGAAGTGAAAAGTGCTTTCACAATTATTGCCCGCGCTTGTGAATGATGTTTGACTAAAATCATAAGAGTCCACGTAAGCACAGGGCTGACAAATCCTGCCGTCCTTAGCGACTAGATTTTTGCAGTTGGCGAGTGGGAAATCTTTTCCTACCGCTCTTTTTTTAGGTAGGTACCATTCTCGTCTGACAAGTACACTTTGCCCCGATTTATCAAGTTTTGTATATAAGTATACTCTTTCCTTAACTACTCCATATATTTTTATTTTTTTTTTACATTTAAAGGTAAACTAGTTAGTAGTGGATGTACAGTTACCAGATAACGTAATAAATCGTTCATTTTGCTCAGGTGTGCTATTTTATTTCGGGCGTGTTGGTATTTTCAAGACGCACATGGCAACACAAATAAACCTTTCACATCCCACTAGTAAGAAACTGTTAGCTGAAACATTAATCGGGATTAATTTCACCTTTGTATGTAGAGAGATAACCAGACAGGCGCCAGAGTCATCATCCGCACCACACTTCGAATGGCAACGAGAATATCAACGTTATCACCGTAAAGTTGCTTCTGTTGTTCTTCCTGGGCCTCTTTACGAGGCCCATAAAGCTCCTGACAGTGTACTTGTAGACAAGGCTTCGCTGAACTGGATATATCTTTTGTTGGATTCCCTCCTGCGAACGGAATGTCTGGAATGTGGGTGACGAGTTCGACCTGTCAGATCCGTTACCCTATCTGACGAACGCGCTGGTGATATGAGATTTTGGGAATCCGGCGTATCCGCCGTGTGGTATCGGAGAAAATGATCAAATCGTCCACTTGACAATTGAGGTCATTATTAACGTTAATCTCTATATCATTCCTCTTCTCCAACGCTGTCTTCTTTCACCTGTCGCTTTCCTCTGCAGCAACATTAATTCTAATTAATCAGTACCTTTCGTGAAAAAATCTTACAATATTCTTCTGTACCAACACGTATATAGGAAGAGAAACTGTGCGTTGCCTAGGATTTACGTCAATACTGTGCAGTTGTGCGCTCTATGTAGCACAGTGGTTCCCAAATGATTCAGTCGAAGCCGCGGACCACTTTTCCAATTCAATTGCACCTGCGGACCACTTTGAAAAATTCTTACGAATTGGCTGCAAGACTTTAATAAAAAAGGGGAGCTGGGTCTTTTTTTGGGGGGGGGAAATGTGTTTGTAAAATCGTTCTTTGGTAAAAATAAATAAATAAACAGAAAAAGAAACAATAAAATCTAATAATAAAGTTAAACCTCGTTAAGACGAACATGCTTAAGACGAAGTACTTTTAATACGAACCGTTTTCTGAAGTTCCGCCTGATTACAGAACACTGCACATGTGCCACGACTTTCATTTTTATATTTAATTTTAATATTTAATAATTTTTTTTAAGTTTTTTAATCGTTTTTTTAAATAGTGACCCGTCTAGCGGACCACTTGGGACTCCTTTGCGGATCATCAGTGGTCCATGGACCACCAGTTGGGAACCACTGATGTAGCATAACACTAACTTTGTACGCCTATATACAGCATATCACACTAAATTCGTAAATCTATGTGCTGCATTAGGTCGTACTAGCCATAAGTTTGCATCTTCATGTTGGTACTCGTGTTTGAAATTCATCAACAATATTGAAATCGATCGATTTTTGTTTTCTTCCGTGTGTTAATTTCCAAGTAGAAAATTTCTACTTCACCATATTACACCGCTTCGACTATTCTGGTTTGTCTTTTATCGCGGAGCATTTGACAATTATTTTATCACTATTCGCCTATAAGTTCGTATGGATAAATGTATGAATATGGCATCCAAGGTAAGGATAACGCAGAATTTGCGCAAGCTCTGGAACACCCAGCCACCTTCAGTAGTCCAACATTGCCCACGACAAACAAAATAAAAAAAAACACCATAAGCCATTTTGGGAAGAAAATTGGAAAATACTGACAATATAAGAACCGCATCAAGCATAATGGAGATGCAGCAGGTGCAATTTCCCTTGTTTCCCCGTTCGTGGAAACACCATTTTTTATTTCTGGGTGACATCGGGATGGAATCCGTGACCATAGATTCAAAAGCGCAAAACTACTTCAAGTACGTGGAACGAAAGAAGCAGAAACCTTTGGCTTGATCTTGCATCCCCTTATGGATAGAACGTGTAAGCGCTCGTTGCCGAGTTGTAATCTCACCACTTATCTGTCCAGCAATCCTCTATTACTTCCCCATCCAAGATTTATGAGGACCTTATGTACCTTCCTTCAAGGTGAAGCATGAGGGTTTCCTTCACTGGCGATCCATCTATCCGACGTCCACGATTCCTTGTTCGATCTTGGACACAAACTTGCGAATTTCTGCTTCGTAGAAGCATTCATATTTAAGCAGGTGGAGGGGTCAGTGTTCTATTATACCCCAAGTTGATGATGGATCGCTGGAGACCTGTCATGTACTTCTCAATGAAGGATTATTCGGTTATTTTGCAAACCTGTGAAGGTTTCGTAAATTTTAGATGATGGACTGTGAAGGCAATTGGTAGGTTCTGGTTTTAAATTTCATGCATATAAATTTACATTCTACTTTATCGTGTAATCATTCTAGCAGGCTATGGTATTACTTGGCTTGTATAAAGCATATTATTCCAGTATCAAACACATGCTGGGCCCTTATCCCTAGATATTTGAAATGAAGTGTGTGTCTTGGTTGAAATCTCCTTCATTAGAAAAATTTTCATTTATATTTTCAATGTCGAATTTTATTTCTTTCCTTTTCAATGCTGTTTTTCAGCCCCTTCTGCCTGTTTCCTGGATACGGCCTGTAGATATGGCAACCTCTGGTTGTAAAATTCTAGCCATAAAAAAGTTCGCCGCGTTTCGTTTTAATTTAACAGACTGAGATAGACCAATCGTTTACATATTTCTTTTCATCGAGCAATATTTTTTGCTTTCCTATCCCGAGAAACTCGAAGATACGGACATTACTGCATCATGTTTATGGCTCGTGAGAGACACGTTTCGAATCCATAAAATATTATATTGTCGCATTCTTGTAGGTTGTTAAAATTATTGCGGCGTTTATGACGTCATTCAGCAGCAGTTGATAATATAACAATAATTAGCATTAGCAATTGGAAAACATAAAAAATACTACTTAATAATTAATAGAACCAAATGAAAAAAAAAAAAAGAACTTTCAGACGTTTCGCACAGAACGCCTAAATGACGATTAGCAACAGAAATTTAAAACAAACTATCTGAAATAAACTATATTAACTGAAAACAATAAAACACATTGTTTTACTAGTTGCCAGCAGACAAGGCAATAAAATTTATTGCTTTAATAATAATTATTATAAAACAACATTGGTCATAAAATAAGACATTAAATAACGTTCGCGGCAGCTGAGAATTTGAACTATTCTGGAATATTTTGGTCGTTTGTAAAGGTGATCACGGAATGAGTTCTACAGTTCTGTATACGCATTTCTATTTCTATTTAGTATATTTATTATTTAATATTTGAAATCAAAGTATTTCTTTGAAGACTATTGAAATCGAGTGTGGAACTATTATCATTAGCGAATAAAAACAAGATATTTAAAATATAATATATTTATTTATCAGATAATGGTGAAAAGATAGATCTACAAACTATGGTTAAGAAGTGTAATATCTCTAAGGACATGGGAACTGTACGAAGAACGACTGGTAAAGTTGACGTAAAAGAGAAGCTTGACGAGTTCTGATCACACTAAGTGGCACTAAAATTCGATTAAACAAACGAATTCAGATCAACTGAGGGTAAATATTGTCTAATTTTTTATTTGAATAATGCTTTACTTTGAATGCCGACCGAAGTGGGTGAAAAGTGTTCCATATTCTTGGTCCTTGTGGATTAATACAGTTAGAGATAATACGTCGTTGATTATATATATTGCAACAAAAGTATTATATACCCGAGAAGGATATTGTTGAGTCCTCCAATGAAGCTTAATAATGCCCTTGACGATCCATTAAAAATTTCTACAAACAAGCGAAAATTAATTATCAAAAAAAAACCCAACAACAACGAAACATTTGGTTTCTAATAATTAACTAAAAACCACTATTACATACCAATTAATATATTACCTAATATGAGTCCTTTATTATATAAAGAAACTAATCGTAGTACACAAACGGATTATTATTGTGTACACGAGTGTTAGCTCTTCAAGTGGTTTGGTATTTTGGTCAGACAGATTAAGTGCCTATTCTTCGAGAATATTACTACTTACACGTCTTACTTTCTTTTCATTTTTTCTTTTTCTATGTCTGAGAAGAGGGGTTACACCCTTTTCTAAGAAACTCTCCCCCCCCCCCTTTTCATTCATGGTATGGCCGGTTCGGTTTCACTTCAACAATTTAGCCTTCTCCGTCCAGCTGCGATAATGGGGATGGGAGAAGGCCGTACCGTAAAAAGCAAGAAAGTACCACGAAAACTCCGAAACGTCGGGAAAAAAGGAAAAAGAAGATACCGAGGAGAAAAGAATGGATGCTATACCTTTAGGAGGGGATTGCTCCCAGGCGGGAGAAAGCTCCCTTTCAGCGGGCCAATCGGTAGCGAAAGAAGGGAGCCTTATGGAATTATAGCCGGTAATCTTCTGCACAGCTTAAACATAACAGTCACGCAGAAGGAACTACACTCTTATAAAAATAAGATCTACAATATACGGAGCAACTCACAAAACTCTAAAAGTATATCTCAAAAAATGCCCGAATCATTTATATTACAAAAAAAAAAAAATTATTTTATGCAAGAAATATTTTTGTTAACGTATTTACTCCTTAATTGAAAATTTTAGTATACCCCTCCTAAATTTTAGTTATCATCAAAATAGAATTTCGGAATAGTAAACTGATTGCATACGAAAATAAGGTAGCAAATATATATATATATATATCACCAAAATCATATAATAATTCATATGACGAAAAAAATTAATCCGTTTTGTAGAAGTTTAAATATTGAATTCTGGTGTTTAAATATTCCAAATTTTAAAATTCCCAGACTTTTACATAGCTTAATTGATTTTACGTGAGTAAATATATATGCAACAGAAGCAAATACCGAGCTATACCTCAAGCCTGCAGCCAAGCCGGGGTCAGCAGGGGTGTGGCCAGCCACATTGCCCCATGCTTGTACCCCATTTGCCCCATCGGGCTACTTTTTCATATAGAACAATACCTGTGTGCCCTATATACCCTTTGTCTAGCCTCATTTGCCCCTTCATCCTGGTTGCAGACCTGCTATACCTAATAATAGTTTAGAATTATATTATTATTACTTTATAAAGAATTTTAGAAATTGCTATTCAAGAGTATTAGATACTGTAAAAATTATTGTATAAGTATTAGATACTGTCGATTACATATTAGAAATAGCGTTAAAACTGCGCCTACATATCAGAAAATCAACAAAGACGGAAACCGCAGCGTATAAAAAAAAAACTTCTAATGGATACAAGTTCTCGTTTGATGGTTAGGTCGAGTATGCCATCGGACATCTCGACAAGTAATGCATCATAATCTAGACGCCTGCCGTGGCTTCCGCTTTGTTAAGCAATTTTGCCTTTTTACAGTAAAGACCGAAAATTGTGTAAGAGAGAGCAACTGCTTATATGTATTTATATTACTTTGTAAGAGTTTCTGAAACTTTAAATTTTAGCTATTTATTATTTGCTTTCTTGGTCGTGATGGAGAGGCTGTCAGCTGACGTAGATCAGCTGGAATTTTTAATTTGCTGAAACAATATGCAAAAGATATGCGGAAGAAGAAATGGAAATAGAAAAAGATTTTAGATCTCAGAATTGTTTTGGATTCTGCTGAAAAATCTAAATAGAATTATGCGCATATCCTAGAGTTCTTTATGCATGCAGTTTCTGAAAGCAGTCGATGCAAGGAAATGGATTCTCTATGAAAAAATCCCGTTTTGAATATAAAATAAGGAAACAGAGAAAACAGAAGTCTTTCTCCTCATTTTTTGAAAACTTTAAATATTAAGAACCTGGGCGTATTTTGCTTTACATAAGCATATATATACTCCAAAACATTTTAGCTTTCAAAGTAAATACAATCCCTTCGTAATATTTATTCCATAATTTTAAAATGTATACAAAAATATAATAGTTTACTATTTTAAAGGGTACATAAAATTTGTTATTCAATATATCATTAATACTACTTTTTCTGTAAGATATTATTACCCTTCACAGGGATAACACAATTGCCAAATATGGTCAACACAGAAAAGCCTCCGGGGCGAGATTTTTGTGAGTTTTCGTGGGGGAATTTATATACTTTTTTTTTTATTAAAATAATAAGTGAAAAGTCGAAATAAGCACAAAACTGAAGTAATTATATTGTTTATTGACAACAGATTAGACAGAAAAGGGCCTGCGCTCTTCAAAACAAATATGCGAAAGATTCTGATAAAGGTAGACCTGTTTTTACCGAAACACATTCCTCAAAGGCTCAATCATCACATCACCATCATTATTACATCAATTTCGTATATATTTCTTTTAATTATACTCTGCGCAGTGTTCTGCTAATCATAAGTTAAAAGTTGTTTATATAAATAATAAAAGGTGGGGAGAGTTCAAGTATTACTTAAGCACCTTTTGGTGAGGAGGGTGTTGCTGTTACGTTCACTTCGTGTATTAGCCAATGTTAATTTTGCTTACCAGGGGGTATAAAATGGTCAAAATATTGCTTACATGATGGCAGAATGTTCTCTTGTATAGTAACGATTGTGTCCCTATTTGAATGATTATTTTATAAGGAGGTTGTTCTGTTTTCTATTATATGGCAAGTTTGTAGAAATTCAATAAAATTAATGATATGCCTGTTAAAAATTAAACACAATTGACAAGTACTTTTACATGGTTTAGGTAAATTAGCCGTTCTTTTAATTTTTTTATATACAAATACTTCTATATATAAATAACCATATGATGTTGATTATCACGTTTATTTTTTTAAAGCGAATGTTCTTGAAAATATGATAACAACGCCCTACGATCTTTTATTAAATACTTAACATTCAGTATTTTCGAAAGAAAAACGAAAACAAGGAATTTTATTTTTATAGAATGCAATTAAATGCTTTTCAAATTGGGTTTCGCAAATGAAAGAAATACTCTAGCTTGCACTTCAATCGACGTAGTTTATTTTAACACAACTAGGATTATTAACTCAAGTTAGAACATTTTTCCACTATTTGAGCGGGAACATGAAGTGATCGTGCTATAAACTGAACTCAAACCAGAGGCCTTTAAGGCAGTAAATGCGAAGTCTCTGGTTCGTATTCAGACATTATCACTGTTTCCCTCTGACTCTCACAAAGAAGAGGAAGATTTAAGCTCAGTATATTGAGATAAAAATTAAAGGTAATAAATAAACCTTAGTGTATTAAGATGAAAATCGTAAGTGTACTAAAATAAATCTTAATGCATTGAGATAAAAATCGTAAGTGTACTAAAATAAACCTTAGTGAGTACATTTTTTAAATATTTTATTTATAATGCTATGAACATTTTTAGAATATATAATAAAACATGTTTTTATATACGTGTTTTTATTTATGCAAGATGTTTTCAATTATAACATATGCTATGTGATCAAACAACAATATAAATCAACGTTTATTGACAGTGGAAGGTCGTGGGTTCAGGTCCCACCGAACGCAGAAATATTTATTTTCTTTCGAACGTTTCACCATCTAATCACGCCATACCATCGGCGCTGGTATCACTACGCCAATAAACGTTGATTGATATTGTTGTTTAATTTAATCTGCGTAGTGTTCGATTTATATAAATAAATATGCTATGTGTTTCATTTTATTAATTACCCGCAACCCCCCACCTTCATTTAAATCTGCCTGTAATTTAACCCTACATTTATCATCTTATGGCTCGACAACCGTCTATGGAACAGTACTTCACAATAACTGTAAATACTCGGGGTTAAGAAAAGTAAGGGGAGGAAGAAGAAAAGATGAGAATACGCAGAAGTTTCAAGAGTCTCTGTGTATTTGGATCCGCCCTTCAGCGATCCGAGTTGGCGGCGAGATCCATGGACAAGATATCCCACGGAGCACAGTTATGTTTGACTGGGCCTTCGGTGCTCTGCGCGATTGCTGGAGGTCAATATTTGTAGAACTGTGACCGGCCCTGACGAGCAAACACTGAATGGAGTGGCGGGTAGATGTTGACACACTCTATTGAATCTAACCTCTGAGATCCTCCTGAGGGGCTCGGCCCATCAGGTCTTTGCCTTCGACTTTTTGAGGATCTGCGATTTGGGAGACAAGAAATACACGAAGAGGTTGACATTGGCCGGATTGGACAATCCAATCATTTGTAATCGAAGTTGCAAACTCGGATTGATTTTTAAAGATACCATAACCATCTTCGTGTCGGAGTGGGTAATTGCTGTATTTCTTTGAGAAAGGGGATAGTTCTTTCTTCTGTAATCACTTTCTTGTACGAAAAGAGGTGTTTCCAGCTGCTCAAGTGCATGCTTCAACTTCGTTTATGTGTCTCGTGCATAGGTAAAATTTGCACTAGACTCTCCTATTTATATATTATGGATCGCGCTTAAACTTCTCTTGGATATGCTGCTGGCTCTGATGTTTGAAACATCAGTGCTTACTTAATTAAAGCTTTCACATCACGTGTAATAAATTAAATCCCAGATTGTTTTAAGGATAGCTAATTTAAAATTAATAATTCTTCAACGGGCTTTTCGATGAATTTGATTCCGTTCTCTCCGCAATTTTGGTGTAAAAAGCAGTCCGTGTACTGTCCCATTCATTTTCCCGAAAAATACGCTTTAAATAGCGATTTGATTGCTTGGTCATCTGTAGCTCAGTTGGTAAGAGCACTTGCCCGTATTGTAGAAGGTCGTGGGATCGCGTCCCACCAGACGTAAAAAAAACATCTTTCTTTACGAACGTTTCACCATCTAACCATGCCATAACATTGGCGTTACTATTACTACGCCTAAAAAAGTTGATAAAAATTGCTTCTGATAATTGAAAGTATTAAGGAAATTAACGAATTGTGTCAATTTTACCATATCTACGCTTTTAGATGTTTCCAAAATAGTCGTGGTAAATGACCTGAAACTGATATATTATGTTCTGAAAAAGGTGATACGCGATTGAATTATAAAATTTTCATTACCTTACAATGAAAACGAAAATCCTTGGGTTTTCCTTCAATTATCGATCTTCAACTCCTGTGAGTCAAGACAGTCGAAGGTCTATTGTTTATAGAAATCATTTCCTCGTATACCTATGTAATTTCGTATATGAGAACCAGGGCCGTTCTTAAAGGGGCGGCAAGTTGGGCGGCAGTCCAGGGTCTCCACAAATGCAGTGCAAGCGCAAAGAAATAAGTTTTTAGCGGCCTTTATATACCTTCCCAGAGTATTTCATCAATTGACCTTTTGTGTGTGACGTTATATTTCCCATGACGTTGATGAAACTTCTAAATGGTGGTTAAAATAAATATACACGTTATTAGTCAAATGCGTTAGCATCAGTAAACTATAACGTTATCATATTTGCTGTGATGTCCTTATAGCCACTATAGACTCCCGATTTCCGACAAAAAAAAAAAAGAACTTACCTCAACGTTCTGAGAAGCAGAAATTTATAATTACATTGGGCTGGTTTTTCTTTGTGTTTATAATGCGGCAGTAGAAGTAAATAAAACCCTTTCATTTACCCAAAACATTGAAGTTACGCAAGAAATGGCAAATGATTTGTACATCATAAGCCGACTTCGTTTGGAAATGTCTATTTTTCATTTAACTTCAACATCTCCTCGTCACCTTTGGCGTTGAACCAGTGGGGAAATTTATTTTTTAGTGATAAAGCCCGGTCAGTTTTTTTTATCGTCACGTTAAAACATTTTTGAAGGCCGCTAAAATCTGTTTCGCCCAGGGCCGTAAACGCCTTAAGCGCTTTACTGATGAGATCTATGTCGTTCTATTTCTCTCTTCCACTGCAACATGCCATTCGTGATGTAAAAGAGCAACTTTTTAAAATATAAAATATTTTTTTCGGATCTAGAAACAACTTTTTAAAATATAGAGACAACTTTCATTTTTATAACGTCTATATGATATTTTTATGTACGATATAAAAGCTTTGAAAAGCAGACGTCTGTGAATTTGAGGATCTGTCCGCTATTTGAGAGAGTTAGGAAATAACACGTATTGGTACTGGGAAATGGAAAAGCATCCGTTAAATAGAGATGTCCGCTGTTTAGGAATGTCCGTCTTAAAGAGGTTTCATTGCATAAAGAATTTTTGTAGGAAGGTAACGAGTTAAGAAAATACTTATGCGTCGCTATCATTCATAAAGAACAAATTCTTTGTTTGTGGATTTACATCATTGATTTATTCATTCCCTCCTTAGTGTTGTAGATTTTGCGAAGTTCATAATCTCCGAAGATCAAATTCACTTTGCGGTATTGGTTATTTGGATCCTGTCAACTAAAAGTAATTGTTTTTGGCTGATATATTTTGAACACTGAATGGAATCTCAAAATTATTTCTTTACAAAAATAGCACATATACGATTATGTACATTCCAAATTACCGAAAAAGCCAACTCTAAATTAACGTTGGAAGTAATTGTATAGAACGCATACTACTTTTCGCAATCATTGAAAAATATCTAACGAAATCACTCATTGTTCCTTCTGCAAAGTTCAGACTCCGAAGATTGCATATTGCTACTAATTTAAGCGGTGTGCTTAAGAAACGCTTTATATGTGACCTTGTAATAACCTATTCTTCAACACCATGAGAACTTCTTTCGCGGAGTTCTCGAAACGCGGGCTTAATTGAAGACGAGCGGCTTCACGGATAATCTGAAAAAATGAAATACTCCTATAACGATCTGCCGGAATAAGTGATCGTCAAGACGCCACCAATGGTGAAGCTTTAATGATCTTGAGTGATCTTCTCATCATCTTCCGCATTCGTTAGCTGATGATCTTTAAACGGCTGCGGTCACACAACGACACCACCACCATGAGGAAGCGCGTTCTGGGATCACGAAATCCCGTTGCTGTTCCTAGAACGTCTCCTCACGCAAATTTCTAGTCACTTAATTCTAGAACAGCTTCCGACAAGACAGTGGCTATTCGTAACAATGAACTCTCACGTCGTGATATTAGTTTGTTTCACGTCTGCGTGACTTGTTGATACCGAAAGTCACGGCCGGTTAGCCGTTGATCTTGTACGACTTTGCTTTTTTCCAAAGCTGCAATTATTTCCTGCTGTGTCCATCACCCTGACCTCCATGAAGCGAGAAATTTCAGTAAATTTTACTTTAAAATTGTTCGGGACAATATGTGTTGTTGTTCGTTTCTTCAGAAAGGAATTTGAATGTGGATCAGCAACCCATGGTCGTTGATTCTTTCCCTGGATGCTGAATACAGAAGCTACCTTGGAAAGTCTTCTGTATATGCAAAATGAGTAACTGTGCCCCTCTTTAGTATTTTTGAGCCTCAACCTATAAACTACTAGGATCGATTTATAAAATATCATAATACCAACTTATACGCTGATAGGAGCTTACCCAGGATTCATAAACTGGGGGGGGGGTTATTCAAGATTTTTAGGGCGTCTAGACTAGATTTCATTAAGTAATTTTCATTAAACACATTGTGTGTTCAAGATTTTTAGGAGGTGTATCAAAATATCTGGAGGGTTGTTGGGGATGTATAAATCCCTGTATACTGACTGTATCAAATTATGTATTTAAGATATTTACGTACATAAAATATACTCATAATTTTAACTTACACTTAGATACTATTAAAGGCTAAGTGAGGAAAATTATCATTCAATTACGAAGAGTGTCTTTTTAAGTCTCGCCACTTATGCCTAGCCTCACTTTTCCAGCACTTGAAAACGTTTCGGAAATCTATATTTCACTAGAATTTCCGAAAATAAGAATTAATTATATTATCAAATTTCTATATAACCGCATCTCAACGGTTTATTGAGTAAACTCACCAGCCTATAGCTAGGAAGTTGCCAGTGCATGTATATATCGAGAGTAGAACCTGCCGAAAGGGACCACCTTCGGGACGGGACTGCAATGGTCACCATAGACAGGTGGTCGCTATACACGACAGACTTTGGTATACACATAAAGTCCCTACAAATGGTTTTTATAATACTTTATTCAGGTGGTCAATTTACCAAGCTGGTCATTTTACCAGGTTTTACTATATATATCATTATCGTCATCATATTCAACCGTTATCGGTTCACCGCTGGATGAAGGTCTCTCCAAATGCTTTCCACACATGTCTATATTGAGCAATTCTCTTCCATATCACTCCAACCTGTTTTCTTATCTCAGCCACCCATCTAGTTTGAGGACGTTTTCTAGGTCTTCGGTGGTCTCTTGGAATCTAGTTGAGAATTTCTGTTGTCCATCATTGATCAGTTCTTCTTGCAATATGCCCAGCCCATCGCCATTTCAGTCCTTTTACTTTAACAATGATGTCCTCTACTTTAGTTTGCTCTCTCACCCAAATATTTTTTTTCGACCTCTCCTAGTTATTCCAAGCATGCACCTCTACATGCTTCTTTGGGTTGTCTGTAGTTTCCGTATTGCTCCAACCGTTAGACTCCATGTTTCTGATCCATAAGAGTGGACTATATATATACCCAACCACCATTATCTATCCATTGGTGAATGAAGTCCACTTCACATGATTTGCATGAAAGTCTATCCTGAGCAATTCACTTCCATATCACCACAGTCTGTTTTCTTATCTTATCCACCCATCTAGTTTGAGGACGTTTCCTGGGTCTTCGGTGGTCTTTTGGAATCATTGGAGAATTTCCGTCG
>QLNU02015359.1:338147-354241 GCA_006491805.2 Dysdera silvatica | reverse complement strand
CTGCGATCTTGGCATAATTTAAAAGTTGCCAAATAAGATCGGACGTTACTATAATAAAAAAAGTAACAAATATTTTTATTCGCAGTCTCTTGCGCCATAGTGTCCAACGATGAACTATTCTTCTGACTAGTACCTACTCAAAAAACTGTGCTGTATTCTACTGGCTCAATCAGTCAGATATTTATCACATTCGCCATTACGAGTTGGGAATTATGTAAACTCACCGGTTAATTTCATAAATATTCAATAATTTATCACATTTACCAAATTCAGTGGTGATAATATAGAATAACCGGTAATTATACATAATAACCAGTTTATTACATCTGCCGTGACATATATAAAATATATGTGAGACAAGACATCATTTCTAGGTTAAGCTATCGACTTCGTCTAAGTAACCCATATTTAAACTTCAAACTGACATTAAAATCGTTAACTCATATTTTAACGTCATAAATTTAAAATGATATATAAATATGCGTTATATGTATATTGAATCTACATGTTATATATTTTATTTTAATTTTAACCATTTTATCGAATGCGCTTAATAATTTCCATAGCATTTAATATTTTTAACCGTATAATGAATGAATCACAAATCTTTGTAAACACAATGGGCTAACTTTTTAGAAGTATCTTTTAATGCAGCTTTAAAACGCTTTTCCGAAGGCTTTTATCCCTCTTCAAAGAAGCTTAAAGTAATAAATGAACAATTAAGCGTAGAATAATAATAAACTGAATTTTAAAATTATTTCACGCTATCTGAAATATCACAAAATTGAATAAAACGTATGAATTTATTGAAATTAAAAAGTTTAAAATTGGTAGAAAAAGTATAAGAAGGGATAACCGTGAAAACAACCAACAACACTTAAAGTAAAAAAAAAAAAAAAGCCGCAAAACAAATAATAACCCGAAATTGAAAGAAAATTAGTGCGAACTGAATGTCGAGGAAACTTTCAATGCCGATATGTATTGTGCGTTCGCCATGGATTGGTGTGTGATACCGTTAGCAGACGGGTTAGTCCATTGCAGTTTAGGGAAGGGCGTCTTGCCGAAACTGGTTTTTTTGCGCCAGAAAAACCAGTTCCTCCAAGACGGCCTTCCCTAAACTGCAATGGACTAACCCGTCTGCTAACGGTATCACACACCAACTGAGCGCGAACGCGCAGTAAGTTGGTGGTAATGGACATATCGTTGACCAAGTGATCCTTGTTCTGGTAGATAAGAAATGATTCAAGAAAGTTTAAATTTGCGGGAGAAGGGGGCGTTTAAAGGTTACCTTTATTTGATCAAACTTGAATTTATGGTCACAGGACCAAAAATGATAAACCATGGATGATTTAGTTAATTCTTGCTCCTTGACCTAACCTTGGTGTTCTTTTGTCCTGAACTTAAGCGCACGACGGGTTTGACCAATATAAGATTTGGAACATGAACAAGGGATTTCGCAAGTTCTCCAAAAATTATCTGGAATGACATCTTTCAGTTTATTGATACCAATTATATTGATTGGAGAGAAAGTAATTTTAAAATTAAACTCAGAAAGGATGGAGACAATTTTTGAACTAACGTTAGGAATGCGTAGTAAGCAAATAGGTTATAGAAAAGGTTTTATGATTGGACAGAAGTCTGGTTTTTTGATGGAAAGTTTAACAGCTCGATACACAATGATCGGATTAAAACTCCAATAAAATGGCGATATTTCTCATATAATTGAGCTCTATTTAACTGTCTTATTCAGTGGAACAAATCTTAAAGGCACGAAATACGTACCAATAAAAACTGCTTATATTCTAGCAAAAAGGGTGTGCTAAAATGGAATGTGGAGGTAATGGTATAGAGCATGGTTTGTGATAAACACTCAAAAGAAAGCGAAAAGCAGATTTTGTAATAAAAACATCCAGAAAGTGGTGTTTGTTATCAAGCTCACATTCATATGAAAATTGAATTTGTTGATTGAAAGAATTGAGAGTATTGGTGAGAAGTAATAAATCGCTATTATCTTTAAAAATGGCAAAAATGTCATCCACATATCGGACCCAGAAATTAAACGGAATTGGTTCCAAAATTTTTTCTTCTGCATAATGTAAAAGGACGTCTGAAGGAATAGGTAATAAGGGGTTACCCATAGCGAGACCATCAGTTTGTTGAAAATAATTGTTTTGGAACGAAAACCACGTTTGTGTAATACAGATTTCAACAAGATGGGTGAGGCCTTGCATCTCAAAATCAGAATAATGAAATTCTTTCATACGTCTTGGTAACGAATAAATAATGGATGTTTCCTCCATATTCGGTTGCGCTAATTTTCTCAATTTCGGGTTATTACTTATTTGTTTTTGGTTGTTTCTTTTTCTTTAAGTGTTGTTAGGTTTTCTTATCAGTTATCATCTCTTATTCCTTTTCTCTACCGTCTTTTAAAATATTTTAATTATTTCAATAAATTCATGTAGGTTTTGTCACTTTTACGTTAATTTATATGGCGTGAAATGATTTTAAAGTTCAATTTATTATTATTCTATGCTCAATTGTTTATTTATTATGTAAGCTTCTTTGAAAAAGGTTAAAAGCCTTCGTAAACACGTTTTAAAACTGTATTAAAACATGTAAAAGCTAACCCATTTTGTTTACCAAGATTTGTGACATATTTAGCGCAGTGAGTCACTTTACTTTTATATAATAAACATCACTTTTTTTTTAAAAATATACATGCGTATTTATTCATGAAACACAGCTTCCCTTAACGGCATATGCATCCGTTTAGAGAATTTTTATGTAAAGTATGTTTAGAAAAATAATTTTGTACGAAAAATTTTTGCAGAATAAATTTTATATTCCACTTCAGAAATTACCATAAAGTTCACGAGGCATCTAGCCGAGCGCTATACCACATCCATGGAAACCGTTCAAAATGTTTTAAAAAAAAAAGGAAAGTGATTTATCAAAACCTAATGAATGAGTTTTGGTTTCATTTAGTACATAATAATTATTATTGGTGATAAATGTGCCATAGATCAGCACCCAGATCACACTCATAAATATTAATAAAGTCCTGCCTATTGATAGATGACTACGCTTCAGGCGTTTTTTCTTCCACGTGCTTTATCCTATCGGATACGTCGAGATATCTGACGATTTTTGCTGTAAAAAACGCTCTACTTTTTCCCTAAATCCACTTCCATTTGGCACTAGGTCTGGAATCTTGGCGTCAAGGCGCATTCCCCTAGATGCGCATATTTTGCGGCCCAACAATATAAACCTTCCAGATCTGACTCCGACAATAGAAAGCCAATGAAAGTGCTTTCCTAGAATGCACAACACACTCTCTTTGGTTTTTGTTATCTGGGTCTGATCTCAACGTTTTGCATTGTTGCGACGCAGAATAGGCGCATCTAGAAAAAGTACCTTTATGTATAACCGTTGCCGTTTTAGCGAGATTCCCGCTCATGCGAAGTTTTCGATTACTATATCTCTACCGAAAACTCCCGTAATCTAACATATACAGTTGTATACGTATAATACAGAGTACACGTAGATTACACTGGTAGTTGTACAGAGTATAATGTAAGTCACAGTATGCAACACTAAAATGATTACTGTACATATTGCAAATATGCTTATTAGTATTTAATTTTCGTTCTCTGTTCATAAAACTGGAAGCATCTTTGCTTATGATTGACAATGGCACATTCTGGATTGGTGGAACAATGCTAATTTTAAGCTCATAGGCTGCAAGGGAGTTAGTGCTATACACCGCTCTTTTAAGAAAAATAAAACTGTTGTCTGTAGAGGAAGATCGGATTGCTCGACTTTTCGATGGCACGGCACTTTTGTCCTCCAGGACATGAGTTATTTCGATTGCAAATTACCAGCTTATTGACATTCGACTGAAAATCAGAGCTGAACCAAATCCTATTTTCCTTTGAGAGGGGAAAAATCAAAGATGTAGGTGAGAGAATGGGGGAAAAAGGCAAAAGATGTGTATGCCACTCCGACTGAAAGGCGTTTCCGCTACTGTCACGTCGAAGAACCCAATTAAGGAGAATTAGCGTCTGCCTTGAAATGGAAGAACTTTCCTCTTTTTTACCTCATGTTCCCTGTTACTTTTATTTGTTTAGTTCTTCTTTCTATAGGTAGAGAATTATGTTGCACGATTTTTCCCCGTGTCAAATCCCCCCACCCCTCTCTTCTTCTTTCTTCTTCCCACTGTGAAGTTACGCCAAATCCTATTAATTACATTTTTAATACCAAGTTGTTAATCAGGGCGTATCGGCGGTTTGTTTTATGGATACTGGAAGAGTTTGCTGTCGTGCTAAATTTCCGCCGAGAATGCTGATGAATTGGCCCGAACCTCGTCTGCAAGATTCAAACGAACTGGGAGAGCTGAACTTTAACATGGTGCTTCATCTTTCATGGATGCCTAGGAATTACGTTTTGGTGATGCATAGGAGCTATGTTTTAGTGATACGTGGAGAGCCAACAGCGGCATTAATGGTATGAATGATTGACTTTAAATACGATTACTTTTGATTACTTGACGTTGATTATCAAAGATTAGCGGGTAGCTATGGATGACTCGACAAAACTGAATATTGTAGATTTTGCACGTTTGAAAAAACCTACTTGTGAGAAAGAGAGCGATGAGGCACTGTGAATTCAGTATGGATTTTAACTGGAGACTATAGATTATCTAGCCACTATTTACTATACAATTTCTGACAATTTCAATGTTCTTTGTTGCGTATTAGAAAAATAAAACTCTTCGGAAAACCTCATATCAAAATAAGGGTCCATGTATGCACAAACTTACTCTAAGAAATAGCCATAAGAGCAAAAATTGTATATATTGTGACATAACGTTTTGTAATATAATACCTTCTTATGTGAATCAATGACATGTTCTTGTCATGTTGGTTTCTTCTAATTTATAAAAATATTATTACAACGCGCTGCTAAGTTTATAACAATTTAAACACTACAGATATTTTGACTACCCCTTCCAATCCGCGACTGAATAATAGATAATAAACATTACAGAAAGAGAGTACAGAGCGGTAAACAACGAAAATGATCAACGCAGATCACGTTTTATTACACTACGAGGAAAATGACAACACAATGAAAGAACACAGCTGATGCCGATCCCTACAGAAATGTAAGATGGTCAGATATAAGGATTTGTATTTAAAATTATTCTTCAGTTCTGCAAAGAGCAACTTACATTCATATTTCAGAAAAAAATACTGTAATTTTTTTTAATTTAATATTTAAATAGAAACACAGTTCGTTGTACGTGATGTAAGCACAGACTATTCTGAAACGAAATCATTTCAAGTCCACTGTATCTCTGTACAGACTGTACCACCCATAGGCGTACGCAGAAAGTTATAAGGGGAGTTATAAGCTCAATGCGTGGTTACAGAGCTACAATTCATATATTCCTATGTTAAGTATACAAAATGTCATTGCAATGGGGGTTCTAACCCCCATCAACACTCCCCTGCTTATGTCAATGGTACCGCCCATAATGCATATAAAAAGAACAACCCTCCGCTTTATTTAAAACAGTTAGTCATTGGGGAAGTACTCATTAACCCAATATCATAAAATACAACACTGAAATCTCAAAGACCGCCTATTTCTAAAACCCATAGGCGGGCAGGCACCCTCCCTCCCTCTCTTCGTAACTACCCCTTCCTTCTTAGTCAGGACCCTCCGCGAATTATAAAGCTTGTATCGTGTCCCCTTTTTCTTATTTTTCTTTAGACCACGGTGTGTTTTTATTATCTACTAAGCCTTCCGTACTTAGCCCCCAATGAATAGAAACCCTGTGGGAAGGTTTCTAAAAATCGAATGAACACACAACGGCGTTGATTACAGTTCGATCCTGATGGTGAGTGTTACCATAATGACGTCAGACTTTCGATGAACTGAAAAACTACGGAGTCATTGTGAGCTGATTCCATGAGGGGGAACTGTCTGCAGGTCGTTAAAATTACAGCCCCCACCCCCCAGTCTCCTTCACCCTTTGGCCCTCCCCTAAATATAATGACACCGATGGGATCTCAATGCAATCCGTTCCATTAATTGATTCTAGTAGGTTCTGAATTTGTGGATAATTATCCCTGCAAATCGTTGCTCCCCAGGAGTGCATTACATTTCGTGGTAGGAGCCATTTTTGCTTTACAGGCTGCTTTGGTATTTATGAAATCTTCGGAGGACCGTTTGTTCACACCGAGATATAGGCAAGTCTTGATTATGTCGCATATTTCATGGGCCCACGACATTGAAATTGAAATTCTTCAAATCGAGAATTCCCTGTTAAATTGGAGAGGATTGCTCGCTTATTGTTTTATTGAATGATGAATCACAAAAGAGTGATATTTATAAAATTGTAAAATGAGATTCTGGACCAATGGTTCCCAACTCAATTTAAGCCGCGGACCACTTTTCCACTTCAATAGTACCCGCGGACCACTTTAAGAGGCCACGTTAAGACGAACATGCTTAAGATGAATTACTTTTAATACGAACCGTTTTCAGAAGTTCTGTCAGATTGTAAAATATTGCAAATGTACTATCAATTTCATTTTTATATTTAATTTTAATATTTAATAATAATTTTTATAAGCGTTTTTATTAATTATTATTTCTTTTTAAATAATGACCCGTCTCGCGGACCATTTGGGACTCTTTGGCGGACCACCAGTTGGGAACCACTGTTCTACACAGATTGTGAGCTATAAACGAAGTCGAAATTTTTGCACAGAATGAGAGCCAATATTAATACTATCTTCAACCAGCATGTTCTTTAATATTGTGAAGAGGTTACCCGTCCTTTGAGCTTGTCCATAAAAAGATACTCCAAAACGCTACATGGGTCTTTGGCCCTGAAGTATCATAATCCTTTGCTGAATGCATGGTTTGCTAACGTGTTTTTCATCTGCTTGCTCTATTAAAGAATCCCAACGTCAAATCAACGACCGAGACCATTATAAAAAAAAAGAAGGTATTTAGAATCATAATAGCCGAAAAAGTTGTAATATTCATGGCATTATGTATTAGCTATTTCTAGTTTATGCTCGTGTATTGTGGCCGCAACAACAGAACCTGTTTTAGTGATGGTAAACAGAACAAAGCACTAGATGAAGTCAAGTTCATTGTTTTGGATGTGAAACATTAACCTAAGATAGACTAATGAATTTCCAGCAGTTTATTGTTTGGCTCAAAACCAGGAGAAGATGGTGAACATAATCTCACCATCACGAAGCCGAACATAATGACCAACTACCATCGACTTCCATGTTATTAGCCAAAATGTGGATGCAGTTCAAAATAGGCTGACACATAACTACTGTCCAAGACGCCCTCTGCACCGATGGGTCCCCCTTCCTTTAATTGTGGGCTTTTCTTTAATTGCTGAAGAAATGGCGTAATTGCGGGAAAGAGGAAGCACTTGTTTCCAGTTCTGTGCTTTGCGTGACGAGGGTGATGTAAAAGGAATCCTTCTCTTCGTTTTCAAATTACGATGCTGGGGACCAGCCATCGCTTCGACTCTTTTCTGCGGAAGACGTCTATTATAATTATTATAGCTGCAGCAATTGCCTTTAACAGTTTCGATGATTTTGGAGTTCGTTGACCATCTTCAGCAGGCTCTGCTCATCCGGCACTGGAGCTGGATTTTGAGAGTTTTGTAAGAGCGCTTACAGCAATTTCATTTCAATCATCCACATTTTCTTCATGTGCAATTTTACATTGCCTAATGACCGGTGCAAGTTTCTGTAGAGATGACTAATAATAGCGGCATCTTGTTCCAATGCCATCTTTGTCTTTCGTGGGCAAACTTTGCGTTCCATTAAGTCAATTAATAATTAGACATCGTGGTTTAAATGACGCCGCATGCTCATAAATACTTAACGAGGCTTTCCAATTGATTAATTACGAGCCATGCTAATTCCGTCGATGAATTGACAGTTAATGAGATTTCTTCAATGGCCGTAAAATCATTTGGCGGCTTCTCAAAAACACAGTTTTACCGGAGGACCCGATCCATCACATGCCTATTATTAAACCTCATCTTCCGAGATAAAAAAAAAAAAATAATAATGGAGGCCATACTGGTTCGCTTTCTTCTGAGTTTATAACCCGGATCACATGCCCGTCACTTAGCTATGGTCTCATTAGCGCTTCGTCCCTAAACTCGCTGTATTGATGGTGAAGGTGCCACCGCGTCATCATGGACTGTGATTTACGACGGATGCCGGCACTTATATCAGTATATTAACAAGTTTATAAACTTTTGAAAAATAAAACCTTTATTTGATAAATGTGTACAAATGCAATGGGTAGAATTTCATACACCAATCAATTAAATATGACTATGTTGCTTGTCTTCCTCTTGTCATGGTTTCTCCCTTCTCCTCCCAGTTTTTGCTTGTGCAATGTCTGTGCACGATGGACTAGAATGATTCTCTAACTCTAGAGTAAGCTAATGCTGAAATTAATGAAATAAATTATGATAAGTCATGGCTGAAAGAGCACGGTAAATGGCAATAACAACTTGTAATAGGTCATACTTCGCGTACCAAAAAACATCAAGTGTTCCACGAATGTCTCATGAAAACTGAAGCTTGCTATTTATAAACAATAATGAAACTTGTAGTCTTATATAGAGCCGAGACATGGGCCTTGACCTCTATAGAGAAAGAAATACTGAGAATATACGAAAATTTTTCTTCGGATAACATAAGAGATGATGATGAAAACGACGAATATGAAACTTGGAAAAAATGATAAAATGTACTGGCTGTACGAAGACAGAACTTGTGACCAAAATAAAAACGGAAAGATGTAGAAATCTTGAACGTGTAGAAAGAATGGGAGAAGCTAGGATAGTTAAAAATTATAAGAATCAACAACATTAAGAAAAGAGAGAAGTAGGACTCCCTGGAGAAAAGATAGCCCAATTGAATAGAGCTTGAAAGAACGGCGAAAGGAAGCTCTGGAGTCTAGACCAGTTATGGGCACGCATGAAGTCGGTGAGAATCGCATTCCAGTTTTTCATGTATTATAAAGGGCCGTACCATAGTTACATAGTATTAAATACACAAATTTAAATTTATTAATATGGTTACATATTGTACCAAAGTCTTAAGTGCTATGTAAAATATACATGTAAGAAAATATAATTAAGAGAAAGAAAATACAAAGTAATTATTTCAAAATTTTAATAATAAAAATGAAGTACAATAACAATGTATTATTAAAAAGTATAACATTTAACGAAGGCCTTTGGTCAAACCTTTGAAATTTGGTGAAAAATTTGTCAAAGCCGTCCGCAGCAATTTTGCGAGGTGAATGTAAACTATATTTTGAATTCATGATCTTCATTGTGGAGTACAAAGATTCAGCAATATGTTGTACCAAAAATTGAAATTAGATGGCAAGCAGTTTTCTTTAAGTATGGACCTACTTTCCAAAATTCAATTATAGAAGTAGATTTGTGCTGCATTTGCAATGCCTGATCCTCTTTTATATCTAATAACTTCAGTTCCTCAACCGTCCGTTTTTTCAACACGTATTATTTTAGAAATTTAAAATCCATCTTCAATAATATCACAAATAAATTCGTTCACGAAATGTGCAAATGTAGATTTCAAACTTTTCAAATCTTCAAACCTATATTTGAAATCTGCTTGCAATTGGTTCCAATTTTTCTTTGTATTCGTTTAACTTTTCTTCTTTAATATTAATTATATTTGCTTTTACTCGTGTAAAATTATTAAATATTTTGTACTTAAGATCCTACGCAAAAATACTCTTCCTTCATACCTCCGTCTATTTAACAAAATTTGTGGAAAAAAAAGGATTTAAATTTTCAATGGGAGCTGCACTTAACGAAAAGCCGCATTTGCCCACTCCTGGTCTAGACAGAGGAGTGTGGGTGACGATTGCGATTTAAGTAGGCCCAGGCACTTCAGGAATTGTAGCAGCAAAATAAAGATAATAATAATGAGAGAAGAGGGGATTTAATGTCATTTTATGGACTTAACAATCGTTTATACAAAGGCGTTTTACTTACTAAATGTGTGTTTTCAACTTTAATTTTCTGTTAAGTGTTCCTTAAAATACTTAACAATAATTCTCATACTGCTCAAAAATGTATTAATTTACGGCTCGAGGACAAAAAAGGTGACACTGCGTCGGGTATTACAGTTTTCCGAGAAAGCTGAACCTCTGAAAACGTGGCAAACAACCCAGCAATTTTTCGGTAAACACTCTAGTTTGGCCCCGCTGGTTAATGGCACACTAACACGGGTTAATGGCACACTAGACGACCACATTAGCAGTGCCCCACAACGGGGCTCTATTCATAACGGACCTTCCCTTAAATAACCTGTTTTTATTTATATTTAATTTTATTGTTTATGCTTTCAAAGTCTCTTTCAATTGCCATGAACCTCACCTTTTAATTATTTAATATTCTTTTTCACAAATTAAATACTTACGGTCACTATCCATCTTTATTTGTTATTATGAGCTCTCATTCCAATCATTACTTTTACTTCTCTGGGAAGAATCTGGTATTCCATTTCTCTTCGTCCTTTGTTTTCCTCAGTTGCAAATAGCTGCTTTTCGCAATTCATCGTAGAAAAGAGTTATTTCACTCACATTGCATACACATTTCTTGCAAACTACTGCATAGTACTTTTTTTTATTAAGAACGACACGTATTTTACTTGGAGTATGCTGGAATAAAGTTCTTGCCTGCGGCCCATAGCTCCAGGTTCAATTTCTGAAAAAGGGATAAGTTGACCGAGGTGTGGAACCCTCGTGAAACTGCAAGTCCACTAAACGGGCGATTTACATTTTAACCCCAGGAAAATATCTATTACGGAACACAAGGAGGCCCAGGTTCTTTATAAGCTCTAGGTATCAAGGTATCACTATATACGTTTCTTACTAATTGCATTCTTTATTAGGAACTACCTATTCCATTCAAATTTTTCAAGAAGAAAATTTTTACGAAAAACTAAACTTTCTTAACTAAGCTCTATATTCAAAAACATCTCGACTAAATAATTTTTATAGAGAATGATACGCTCTTTATAGGGAATTATTATTTCTTTACAGAGAATGACACCTTCTATTCAGTCATATATTCTATGCATAGAATGATACATTCTATACAGTCATATATTCTATACAGAGAATCATATATTCTATACAGAGAATCATATATTCTATACAGAGAATCATATATTCTATACAGAGAATCATATATTCTATACAGAGAATCATATATTCTATACAGAGAATCATATATTCTATACAGAACGATCATTCTTTACAGAGAATCATTATTTATAAGGAATCATTCTTTACAGAGAATCATTATTTATAAGGAATCATTATTTATAAGGAATCATTCTTTACAGGGAATAATTATAAAGAATCATTATGTATAGGGAATCATTCTTTACGTACGTTCTTTACAGAATACGGTGGACGAGCCGGGGCATCATGGGCTTTGTCATCGCTGCCCTGTTAAATTGTAAATGTAAAACTTTTTTTTTTTTGCCTGAATAAAGTTTGGTTTGAGAATTATACGTTCTTTTGCAGATAATTATACGTTCCTTACAGATAATTATATGTTCTTTGCAGAGAATAACCTTTTTTACAGAGAATCACATATTCTTTGCAATGAATTACTCTTTCTTTGTAGAGAATTTCATGTCCTTGATAGAGAACTTAGGTAAGATTATTTAACACTATCCTAAAAATCTATGTGCGTGAATTTTGGTCTTCATTCAGTATGTGAATCCCTAAAAAAGAAAAAAGAACGCATGACCATATGACAAAAAACTATCTGGCTAGGTATTGGGTCCAAGAGATTCGTCGAGTTTAAAGAGTATTCCCTTTGCGAAACCATGGACTGTGGAAGAATTGTAGCATGTGCCTTAATCGCAATGTATAATGAAATTCCATTTTAAAATATTCTGGCGATATTACTTCTTCAAAGACATTTAAACTCCGCGGTTTTAACCAAACGTAGACGTTCAATCGATGCCTAGTGCGAAGACTTAAAAGAATTTTACCGATACGTCGACTCCTTTCTTTAAATTTGACAAAGGAGGAAAAAAAATCTCTGAGGATTAAAATTATCCTCGTTTTCTTTACAGAACCTCTTTTTTCACCTTCCACCGTTTGAGCACTTTTTTCCTCTGTGAGGTTTGAAAAGCGGTAATCAGAAAACCCGAGGCGGGGAATGGATATGAAACGCGTCTTCAATGCGTTCGAGTTTAGAAAACCCAATTAAGTAGTATTAGCGTCATCTCCGAGGATTGGAGAACTTTTTATTTCTGCTGTCCCTGTTTTGCTGCTTCTCGGTAATAAGAATTTCCTCTTTTTCAGAGAAAAGGAATGATGTAAAGGTTTCCACGCTCAGATTTTCTTCAGGTCTCCTTGTTTGTTTTGGCAGCACTTTAGCATCCGTTTGCACCGATTCGTGATTTCGTTTCTTAAGTTTCGGCAACCCATGCTGTTTCATTAAAAGTTGACTAAACGCCATGGAGAAACGACATTGCTCATACTGTTTCGTTGCAGTTTTCGTGTCGTTTCATTGTAGCATAAGGAAATTGACTACAAAATGAAACAGTGCATTTCGTGTCGTTTTCTTTATTAGTCATGACGTTATAAATTTCAACTTCAATTCGCGACTTAAAAAAACTGAAAAGTATGGGAAGATATTGTAAAAAGTGTAGTAATTTGGCTATTTTGTATGGAAGAGTTCAAATATTACGTAAGTACCTCTGGGGGTGCTGTTGTGCTTATTTTCCTATGTTAGCCAATGTTAATTTTTGCTTACCAGGGAGAGGGGTATAAAATGGCCAAAATATTGCTTATGTAATAATTGAAAAATCCCTATAAGGGCATAGCAATTGAAAACTTACGGGACTCGAGGATCTTTGAAAATGGTCAAATGATTCAGTATTAAAGAAAACGAATTTTTTTATCCAATAGGAGGATTGAGTACCCATATCTCCCTCCTTTCTTCGGCCACTGATTGTGTACATTTTTTATTAAGTATTTATTTAATAAATTGATTTTGCATGAATTATAGTTTAAAAGAATGTTCCTATTCCAGTCAATGTTTGGCGCAGAATGGCCCTGAATTAATCAATGGAAATTCCTCTACTCGATTTGTATAGAAATATGTGTTTTAAGCAATTATTGAATAAACACTTTTCACGTGTACGTTTTTTGTGTTTTGTTTTCTTCTCTTGACGCTTCGACTAATCGGTTTCAGTTGTCTATAAAAGTATTTCTCAGAAAGCACAAAATAAAGAATTTAAACGTTCCCTGAAGTAAATAACTGCAAGTGTTTTGGTTCTTCTCGCTCCAAGCAGTACTCCTCAAGATATGTAATATTTGAAATGACATGATTTTGATTTCTTTTCATTAAAATTTTCTTTCTTATTTAAGGCATGGGAAAGAGGAAATTTGCCAGAATTAGCCAAAATTTAAAAAGTCCCGTTTAAAAAATTATTCGAAGAAACTAATTTTATGATTAGAGACAGTGTTTGGTTGCGTAGTTTTTCTTTTATGAATTATCTCTCTTTGGTTATATAAATTTTCACTCTAGACATTGAAATGGCATAGTGATATCATGTCTGTTTCAATATCTGCAACAAATGCCAATAAACAACGAAGGCAATTATTTTATACAGTACTTCTCTAGGAACGACAAACGGTCTTATCAGTCTTCGATTCCAATATATCGTGTACTATTTTTTAAAGCATTTATACCAGATTTTACATTTTTTTACCCGGAACATATGCTCATATGTGTTTGGTTTACTTTAGCCTGATTAGTCCCTTACCCAGAGCCCTGATTTATTTTTCACATTTATATGTGCAAAGTTCTAAAGACTGTTTCTTACTTTGATATTGAAGTCTTATTCGCTTGATGAAATGATCTTCACATCCAAGGAGTATTATCTTCTCGATAAAATTATCTTCTCTTCCAAGAAGTGTTATCTTTATCTTCTTAAATAATTTAGAAATATCGTTAATGATCAATAGATGGATTATCACAAGACCGTAATAAGCATTTAATTTCGGGGGAGGGGGGTTCAGAAATTTGTCCAGCATGTATAGATACAATCAAAGCATGCAAGGCCGTAGCCAAGTCCCATTAAAAATTTAGTTTCGGGGGCCGGTCCCTAGATTCACCTCTGGATGAGGCTATGATTATCAGCTGTACATGACATTTGTTGTTTAATCATCATTTGATAGAATATTTGCTTTTGATTAGCTTATAATAAAATACTTGCCCATTGATAATCCTGACAAAACTAGAGGCTTATCCCCCAACAAAATGATCCCTCTCTAGAACACGCAAACGATGAATGAACGATAGGTTGTGAGCATTAGAAGGGGAATTATTGAAGATAGACCTTGAAGTTAACTAAATGATTGGTACCCATCTGTCAGTGATGGATACCAACCTCTACTGCCGATGCAAATCCAAACTTGCTCAATGAAGAGACAATTTAAAATCTTCAGTAAAAAAAAAAAAGTTATTGTGCATGTTTAGTAACCATGGTGGAAGGGAAGTATATCTCTTTAATAGTAACTTCGTCTTGTTATTATAACATAGGATAAATTACATACTGGAATTAATCCCTTTGCATTGTATTTGATAGTTCAACTAAGGTTTTGCAACAAGTACATATATAAAAGCTTATCCATTTGTGAACACTATGGGCTTGATTTATCACGATTCGGCGGCATTAGCCTTTTCCGGTTGCGTGCTGGTTTGGAGACGCCGAATACTAAAACCGTGTCCAATTGTAGAAGTCCAAATGTTTCACTTTCCTTAGACGTTATTTATTTATTCGAGATATCGCTTTCATTGTTTTATACCAGGAACAGCTGCTTGTTTCGACGATGAACGGAGTACCCTGGTCAAGTGACCTTCCGTAACACAAAGAGGTTGTTCAATTGCAAGATTATGCGTTTTTAGGGCAAAACAACTGACCCAGTTGAAACGGACGCGTGGGTTCAAATGACTTCCCTCGTCGTCGATTGCGATCGAAGTCTGAATATTAATCTTGAAAGCACATGGAAACTGAGTCTCCCTCAATCAGTTTCAAGCCGTGTCACGATTTCGCGAGAAATGAAACTGGCGATAGAGAACTGTGATGGAGGCTTGATCCACAAATAAGCTGATGCACAGTCTGTCTGTCTGTTCCAACTTTCGGTTTTGTTATCGAAAAAGACCTATCGCGTTATCTCGAAACAGCTTATGTGAAATGAAAGTTATATTCTCTAGTGTGAAATAGATCTCCGGAAACACCCTCGGATGTGATCCTTTGTGAATTTCCGCAAACGTTGTTATTTTTAGATCAATGCCTTGTATTTCGTTGTCCTTTGCGGAACTGTTTTTGCACTTTGGGGAGTTTCGATGACCCCTTGTAAACGGTTGTGTAATGTTATTGGACCCCTTTTATTGTTTATTCTATTTACTGGAGTTCCTCATTCCGAGCATGCGCAGTGAATTGCTTGAGTCGCGGTTACCAATACATACCCATGCTTTAAAGTATTTTATGTATTTATGCACATGTAGGCGTATTCAACATCCATTAGGTAAACCTAGATTGTTGCATAAAGCTAAAAAAAATCCTAGAAGGATACCAATGAAATGTTTATTTTTTTGGTATTTAAATAAGGATTCAATAATTCTTTTTCGGCACCCACATATAAGTAGCTCAAGCTAGAGCTTTTTTTGTTTTAGGGGGAAAAAGAGAAGCCGTCCCCATCCTGGATTCGAACCAGGGTCCCTCCGTTTAGCCCGGAGTGTCTTGGACCGCTAGACGAATGAGGACAGGAACAACGCTCTCTTTCTCCGTATATAAAGATGTAAGATATTATTACCCTTCTCAGGGATAACACAATTGCCAAATAATGGTCAACACACAAAGCCACCTTAAATAAGGATGTGTGAGAACAGTCAGGGTTATATGAAAACCTTGCCCTGAGATTATTAAAACATAGCTTACTTATCTATACGTAGGTGCTAT
>QLNU02015359.1:256171-338047 GCA_006491805.2 Dysdera silvatica | reverse complement strand
TCTTCTAGTAATGGAAATGCATTTGGAGCTACCACAAAACAACAACACTAAAATTGTATTCAGGCCGCTGGTCCAAATATTCTGCAAGGAGAAGTAAATGTAATCAGTTACGTCTGTCTCTTTCCCTTCTCCCAAATGTGGAAAATAAAAGTAACAATATTTATCCTTAGGATGAAATCTGCAAAATGTAATACTGATTTCAGATTTACTCCAATCTTTTTCCTATTTCTTTTCCATCCAGCTGCATATATTGTGTATCTTGGTTCATCACGAACAGCATTCCATGGGCATTGAAAATCCATTCCCCGACTGTCACTCTTCTGTGATACGGAGACCCCTTTATTAAATTCAACCGCGGATGGCATCTTCCATCCACCAATCTCTCCTTCAGATTGATCTGCGGTGTCAGTTATTGCTGGTGACATATTGCGTATGAAATTGAACGAAGCGAACAAAAGTAGGCTGTCTCGGGTTTTCTGCAGTCGTGTACGTATGCTGGAATGAAAGTCAACACTTCTGGCACGAAATTGCTGTTTGACTGTCAATCAAGTTTTGCGTGATATGAAGAATTAGTAGTTCCAAATTGGAATTATGAATGCAGCCGTTCCATTCTGAGATAACATAAACTTCTAAGTGGTGTATTTTGCATTTGAAAGTGCATCTGCAATGACCATTTCATATATTTCTTGATAAATTGATATTAGTGATTCCATTATTTGCTGCTTGGTGGACCTTTTATCCCCACTTGACAACGCCTTCATGCGTCAAGCGTACATAGTGAAAATTATTTCCTATGCCCTCGCGCCTACTTTTTCAGATAAAGCAACTCTTCCTATAGCGAAATATGTAAATTTGGTATACCATTGAATCCAAATTTAGGTTTATACAAACTTTGTCATTTGAATATATATCATGGATATATAGTTATGATAAATCTTGTATTTTAATTCAGGTAATTGGCTAAACATCTTAAAACACGAAACTTAAAAAGAAATAATGTTACTAATTGATGAATAGCGTTGATAGATAACCTAGAAGAAAGTTCCCAGTTCATAAGGATTCCTATTCCACAAAATGTGGCGTCATTACGAGGTGTCTTGAATAAAATCCATTTATACTAAACCATGAATAGTCTTTATTGGTCGTTGGGAAGGCCCACGCCTTAATTACTCATTCCGTCCACGTCCAGTCGAGGCATACATGGATATATTTGGCTGGAACTGTCCTGCAGTTGGGACTCCTTAGCAGATGGGTAATCTCGCAGTGTCGTGTATACAGAATCAGAAAGTGGCCACAGGAAGATTTAAGATCATCTTGCCTATTACATGTTAACTTGCATGATATTAATTTGCAAAATAAGACGCAATTGATAAGGACATTATATCATTATCGTTCATAAATCATGTGTATTATGTCAAACTCAACTGAAATTTGAATTTTAGTCCACCAGTTCTTTTCAGAACTTCTCAGAACTTCCACTTCTCGTAATCATCTATTATGCATAAGGCAGTTGTTTCTCAATTATCTGTATGTAATAATTTGCTAAATTCATTTGAAGTTTCCTCTCGTGCTAAGATGCGTTCCGACTCTTTGAATAGTACTAATAATATTTTGCTAACACACACCAGTGAGCCAGGTCCAACCTTCGGCTATCGATGAAAGAGCCAGAATGTCTAGCTGAAGACTTGCATATCTCCTCCGGTATCATTATCTCTTAGAACCTGTGCTTAAGTCTCCAGACTTGTCAAACCCATGTCAAAAACCCAATCAAGTATGAAAGACAAATGTCACGCAACAGCTCAGTTTTGAAACGGTGCAGGAGGTGTTTTCCTCGTTGACAGACAAGCCGCCACGGTTGCAGCGTGACACATATTACATTGAGTTTAATTTAATGACAAGTTCTGAACTTCAGGCTCCTATTCATCATTGATAGACAAGAACTCTGATACATACTTCATGGACATTGGAACAGACAGCAACTGCAGGTGTTAATAATGATGATGATAGTCGAACAATTGGACATTGTCTATGAAAAAAAAGATACTTTGCTCCACTACGATGAAGCATGAGGGACCACTGATGATGAATGATTATAATGATTATAAATTTTATTACTAAGGAGTGATAATTTTCACTGGCGTTTTCACATCATTATTAGAGAACTTACGTCTCAACATTTTTTTTTCCTTCAAATTAAAAAATCAACCACGCTTCCCTCTACACTCCTTTTCTAATTTTTTAAGCATCATCTATTATCATACGCGGTTATTGTACAGTAAATATTCTTTGTAAATAATTTTTTATGCGATCATATAGCCATTCCCTTATATCTTAGTTCTGCTGTAAATAAGCTCTCATAAAATGATTCCTTTGCTTTTGTTATATGGTCATGTCCGTTCTTTTGTCATACAATCACGCCAATTTTGTCACGCGATCAGGCCAATTTTGTCACGCGATCACGCCAATTTTGTCACGCGATCATGCCAATTTTGTCATACGATCATACCAATTTTGTCATACGATCATACCAATTTTTCATACGATCATTCCAATTTTTTCATACAATCATGCCAATTATTTCATACAATCATATTGTCATTCTATTGCCATACAGTTCTACCCATTCTGTTGTCATACAATCCTATAGCAATTCTGTTGTCATACAATCATACAGCGATCCTGTTGTCATACAATCATACAGCGATCCTGTTGTCATGCAATCATATACCAATTCTGTTGTCATACAACCGTACAACGAATCTCTTAGGCAATCATAGCTATTCTTATTTCATAAAATTCTACATTCATTTTGTTATCATATAATCATATAGCCATTCTATTGCCAAGCAGTCAAATAACCATCCTGTTGTATTACAATCATATAGCCATTCATTTTTATTACAATTATATAGCCATTCTGTTTTATTACAATGGTATGGTCATTCTATTTTATTATAATCAATAACCATGGTTTTATTACATATAGCCATTGTTTTATTACATGTAGCCATTGTGTTATTACATGTAGCCATTGTTTTATTACATGTAGCCATTGTTTTATTACATGTAGCCATTGTTTTATTACATGTAGCCATTGTTTTATTACATGTAGCCATTGTTTTATTACATGTAGCCATTCTGCTACATTACAATCGTTTTACACCAACCGTATGTTGTCATGCCGTATGCACGTTCCACTTCTTCTAACTGGAAATAATACGCGTTACTTGAATTACCTGTAACGTCATATCAGTGAAGAAGTGATTAAGCTTACCATTTTTTGCTAATTAATGGCCAAAATTTGATAAGTTTTACATACCAAGTTTTACATAGAATAGACCTGTTTACAAGAAAGTCATCCAGACGCCAGTGTTAGTTTCAAAAGGATCTACAGGAATATACTATTGTCATTTTAAATCTATCTTTCATAGTGGCAGATCCACATATTTTTGAAGGATCTAACATCTGATAAAATATTGATAGTCCATAATGGTTTCACTTTACTCAGTATAAACTGTGCTGATTTAGAGGGGCTTTTAACCCCTATCATCACTAACTTACGACGACGACGAAAGGAGGAAAGATCATGAAATATTTATGTAGTTTTAAATAACAGTAATGATATAAGCTCTGTAAAATATCTATGACGAATCAATTTATCTCGGCCATCCGTCAAACCTATACCTATCATGAAACTGCATGAACTTTCGCGTTTGTTTAGAGACATCTTCTCTCTAGACTAGAAAATACATTATTAAAGTGTATAAAGTCACCCCGAACAAAAGCACATTCTGTACTTATTTCATCTCTATACGATTAAGTGTGAAAAGATATTTTTCACGGGCTATTCTTTTCATCTCTCCCGTCCTTTCTACTTTTCTCAAAGAAGAGCGGAAAAACGTGACCTAGATTTTCATCTAAAACTCTATATCTGATTTTATTCTCTTTATTTCTATGGAGATGGCATCTGTATAGATGGGCTAATGCTTTTTTCATATTTTCGTATTTTTCTCAAATATTCGCAGTTGCTTTCTAAGAGAACACGAAGTCTTGAATAAAGTTTTGGGATAAAATTACAAATCCAGTCACTTAAACGAATAATAGCAGCTCATGCGTAAACTTCTTTTAAACCAATAACAAGATCTTAAATTGATGAAAAAATACATGTGCCTACATACTAGTAATACCACTACTCTCGTATACTGCTGATATTAATGAAACCAGACAAAGGATAGGAACAAAATTAATCATATTCAATAAACCAAATACTTAGTGGTATACAATAAACAATACAGACATAAAGTGATACTTGATGTCAAAGAATGTCATCATTAGACAAAGATTTTCAAATTAAGCCAATCGTGTGAAGAAAAGTGAAAAAAATACTAAATACTGTAAGTAAAAGTATTTCTTATTTGGTAATCAATCTGGTTAGACATATGAAAAAATAACCCGTGGTAAAATAATCAATCTTAAGCACAATGAAGTAGTGAGGATAATCAATAAATAATACTTTCATCAGAATCAATAAAAATTTTTAAAATATTTGTCGCATTAAAGTTCGTGGTATATAGCAAGTGATATAGGCCTATTTTATTGTATTTTTACTTTGAGATTTCCCAACCTATCATCAAAGATGAGACGAGTTTAGTATTGTGTTCAGACCGTGATGCCGTGTATTTACTCATAAATTATCATTTCCGTTCCTTAGTAAAATAGACTATACAATCTGTTGCTTGAATATTCAAATAATTACAATCTATACTGTCTGTTATTTGAATACTATTTGTTTAGTACTTGAATACAATTGTCATCTATTACTTGAATACAATTGCCGTCTATGACTTGAATGCAATTACCGTCTATGACTTGAATTCAATTACAGTCTATTACTTGAATGCAACTGGTCTACTATTTGAATACAGTTGCAGGCTATTCCTTAAAGACTATTACAGTCTATTATTTGAATACAGTTACAGTCTATTACTGAAAGACTATTACAGTCTATTATTTTAACACTATTACAGTTTATTACTTGAAGACTCTTACAGTCTAGTACTTGAAGGCACTATTACAGTCGATTACCTGAAGACACTATTACAGTCTATGACTTGAAGACTACTACAGTCTATTACTTGAAGACTATTACAATCTGTTACTTGAATATTCAAGTATTACAACCTGTACAATCTATTACTTGAATATTCAAGTATTACAACCTATAGAATCTATTGCTTAAATACTACCCTATGTAGGGTAATAATATCTTATATCCTAATATACGGAGAAAAAAAGCGTTTGTTCTTGTCCTCGTTCGTCTAGTAGGTCAAGACACCGCGGACTCAACGCGGGGACCCTGGTTCGAATACAGGATAAGGAAGGCGTCTCTTTTTCTCCTAAACAAAAATAGCTCTAGTTTGAGCTACTAATACGTGGGTGTCAAATTTATTTGTAATAAAAAATCCCCCACGAAAAACTCACAAAAAACTCGCCCCGGTGGCTTTGTGTGTTGACCAATATTTGGCATTTGTGTGATCCCTGTGAAGGGTAGTAATACCTTACATTGAATACTAAAGTTCAAAAAAGTATTTTTTCGAATTGCATTTCACAGTCTGTTAAAACAACGGTTAAATCAATTTATTTTAACTTCATTTTCAAAAAATTGCCCAAGACATGCACTACAAATAAAATTTATCATAAAAAAACGCACAAAGTGACTAAATGACAAAACATAAGTCCTTCCATGTCCCATAAAATGGATTATAATATGTATAAAACATATTTAATGTAAAGAAAACTCACAATTTTTTAAATATTATCTTCAGTTCGTTTTAATTAGGCTGTTTAGGATAAATTTCCCTAAAGAAATTATTTTTCCCTCGTTGTTTCAAGTGATTATGCTTTTGTTCTCATTCTACCTGACTCCGGTACTGGCTATTATATTTAAATAAAGAATTTTTAACGACTTGTAGGGTTAATTCGTAACGCCAGTTTCGAATGTGCTACCGTAGCAATCTAACCCCGTGTATATTAAATTAAGTAATTCAAATTCTGCATCAAGTATTATTATGTAAACATCTGGTAAATATTCTCTTCTTCGATATTTACCTACTCAGGGTTTGTGATAACAACGACGCTTCTATTCCTTTCCATCTTGCCTGCCAGCTGGTGTCAACACGAGAGCTTTCTATACCCTTAAAAGCTCTTGTTTTCGTTTTTAATCTTCATTTTGATTAGCTGCATCTTTCCTACTGTTTTCAGATATGCCCTAACAGCCCACCACTCATGTCTTTCCTCGGAGCTTCTTCAGTGCATTTACCGTTTTTATTTCACTGTATCTTCGACAGTACTGTTACAAACATGGGTACTGTGTGCGCTACTACTACATGGCACTGTGTGCTTCTACTTGGTAGAAGCACACAGTTTAAAATCGCTATTTTAAAGTTAATGAAATGTAGTTAGACGTCAAGTGCGCAGTTGGAGTATAACAAGTATCGGGACCAAACAAATTTAAAGATGTAGTCACCAAATAAAAATATCATTAACAATTCACCAAAAAAAATCACAAAAGGGGCAAAACATCGGTAACAGTAAAATAAACCAATTTCATTTAAAAAATTTTGTCTTCATAAGTACACAGTATATAATATAACCCATATAGGGCTTATAAATTTATACCTCACGCATTTTTAACTGAAAATTTCAAAGGAGAATTAATCAATGAAATTCAATTTCATCACCCTTGCTTTCTGGCTCAATTAAGAGCTCTTTTGTCCCTATATAGTGTATTAGAATATCCTTGTTCTTCTCCTTAGCTCAGCACAATTACTATAAAAGTGGTTGGTAATTGCTCATGAATGGCTCAATGCACGGAGCCTTAGCAAAAAAATTTTATAGCGGGAATCGAAAAGTTGGATAAAAGCATTATAGATGCATGTATAGCGTCACCTCCCAATAAGGGACACCCACAAGATCGGACTTCTTGTCCCTTAAATAGCTGTCCCATCTTCGAAGGTACATGTGATGGTACATCCATATACTGGAGAACAGAGGAATCGTCCCTTATGTAGAGATGTCCTTACGTCAGGTAACATTGTATATACGCGCATATATATATATATATATCAATAAAATACCTCTACTTTGAATCACAAACAGGGTTATTTCTACCATTAGCTCAGAGCAGGCGACCGCCTAGGGCGAAAAAAGTTTAGGGGCAGAAAAATGGTGTAAAAAAATAATTTTGAATCAAAGAAAACATTGAGGAGAAAAAATGAAAAAGAGGAAAAATTAAAACATCGAATTGTTTTCAAAAGAATACGGGACAATTACTTAATAAGTCTTTACTTTGACGAATGTGAAAATGTTTGATGTGTTTCATTGTTTAATTTTACACACAAGTTCTTTTATATCTAATACATTTAAGCCTTCTAGCTCTGATAATACAACGTTGTGTTTTGAAATATTACTCCTTTAATATCTCAGTTTTCAAAAATATAAAATGTTGAAATTAAACAATTATAACATGTAGCAATTGTTTTACTATTCACAATATTCTAATATTACAAAATAACTAATATAAGTTTAAAATATAAATATAATTAACGGGTTTAATGATTAAAAGTATAATAGAAGATTTACATTGTTGTACCGCTGGATGTTGGTTGTGGTAGAGAGGGAGATCTAGTCGAAAGAGTAATGGTAGTAAAAGGGTGTGGGTGGCATTTTTCAATTCTCGCCTAGGATGGCAAAACACCTAGAAACGGTTCTGATCACAAAGTGGAGGTACTGCAATTAAATTTTATCAATATAATATTATACATAACGTTTAACTACGTATGTGGTTATATATGACCAAGTTAAAATAAGTCAGAGCCTAAGATAAAAAAAAACAAAAAAACATTTTACTGCGCACGTGTCACCATCGAACATCGATAATGCCGAGGTTTTCCATCGATATTTCGAGGAAATTAAGACATCGTAAACACAAGAAACTGATCTGAAATTTACGTATTCATTACGACATTTTTGTCGATCGATATTGCGTGAAAGAAACTCCTATTGAACGATATTTTTTCCTGTCTCTTTTTCGCCAGGCGGCTTCGTAATTAATTTCTGTTCACAAGTTTTCATCTTGGCTCTATTCTTGGTTCTAGACAAAATATTTATCTTTTAAGATAGTTCAGAAGGAAAAAAAAAAAACTTTTTTCTCCTAGCCGAGCGCATCTTAGAAAACCTTCGGAGCATGAAGAAATTCTCCGCTTAACCTTCTTTGAAAACATGTCATAGTTCCTAGAAATGGGAAGAGTGGATGCTTTTAGACGAATATCCATATGTTATGAATGTGCAATGACAGTCGGGGGCCACGAATAAAGGCATTGAAAGACATGAAATATATCTCCCCGGTTGAATCTGAACGAAGACTTTTTACCGTCCGCGGCAGTGGGAAAGGACACTGTATTCTTCTTGTCATTTTTGCTTCCAGTGAAAACGATTTTCCATTTGATAAGAGCTTCATAAAAATGGGAACAGCAAAAAAATCGCTTTATTATATACCAATTTCACCGACTATTATTAAAAGACTTCCTTGTAACACTGGTGTTCTTATACCGGTGTATCTTGTATGCATGTAGATATATGTACAAGACGCTATAGATATATATATGCACCTTGCGTATATAGACGTAGGTGCCTTGCGTATATCGATGTTTGTGCTATTATGGTCAAGTAAGGACAATTGTTATCTTTTATGAGTGGCGTTTATGATTGGTTTCGAATACTATGCGTGGGGCTCCATTCCTACGACGTGTTGGGTTCCGCACTGACGGCTGTCCATAGGAAACCTTCGTTTCAATTTCATAAATCGGGGTTCCGTACTCCGAAACAGTTTATATATGTATATATATGAGTCATCACGATCCATCGAAAAATGTAAGAGACCTTACCTGTGCACAGCGATTTTAACCCAGGCGATCTTAAATGGGAACTCTCCGCATTTGAAAACAAATAGCTCTTTAAACATACTTTCTGAGAAAAGTATGGATAAGCGAAAAAAAAGTAGGAAAAGGAAGTATTCGGAGATTAAAATTGTGATAATTAAGAGAAAATTAAAACCGAAATAACAAACGTGGAATCAGATACAAATTTAAAAAACTGAAATAAAGGAACAGGTATTTTAAATTAAGAAATTGAGAATTACGATAAAGAATTACAACTTTTTATTCTTTTTTCGTAAGAAACCGTACTAAGCGGCCCTAGTTCCCCCCGCCCCCACCCTTAACCTTATCTTTTTCACCTAATTCCCCCTATCTCCAGACTTTACGTATAACGTGACAGATTCTAAACCTTTTGGGAGATTATAAAATGAAACACGTGATTTATCTTACTTATTATGTCTAGTTTGTTAATTTCACTTATCACTGCAGATGTCGTTTTCAATGCCACTGTTTGTAGAAGGCTGATTGTTCTGTATCGTTGTAAACAATCATGGCACTGTTGGCGCAGATGAAACAGACACCGAAATGGACGATGGGAGAAAGGAGAATCTTTGCAGCTATTTATATTTAATTGCGACGGGGACGAGTTAAACTAACAGGATAGATGACGCGGGACATCGCAATTGTGACGGCTGTACTTCAGCTAAGAGGATAAAAAAAAAAAGCACTAAAAGAAGGCGCGTTTTCCACACAAGTGGTGCAGCTGTCACCCAAAATGTAATAAGTTAATTATCCTTTCTCTTTGGCGGCGAAATGAAAGACCGTCCAAATTGTTTTTTCCCTCCGAAAGGGATTTTTTTAATTTAGTCCAATTGAAAAATCAATAATTGTCCCTCGTTTTTCCTTACCGAAATAACAGTGAACGTTAATTGAAAAGGTTGAGAGTATGACTGGAAAGGTTTTGAATGAGAATTGGCGCCCTTTGGATGTGTTTCCCGAATTTGTTTTGTACATGAAAAGGGCGCCAGATTTGTGATCACCGAAGTATAATTGAGAATAAAAGTTCAACAGAGTAGGATTACTTGCTGAGAAAAATATTTCCACAATCTTCTTCTTTTTTTTTTTTTTTTTTACAGTACAAAACTTTCACACTACATTAAGACGTTTTACTTTCTTTTTAATATTTTAAAGAATGAATTGAGAAAGCGATTACCAACAAGTAAAAAATTTGCGTAGAATATATTAAAATTTAGTCAAACAACAATCTGATGCGTAGTCATATTGGGCTGAAAGTATCGCCACATTTCGGACAAGCATAGGTATCCTTCATCAGGACGAGTGAAGTGAATTACAAGGGAACACTGAGTATTGCTATTTTATACTTCTCTTGGTCGTCTATTAACATGGCCATCTATCGACGGAAAACATTTTGTAAGCCAAGAAACGAAGGGCAAAATTGAAAATGAGCGATTGTTATTGAGTTGGACCTGCCACGCGTGACTGAAGCTAAGAATAGGATTAGGGTCATTAACGGACGTGCTTGACTGTGCGTGAATGTGGTAAACGTCCAGACACTCCAACTGCTAAGGCGATATCGATTGACAACTAACAGAAAGCCGGAAACTCATATTAACCTTAAACCTCACATGGAGTTCGTTCAATTTCTAGCGAAGGATAGTAACATCTACTTGAAACGGGTTGATATGTTCTAATATGGTTACCGAATAGCTGCTCACCGTAGTCCGAGGATTGGTTCCCTAAGCCTTGAAAGGTTCAGATTCCCCCAAAAACTGGAGGTTCCGCTTCAGCATGACCCTTGCTTTTCTTGGATGGTAAAACTTTCACAATCAGTCCACCCAATATCCAAAACTACGACTCACTTCTAGCCTATAACTTAGTGTATAAGTGTTTAGCACTATTGGATAGTTAATAAATAAAGTACGCTTTAAAATAAATTGCCAGTTTCGGCTCTGGTGGCGTGCGGACGTCTTTTCGCTGAGGTCCGGGTCTGGCGGGCCTTGGTTCCTGCTCGCTCGGTTACGTCGGCTGTAGTAGGGCTTGACTGTTGGAATGTATGAGATATTAGTCAAACCGATGGATTGATGCTTGTGCCCGCTATTCTAGGACTTGGCTTCACCTCTCCTCACTGACCACCGATCTTTGTCTCCGGAGTCGTATGGACGTCCTTTGTTCTGCTCCGGGCTATTTGGCCACAGTCTCTGCTCGGCGTCGATCGCTTTGAAGAAGCTTTCGTTCGCCCGCGGATGGGATACCGGCCTATACGCTTGGATAGTGTGGATGGCGTTCTGTACACTCTGGTTGCAAGGCCGGCTCGTGCCCGCTCCCTGCCGCTTCGCATCCTTCCAACAGTGTCCGGCGGGCTCCCGTAGAAGCATTGGCCGGCTCAGGGTGTTCTTCCGTGCCATCCATCTATTTCATCTGCTCTCCGGGGCGGATTGATCCCGAATTGGTTTACGGTCGACGTTAAATGATGACATCACTGTGAGTAGTGCGTTTCTATTCGCAAATATGGATCGACAATCTCCCCTTCGCCCATTGGCAGTCAAGATCTCTTGACTTTAAAACCTGTCTGGGATTACAGTGCTGTTTTTCGGCGGCCACCCTTCCCATTGAATTATTGCTCAACTATCGTCAAAATAAATTGCTGTTCTTTAAATTTTTTCAAAGAAAAACCCACTTCTACTTTATTTCAAAAATACAGTCTTCGTGCAAGCTTTTTATTTTTATCACTTTTAAAAGCTCAAAATTTTGACGATGTATTGATTTTCTGGCGAGTAAAATTTTCGTTTTGGTGGTGGTAAGGTACGAGTTAATATTTAGCATCCTATTTTTCCGTAAACCTAACTACAGTATATATAAAATATCAGTGGCATTAATGACTACATGATCATCCAATTAAGGCTTGGGGAGATAATATTCAAGTGTTTATGTGCATGCATGTGTGTGTGTAACATTTATTGCGTCACAAGAAGAACATCTCATGACTAACGAAAGATTATTTTACCCTATTGGCAAAGCAAATTAAAAAATAATTGCATGACAAAAAAAAAATTGCGAAGGACCTTACGTCGGGGAGAATCTTATCAGGTCAATATTACTCGAATGGCTTTTATCACCGCCTTGATACAACGCGCTGTTTCACATGAACGTAAGCTTACCCTGCTATTTGACGCAGCATTTTTATAAAAACAGGTGTATTTCCACTTTCGGATATAAGTGTGCAAAGGTTAAACAAATAAATGCATAATTGTGCGTGTTTTAATTTTTTAATACAGTATGTGTGTTGTCGGTATTTTTTCCAAATCAAATCAAGTCCTTTATTTTAGACTAATCGAATACATGGATATATATAACAATATCATTACAATTTCAGTAACAGCGAACAAAATCACAATTAAAAAAATTACAATTTCAAAACTAAATTGAAAGGCCTGGGAAACAATAGGTAAAGACTGACTGATCTGACAAAGCCTATGCTGCCCAAATACAATGCGCTTTTAATACAATGTGTGTGTTGTCTGATTTTTTTAGCACACTGTGTGCTGTCCGTAATTTCTTGATACAACGTGTGTGTTGTCTGTAATTTTGTAATACAATGTGTGTTGTCTGTAATTTTTTAACACAATATGTGCTTTTGAAATTTTTTAATACAACATGTGCCTTTGTAATTTTTTAGTATAGTATGTCTGTTGTCTGTAATTTTTTAGTATAGTATGTCTGTTGTCTGTAATTTTTTAATACAGTGTGTGTTGTCTGTATTGTTTTAATACAATATGTGTGTTGTCTGTAATTTTTTAATACAATGTGTGTGGCTGTGTTATGTATATAAATTCATCGAATTATTTCGCGCTTATGCTGAGCCATCTGAAAAGTATTGGGGATACAAACATAAGTTGTTGTTTAATCAGCGAAATTGGCCTTTAAGCATTTGTTGGCTTATTAGTAAATATTTCCAGTTCATATAACAATTATGCACGACTTGTGCGCGTATTTGGCTCTATGACTTTCTATCAGAATGCATCTTCAAAATTCACTGCTGAAGACATTCCAGCACGTGCTTTTGTCCTCAAGACTGCAGTCTCCATTTGTAAATCACCGAAACAAAAATTTTAATATTCTTTTTTTAAAACATCATTTCTTCATCATCCACAGCACAAATTTTCCTTGCTGAAGTTGCAGCTTTCCGCTTTTCTTTTTTAAAAAAACCGTCACAGCACCAGAATCGTATATTAGCTTTGACAGCAGAATATTTTCCAAACACTTATTCTCTTCATACAGATGTTATGGACATGTTCTGTTCTTTCTTTCATAACGCATTCGCATCGAGTAGAAGAAGAGTTGTTTGATGCATGACACATAACTCTTCAAACTTCTTCAGCACAATGACTTTTTAATTACCCTAATGTGTATATTCGGAAGCTAAATCTCAACGTGACGTATCCTACTGTCTTTTATGATTCATGTGCATGAGATTTCAACTCTTAATCGTAGATATATATTCAATCAATCAGTATTTATTTCACAAAGATGCACCATTTGAATGCAGTGAACCAACACCATGATGGTGACTTGACAAGAGACCAAGGAAAAAGACAAGAAAAAAACGGCTTGACAAGTTTCTGCACCACCTTTGTCTTTCTTCAAGTGTCTTGGCCTCTATGATCTACTGCATGTAGTATTTTTCGCCAAATTGCGGTATTTTCGTTCTAATTGAAGCCAAATATGATAAGAAGTCACTACTTCTAACCACATTTAGTGACGCAAGGTCCTTCGTAAAGTTTTGAAGACACGGAACGATATTAGGATGCAAAATTTCGACAAAATAAGACTATTCTAAAAACCAAAAAAGTCTTGAACACGGAAGTATGAGGTGCAGGATATACTCAACTATAAGTTACTATATTATATTCGTATGAAATACTTTCGCTTTCTTTTTGGTTTTACGGCTCAAAGACTACAGTGGTCATGCTGCGCCGGGACCTACTGTTTTCCGAGGAATCCGAACCTCTTAAGGCCTAGGGAACCAAACCCCGGACTACAGTGAGCAGTGCGATCTTTATGAGATCTCTGAGTAAGCGTTCTTTTTGCACTGCTGGGAGTCGAACCCGGATTAGCCGCGCAATAGGAGAACGCGTTACCACACTGCGCCACCGCAGGGCCTCGTATGAAATATGTACCCATTTTGTTTAATATATATAACATCATCGTATAACTTCTAAACGTGTATCGGGCATTTCTAGTATTTAGTTAATGTTCTCTGTTATATCTTTTTTTTTTTTTTCTTTCTCTAAATTTCTGTTGTCCTTTTGGGCTCCCATGACCTCAGAATTAACCCCACTCAACGTAAACTAAGTCGGTAGTCGTCGACCTTCAACCTTTTGAAGCAAACATTCGGTTTGTGTGTTCGTGCTAATCCCATTTTGAAATTGACAAATCGTTTTGGGGTCGAAACTCTTGCCCATTTCCAAATGTAAAGAAACCTCTTGCTTGACGAATTGGCTTTAATGCTATATTACGTGTACATTAAACACGTGTTTCGCTTCTTTATATGGAAAGCAGAATAATAGTCTTCGCTTGATTTATAGACATGTAAGCAATGCGAATCTCTCTTTCGCAATCATAAGCACCAAAGTTTTTTATTTGAGAATGGGGGCAGGTGCTTTTCTGAATGAGAAGTATTCATTTTCAATCCTTTTACGTTAATTCAACTTTCAGACAAGTGATTAATTAATCATTTGTTTTTTGTCTATGCTTGATGGTGCACATAATCACCATCATCCATATGATTATGAGTATCATAATATCCATACTTAATGATATTTCAAATTACCTTCAACTTATCTATGTACGTTTGTAAGTATTTATACATATTAAAAGCGTTTTACACAGTTGGAATAGAAAAATAAGTAATATCATCAGCTTTTTCCAAATATGATATTAATTTACTGGCGTATGCAGGAAGGGTTGATGTGAGGACATAGCCTCTCCCCCCCCCCTCCGATGCAATTATATATATCATCATCATATTCAACCATTATCTATCCACTGCTGGATGAAGGTCTCTCCAAATGCTTTCCACACAAGTCTATCCTGAGCAATTCGCTTCCATGTCACCCCAACCTGTTTTCTTATTTCATCCACATAGACATGTGTATATAGACATATGAATATATGGCATTTTATCTCTATAATTTATTTAATTATAAGACTGTGCCCCCCATCATGAACTTTCTGCGTACGCTAGCGCATTAATTTTTACTTAACTAAGTAGATTGTAAAAGATGCCCTATATATCACAGCTGTCCAGAGTTTTATGCAGAAATCCATCACATGGTTATTAGCTCCATTTTATCTACATGCATCATGCAATCTGAAGTAGTAACTTTCTCAGCTTCCTCTATTCATCCTTCTCCCCATAATTTAAGTAAGGAATTCGTTCCTGGGTGGGGAAGAAATCATTCGTTCTTTTCTAATTCGAAGAGGTAGCTTGTTCGATTTCTGATTAGAAATGAAATACAGGGTCGATTTCTGATTCTTGTTCAAATTAAATAACAAAACACAAGACACATGAAAATTAATGTGGATTGATTCATGTTATGTGCATTTCTTTTTTTTTTACTTGCAGTCTTTTCCCATTTGTCTAGTGACTATGACCACCGACTTCGGGGCCACTGAGCTTGGTTCGACCCAATGAAATTAGTTGTATATACTTACATCACACCCCCGCTTCAGAAGTGACGTAACTCAAAAATTTGCAAATTCCAGCTGAAAACGATATTAAGGTAAATAATGTCATATCCATCTACTGAAAAAAAAACGGCACATGTAATCTTCCAATAGTTTCCGCAAGAAAAGCGAGACTTCAGATTGTTTCCACACAGTTTATACGGTGTTCTGTGATTTAAAATAGCTCAAAACGCAATTCGACGAATTTTGAGTTGCCATTTCCGAAGCGGAGGGTGCGATATTATGGTTCGAATAATACGTTCAGAGGTTAATCTTACCTCAAAGGTCCAATGGTGCAATTTTGGGACGCGTTAAATGCTTAAATTCAAGCAGCAAATGTGAGGCATTGAATCGCGTTTCGGCTATTTCCCGTTTGCACAAACTAATGTTAAAAACATGCATGAAGCATGCAGTGGCAGGCCTGTGGCCAGGGTGAAGAGGAAACTGGGGCTAGGCAAAGGGCATATAGGGCACAGAGCACTCGGGGATTGTTCTATATAGATGGGGCACAAGCATGGGGCAACTGATGTCCCGCCCTTATGGCCCCAGCTTGGCTACTGGCCTGTGCAGTGGTAACGCGTTCACCTAGCTTGCGCTATCCAGGGGCCGACCCTAGACTTGTGCAAAAACAAAAAGGTAAAAACAGAAAACCCTACGAGCTAATTGTTCTCCTTAGTTCGGGAGTTCGTTCTGCAGGCCTTACGAGGTTCGGATTCCTCGGAAAATTACAAGCTCCTGTGCTGCATGACTCTTGCTATCCTTGCGCCATAAACTTAACGCAAATCAAATACATTCATACGTTTTTAGCGGGTTTCAATAGATATTGAACCCACCTTTGGTTTTTCTATCTGTACCCATTGAAAAAGGTAAGGTAAAGGTCTTCCGTAAATGCAATAATGATAGCTATTGTTAACGTTGAAAACCTACCGAGTTACTTGAGAATTAGAGATGAGGATTAGATAGTTGCAGACTAAAGTTGCGAATTAATGTTAATTGAAACCCGCTAAATTTAAATATCGAACTTGGGTGATTTTTTTTCACTTGCTTGTTGGCGTTGATTCTAAATTGTGACGCACCATAACACGTATCGAGATAATTTCTCTGCGTTCGTTACTTTAGCTTTAGGTACTAGCGCGTATGTAATAATTTTGCCGAACTGGTGAATAAAGTCACCTACGAAAGGATCCTACAAGAAGTTGATACCGCTTCAACCTAGTTAAAAAAAGTGACGGATTTTAGACAGTTTTTTTTAAATCAATATAGATTTCTGCGTATCGGGGAAACTTTTTTCACACTTCCAAAAATTATTTAAATTTTCAAAGATATTTGATAAAACCCGTTTTCGTTCCTCACCCTAACCATACATTATTTATGATGCTTTTACTTATCGCCGATATTCTGAAATCTTTAAGTTAGTATCCAATAGCCCATTTGAAAACTTTTTTTAAATAAAAATGCTTTCCAATAACTTTGATATTTCGTCATGGCATCATATTATCCTTTTCTATTTCACTGACAGAACATTTCGTCAATTACATGAATTCGCATTACTTCTTAGACAGGGTCAGTTACTTCATAAACAATGTTAGTACAGAAATATTATTTAGCAATATCGTCTTCCCATCGACGAAATCTTCTCATAAGAGTAATCATGTCATCGTTGTCATTTCTTCTGAAGACTATCATATCTGCATGTCAGTTTCATCGACACATCAGTTATACGAATATTTTGCTGACGCTAATTGTCAAAACAGTTGTTTCATGGGCAGTCTACACCTTTGGTGAGATCCCCTTAAAAGGCATTGCTTTGATAAAGAAAGCTCATGTTTCATCATTTCTTCAATTTCTTTGGCTATGGGTTTCATTTTTCTAACACTTTTTCGTCGACAGGATATTCTTTCACTATCAATGTTATTTCATATAAAATTTTAACAAATGCGTTAGTATTCTGCAGATAGCCGCCTGTGGGTAGGATTTAAATGACACTGGGGATATCAATTCCGCATTGTTTGCTAGGCCTTGCGCCAGCACAGTGGGTCGCGCCCACCTAGCACACCTTTATCCCAGATTCGGCTCCCAACGGTACCAAAAAAAAAAGGCTTACCTACTAATTGCGCATTGTAGTCCGGGGTTTTGTTCCCTAAGACATCAGAGGTCCGGAGATAACATGAACCTTGCTGTTCTTGCGCCAGAAAGCTCGAAAATAGAGCTTTATCTTCTTATTTCATGACTACGACATCATGAAGCATGATTAAGAGGCGTCCCTTGCTATGACTGTTTATATCAATGTACATAAATATCACGCCCAAGCTTACTTTATGGTAATGACGGTTTAACTTGCCCTCCTAACCATGGCACATTTATACACTCCAAGCTTGCGGGTATGGCACCAAACCTGGTGAATTCGAGGTTAGAAGTCATAGCCATTTGACCATCGTGACGCGCTTATGAATAAGAACCTAATCATAGGCTTACGATAAGTTCATAAGGGGAATTATAGGTTCAGTGGGGGTGGGTTACGGCGCAACAACTCATATAAATATACAAAATTTTACTGCAATGGGGGGGTGGCAGCCCCTTCAACACCCCCTGCGTACACCAGTGACCCTAATGACTAAACTAAAATCAAACCACATTATCAACGTCGTACAATTTGTCTGTTACAATTGTCTTACAATTTGTCTGCTACAATTGTCTGACAATTTTCTTACGTCGACGAGACGATGGCAACAAAATATCTGTCGATTTAGAAATTCTCTCGAACTGACTTCGTTTTTTTATTAGTTGTAAGCCGTTACGCAGTTCAGCCGATCATAGACCGAGAACTTTGCAGGGGATTGTAGGCAGCTGAACAACGATTATGGAATGGTAATGGATCTAGAATATTAATATTTGCTATTGATGAATGTGTGCGTCGTTGTTGCTTCCAAAAATAAGCGCCATTTAGAAATTGATTTCAGGTGTACTTCTGGGAAGAAACGAGATGATAGAAACTCATTCGAATAAGAATGGAATCGCGTGTGGCGTGTCAAATACGCCGATAAAGATTTTATTTATTTGTTTTTGCATCCACGCAGTCAGTTGTACACGGATTTCTGCTTTTTTTTTTTACACACCTGCAAATTTCCCACCAATTCCATCAGCAGAACCGCGAAAAATAAAACAGAGACTACGAAATAAGAAAGTATTGCTTTTATTCTAAAAAAAAAAAAAGAATACATTCGTATGAAATCTCATCGAGTTTTGGTGCGCTCAGTTCTAAGAGTATTTAATATATTCACACCAATAATAAAATGTGCATTTTTCCACATTTCGAAACTTAAAGTGAACATAAGAAATTATTAGGAATTAAAAAACGCAAGTGCTTGAATACTCTTTTGAATGGTTAAGGCCATCTGAGTTAATTTGAATATCGTTATCCTCATTAACGTAGCAATTCAAAAAACACGGGGGTGGGGCTAAGTAGGTTTAAAGGCAATCATATGATGCGGCCTTAGAAAAAATGTTGCGTTTTGATAGCTTGTGAAGGGGGGGGGAGCTTCTTCCCGAAATTCCCCCTTTTCTTCGAGCCTTCTTATCCTCTTCCTCGATTATAAAAGAGCTGTGCCTTTTTTTCACTTTTTTGCGAGGTTTTTAATTTCTCCCCATGTTTTATCCCTCTTTAAGTTTCTTAAAGTTATATTTGTATTGGTACTGGTCTGCCACCCCCATCTCTTGCCTTCAGGGTTCCAGTGAAAGTTGGTACGGACCATTTTAAATTTAAATAAGATCTAAATACCTCCTACTTCAATGGGGAAAAAAGTAGGAAGCGGTATTTCTTTCAAAGATTCATAATCATGTCCTTTAAAAGTGTTTTGTACATGTGTGGGTTGATTGAAAAATTTAACTTTCATCCATTTATTTGCTTTACTTTATTTTCAAGACCAATTGTTATATTTCTTCACATTTTCTTTCATATTTCTTCTGATATTTTGAGACTTTTCGATGTCTTACGCAGATGTCGGTTTCTACTAGTTTGGGGCATGTTGTTGCTCGTGGTAGTAGTAACGCATTCGCGTAGTATACCATTAACCCGGGTTTGACTCCCAACGGTACCAAAAGAGAACTCTTACTCACGGTAGTCCGGAGGTTGGTTTTGGCTTTGAGAGGTTCGGATTCCTCGGTAAATTGTAGGTCCCAGCACGGCATGACCTCTTCTGACCTCGCGCCGTAAAACTCAAATCCACTACTTCACTAGTCATTTGCCATGAGGTGTCATGCACAGCTAATCAGTAACTGACTGACAACACTTTTTGAAGGGAGCGATAGATGCATGCCGGGAAGAGGGGAAATTCCTTCTGCTAAGTTACGTTATTTTCGGACTTCATATCTCTGGTTCTTTTTCCACTAGAATATTGAAATTTTGTATATTGAACTATTGGAGTATAGAAAACATTTTACTTCTTGGACAGTTTTGTGTACAGGGACTGTATAAAAATTTAAAGTTTGTATTTTTTCAAAAAATAATTCTCTGCGATTTTAATCGATTTCATAAAATTCTGTACCTTTCATTACGTCACTTTCAAATTTAATACATATGTCAATATTTAAGGAACTAAAGGGACGGTCAAGGTTTTTGGAACACCCTGTATATTATAATGCAATTATATAAGGTATTTTTTACCCCATGGTGTGCACCGTTAAAAAGAGAGTATTTATAGAAGTGTGGTCGTATGAGCGAGGATTGTTAAGCTAGATCGAATCGGCAGCTGAAATCTATACGTTGTTAAGCCCTTCTCGGCTCCTTTTCATTAAATCGCCGAAGAATAGTTGTATTACAGGACACAATGAACATTTGATGAATGAAAGTCGATTGAACAGGAAGGTAGCCGATCTACGAATTTGGAGTGGTAATGATGGAACTGGCTATCAGGATTAATGAAGCATTTATTCATCATTCGAAGAGAGGGCACAATGCCGTTAATTATCCCTGTTGAACAGTAGTAATTAGCAGTTAATTAGTAAACACACTCGCCTATGTTTAATAATATATGCACCAATAGTAAGCGCCTTGCACGCGACCAGAAAGTTCATTTCAAAAACGAGAAATTATAAATGTCATGCGAATTAATTTTGTGAGTAAACGTTGGAATGTAATTCCAGAACGATCACATCAAGTAGTATTTAATATAATCTAAAATATGTGTGTTTTTGTATGAAATTAAACTCCAAAAATTCCACGAGTTCTCTAAAGAAAATATCGTGAACTATGATAAAAAGTTTCCACAATATTTCAGTAATCAAAATATCGTAAATTGTATCGAAAGTGTTGTGCAATATTTCCCAGAAACGACAGCTATATTAAAGATGCTGCAACAGTTCAGCAACCAAAGCAATTAAACTATGGTGAAAAGGTTCCATTAATTTCAGTAACCAAAATATCGTAAATTATATTGAACGTATTGTGCAATATTTCCAGAAAAGAAAACTATATTAAAGATTCTGCGATATTTTAGTAACCAAGGCAATCAAATTATACTGAAAAGATCCCATAAATATTTAGTAACCAAAACACCTTACGTTATACCGAAAGGATCTCGTAACCAAAAGTCTTCAGTAACCAAAGCACCTTAACTACAGTTATTTCGACATTGACGTAAGGTTTAAAAATACGATGTTGCGAAGGGCAACCGCTCCTTCTGTAAAGTGAAGGCAGAATGCTTTTTCTCCAAGACGTAAAGTTGGTGCTTTTGCGCCTTAAAAATGCAATCAAAGACGTAAAGCTTCACTCCACATCACTTTAATAAGTAAAATATGTTTTTCATTTTAGTTTTATATGTTCACTTCTGTAATGACGTATCTTTTCAATCCATTTAATAATAACTAAAATCCACTGATCTGGAAAACCGTATTTAAAGCTTCATCTTCTTTGGCGCAGCATGACTAATGTTTCCATTGCGCCATTGAAATCCAACCAGCCAACCATTTCAGTTATATATGCACTATTTTGGAAGAGAGCCTAGAAACAAGCTAAGGCATCTTACTCTTATTTCTTTCAATCTACTGATTGAAAGAAAATTATTTCTGTGTGTTCCGAGCGTTTTTATAACTAAAATTCAATAACTAATAGTTGAAGTAAGGTCCCTTTGTTAGATCCAGAGTTACTTAACCACTAGGCCACCGTGGCACGGGAACGACGCTCCCTTTCTTCGTATATGGGTGTAGGATACTATTACTCTCTGCATGTTTAATATAATTGCCAAATAACGGTCAACATACAAATCCACTGGAGATTATTTTTTGTAATTTTACGTTGGGGATTTCTATATCCCCGGATATATCCCACACTTGAGTCCACAATTGAAATTAGAACTTAAAAATGGGGGAGGAGCGTCGTTTCTGTGCTTCGGTAGCCTAGTGGTTAAAGCACTCGGGATTTAACGGAAGGGCCATAGTTCGACTCTATTCCGCAGCGATGTCTCTTTTTCTCCTATACTTCAAAAGCTTGAGCTGGAGGATTCGTGTCGAGGATTTTTTACCTATAAAATCCTTAGGCAAAATTACAACAAGCACGCCCCGGGGGCTTTGTGTGTCGATCATTATTTGGCAGTTGTCAACCCTAGGAAAGGTATTAATGCCTGACAACTATTCATATCATTATATAATACTAAGGCAGCGATGCGTTCAACACTGAACTTTGATAAATAACTTTAGCGTCTTTTCAGAAATAATTAATTTTCCCCCTCTGGCAGTTTTCGGAAGTTCTATGCGAGGGATCGTAAATGCCGTTAAATATCTCGTATTTCCTGGTCCTATAAAAAGACCTTCGAAAAGTCAACATCACCCATTTTGCACCAGAAAAAAGCAGAGCCCTAAATAAGCGCAACGAAGCTCAATTTCGCCCTACATCTTTAACAATACTAAATAAGAACCCTATCTCGTTTTTCCCTCTTGTTGTGATACGCTCAGTGGGTGGCAAAATTCATTTTTTATTCCATTTTAAGTGCAAGAAAAACATTTCGCCAAAATCTGCAAAAAACGAGGTCAGTTCGAGGGTGTTCGGACTTCTATTCACCGAGAGGTCAACAGGTGTTAACCCTCTTCTTCTTTTTTGCAAATACTCTGGGCACTAGTTGCTCCATAGCAGCTTGAAGCATTCCCCATGTTCCTTTTATCTAACCCTTTTTCTTATTTTATTTCTGTCATTTATTTCCTTTTTTATTGTTCGGTCCTTTTCAGATGTCATTTGCAATAACTTAACGAGGTGTATGTACAAAAGAAATAAAAAGCCCCACGGACCTGATATGGAGATACACGTGTGCTGAAAAAATGTCCTTGACTTCCATTAACCATTTCGTCCTCATAAAAAACATGATTTCAAGCTAAAATTTATTAAATTTCCTCGTACGTACAGTCAGACCTCGATTCCTCGAACCTCTTTATCTTGAAGTCCTAGATACCCCCAAAAACGGACCCCCCCCCACCTCCTTATCCGTTCGATATCAAGTCATATTTCTCGTAGAGATCTCGAAGTCGTAACATTTTTTTGACACGTTTATCATCTCCAATTGCAAACTGTGAATGAAATGCAAGGTTGTAAGATATTATTACTCTTCTCAGGGTTAACACAGTTGCCAAATAATGGTCAACATACAAAGCCACCTGGGCGTGTGTTTTTGTAATTTTTTGTGGGAGAATTTTTATAGGCAGAAATGTCCAATATCTACGTTTGCGCTCAAGCTAGAGCTTTTAAAATATGGGAGAGAAAAAGCCATCGCCTCTGCCTAGAGTGGAACTGGAGTTCCTCCAACCAACTGCAAGATTTTTATAAACATAGTTCTTATTTTCATTTCATCTGTATGTAATAGATATCTAAACATGAAGACATTTATATACTATTATTAATATAGCATGCATAATAATAAGTGATACTTAAAACATTCAGTTGACCACTCAGGCTGAAGATGCAAAAAAATAAATAAATAAATAAATCTATAGGAAACTTGGATCTTGAATACATTTTAGACTCGCTTCTTTTACGAACACATGGTGACCCTAAAATAGTTATAAAATCGAAAATGTGTACAGTGATAACACATTCGCCTAATCCAGGTTCTACTCTCAACTGTACCAAAATTAACGCTTACCGATTAGTTATTCACCGTAACCCGAGGGTTGATTCACTAGGCCTTAAGTGGTTCGAATTGCTTGGAAAACTGTAGAGTCCGGTGCAGCATGGCTCTTGCTGTCCTTGCGCCGTAAAATTATAATAAACAAGAATTCGGAAATGAAGATAACATTAAAAAATTAACAAAAGCCTAGAATTCGTACAGATAAAACTAAAAAATTTAAAAAAAACAATAATTCGTAAATGAAGATAAAATTAAAAAATTTTAAAAAACACAAGAATTCGTAAATGAAGATAACACTAAAAAATTTAAAAAAAACACAAGAATTCGTAAATGAAGATAACACTAAAAAATTAAAAAAAAAAATAATTCGTAAATGAAGATAACATTAAAAAATTTTAGAAAAAGAAAAGAATTCGTAAATGAAGATAAAATTAGAAAAAAATTTAATTAAATTAGTAGTTTAAAAATGTTGAATTTTTCCCTAGACAAACTAGATATTCGCAAGGTATAGATTTCCTCGCGCATTCTTTCCGTTTACTAATGATAGCTGAAGTTATGCCTCGATAATGAATAGCTTTGACTTATTCATAGAAGCCAGAATTTAGCATTGCAACTCATCAATAAATTCCTGCACCGAAACTCTCGCATACCTTCGCATTCTAAATCCAAAATATATCGTCAACTCTAGATTTATCCTATCCCGTATCCATAGTTTCTCAAAGGCACTCACAAACCAAAGTAAATCCCTTCGCCCTCCTCACGTTTAGTCCATGTATCACTTTTGGATCCAAAATGGGGCGATGGCGCCTGCTTGAGCCGGGATTATATCATGGAAAATGAAATGAAAAGTACCGGACACTAGGCTAAATATAGGTATCGAAAATAAATCCCCCCCCCCCTTGAAAGATTTCTGTATCCGCGCTTGCCATGTATTGCTCTTCATAAATGTATAAAATAACACGAAATCAAAAGAATGCAAATTCTTTTTTTCCCTCCCCCACTTTTACAACTTGGATGATCCGAAGTTCAGACAGTTTTAGGGAACTAACATACCTCTCTTTCTAAATTTTCAACGTCTGAAGGGAAACAGTGAAAAGGAAGTGAGAAACTTGAATTCTCGTAAAAAAGGGAATATTTAATTTTAATTCGAAACTGAAAGCGAAAAGTAACATAGTTTTATGGGATATTTTTTGAGATCAAGCCAACAGTTCGTAAAAACGCAGATCTGTCGTAACTCGAAAACTTTCTTGAATTTATTTTTGTTCTCATGAGAGTTGAGATGTCGAAGTTTGACTCCATGTGTGCGTAGTAAAACTCTAAAACTAACATCGACATAGCGAGAAAACTTCACCAGCCTCTTCATCTTTATTATAACGAAATTTTACTATGTATATATGAAGGAAATTCTAAAAAACCTCTCTCTCCCCCACACATTACACTGTTCAGAATGATTTTTACCTCCAGAAGGATATACGTAGGTTATTCTTTAAAACAGTTCTCACGTGTGGATTTCGAAAATTATGAAATTTTCATGCTGTAATTTTCGATATGCAGTGAACTCGAGTTTTTACGAGTCTCTAATTTACAAACTACAGATTTTCTCAAACTCTTTGTCCAAAGAAAATTGAAAATTAAAAAAATATTATAAATAATTATAAATTTGAAAACTTTTCTCAAACTTCTTTTGTCCCAAAAAGTATTCCACAGATATGATGCTAATCCCCATTTACGAACTTTTGGGGTCAGTTCGAGTTCGTAAAATGCAGTTCATTTTATACAAAATAATATTGTTCATAATTAATATGTGACTTTTCCGATTTAGCATTGGAAATTAGTCCTGATTCCTCCAACACAGTGTAGCTATAATAAATACAAAAATAAAGTTTTCCAAGTCAAATCGGCACTTTTCGTACCGGGTGTGTGAAAATACAATTTGGCTGATAATTTTGTACTAAAAAGGGGATCAATTTTAAAATTTAAAAAAAATTAATATATCTTTGAATAATGACAAATGAAAATCTGTGGCAATTTGGAATCAAAATATAAGTTTCATTTTCTCCACGATTATGTTCCGGAGATATAAACAAATTTTCATCAGGTAATGCTACATTAAACCTTAACGTTCTTGTCTTCCTTCTACGTTGAGATAACAATTCAATCAGAAACATATACGATGTTTACTGCTTTGTCACGGATCATGCATTTGATCCTTCATTTATTGTTACTCAAAAACTATCAGATTATGACAAATGTTTATTTTTCGTTCATTCATTCAATTTCATTCAATTATTCGTTCATTGGAAATACCATACAGTAGTTGATCGGTTCACAAGCAGTTCAGACTGCGAACGAATCGGACACTTCCGCAGCATTTATGTTCTGACTGTGAACTCATGTTCGGATAACTGACTCCTTACAGAACCATCAGAAGCAGCAGCGATCAATCAAATTCCCGTAAAAGTCTCCGGTAAATCGATAATAGGTTAACTAAAAATTCGGGTGGCGAACATCATCTTTGAACGAGTAACGTTTGTTAACCGATCAGCCACTGCATTATATTATGCGACTGACGTCGCCCTAGCTTATAGTAGCCCAGGAGCGGACTGGGCCGGTCCGCCCTCATTGGCGATAAGACTAGCGCCTACGGATGTGCAAGGACCAGCTTTCTCCGAAAATCCAAGATATGCGCCCATTGCGAGGACCCAGTCCGCTGTTGTAGTGGTCAGTCACTCTCCGAAAACTGGCCGCGCTTCATGTGGTTTAACTTCTGTGATCGAAAGAGAACCGGTGCTTCCAACAATGGGCGGCTATGGACCACGTGACCCAAATAATACCAATTTCCAAAGTCCATTTCAATAAGCACAGTAAGCCAAGCGTTTAAGATTCTTTAAAGTGGAACTGATTGGCTTTCACCTCAATCTATTGTGATTCGTCAATTGCTTTTCTGATCAGTTTCGCATTGCAGCTAATATTTATCAAAACTACACGTGTCATTTCTTGATGTTTGTTCGAACGCTCTCCAATCCCCATGTTTGCTTTATAAAGGGTATTAAAAAAGTAAAGAGTTCGGCTCTAGCGAGCCGTGGAGCATCAATTCGGAAAGAAATAGAGCCTTTATTTCTGCCTTTTCACGGTGTTTTCCCAAAACAGTTAAACCCATTGAAAATAGAAAACAATAGCAGTAAATATATTTACTTTCTTATTGCTAAATGGCTACTGACGCTTTAATGGCAATAAAAAGAAGTTTTATGTTTCTTTAGCCGAAGGCAGCTCTCTTTCAATTTTATTGCGCCTTTTATTGATTTCCCTGTCGATAACGAGATTTCCACCGTTGCATTTCTTCTCTGACTCGACCTTCCCCCGCCTCCGTAAATTAAATTGATTTTCTTGGTGGAAAGCGCAACTTAAAATATAGGAGCGTTCCATGCTATGTCCATGTATATCTCCGCTCACTTCTTCAGGCTGTTTAATCTTGAGGTTAGTGAAAGGTTGTTTCTTAAATATGTCAATTTGCTTGGAAGAAGTTTTTACATTCAACGAGCACTGAAAATTAAAAAAAAAAGTAACCTTCTCATAAATTGGTTTCGAGGTCAGCTTCCTGAGTCTTGAACTTGAAATGTAATTCCGAGGCTTGAAGGTCCCACAAAAAGAAGTGTATTTGTCATATTTCATATATATAATATACATGGAGAGGTGTGTGTGTTTGGAATAACTAGGAGAAAGATCGAAAAATAAACACTTGGGTAAGAGAGCAAACTAGAGTAGAGGACATCATTGTTAAAGTAAAAAGGCTGAAATGGCGATGGGCTGGGCATATCGCAAGAAGAACTGATCAACGATGGACAATGCAAATTCTCAACTGGATTCCAAGAGACCACCGAAGACCTAGAAAACGTCCTCAAACTATAGTCCGTTCGCGCAAAGCTGATGCCCGATACCGTTAATAGGCGTGTTGTTCCATTGTAGTTTAGGGAAGGGCTTCTTGCCGTAACTGGTTTTTCCGGCGCGAAAAACCAGTTTGAGCAAAACGCCCTTCCTTAAACTTCAGTGTAACAACCCGTCTGGTAACCGTATCGAGCGAGAACTGAGCGCGAAGTCACTATAGATGAGGTGGATGAAATAATAAAACGGGTTGGGGTGACATGGAAGCGAATTACTCAAGATAGACTTGTGTGGAAAACATTTGGAGACATTCATCCAGTAGTGGATAGATAATGGTTGAATATGATGATATATATATTTCGTGTGATAAAAATGATTTTCCCTATTTTACCCGACAATGCAGTAATTGGTAGTATTAAACCAAAAGTAATCATTTCTATTTATTTATATAAGTCGAACACTAAACGGATTAGCTTAAACAACAATTTTAATCAATGTTTTTTGGCATAGTGATATCAGCGTCGATGTTATGGTGTGGTTAGATGGTGAAACGTTTGAAAGAGAAATGTTTTTTTTGCTTTCGGCATGGGTTCAGGCCCACTGCGCCAAAAGATATTGACTAAAATTGTTGTTTAATTTAGTCATTTGAACTCGAAATCTTGAGTCTGTACACCCAAGCTCAACTATTGTCGTTTAGATGCTAACCAGAAAAACTGTTATTTGCTCCAAATCTACATCCGAACAATTACTACAATTTTCTGAAATAGAATCTGTGTATTAATTAGCGTATTTCCCCGCTTGTAATATTTACTTAGCAGTTATATTAATTTAGCGAGAATATCCAATTAATACTGAATTAATGGACTTGTCCGCTTTAAGGAATTAATTAAAATATTGACGCTATTCTGTGATATGAAAAATATTTGTACCTACGTAATAATGGTGTTTGTGTTACTTTTAAATATTCAACACTTCTATAGCTAAGCGCGCATTCATTATTTTTAGTTAATCGCTAATCTGGAAGAGATTATAGCAATAAAAGCTAAGAGAAGAATAGATAAGCACTGCTTATCTATTTCCAATCCATTCATTTGAAATTAATTATTGCTTCATTCCACGCATTTTTATATGTGTAAAAACGGAATAACTAACTGTTCGTCGCCATACACTATTTCCATCAAATTGAATAACCCTTATTATTATTAGTTCATAATAAAATGAAAGCTAAATTAAACGACTAATTTGTATGCTGAATTTGTATACTTCCTGTATGTTGTTGGAAATGGCGTATCTAGTGTGTTGTTTCATGTCAATATATTTATATACTTTGCTTCCATATGGTGCCAGATGGACTCAAGATGGCCGACCATCATGGATCGGTCATTAAAATAAATGTAATTGATTCTCGAGTCATCGCAATTTACCATTTTCAAGACCATCGTACGTAGATATGCAACTGATGTTTCCAAATACAACTAAGTTTTTAACCATATTCCTGTCCTCACTACTTTGGCGTATCCCTCATAATATGGGCACTGTCGTAAAAGGGCGGGTTACGTTTTCATGTGGCGTCACGAACGAGTTTAATACTGAATTAATTTAATTTCTTATATACCCTCTATAATCCGTCACTCCTCTATGCAAGAAATGGACGGATTAGAGAGTATCTATTTTATTAGATGTTTCGAATCACTGATTGTTTTGGTTGTTTTTTCACCTGCGTATTTTCGATAGCATTTAGTACTTTATTTATTTTGTGCGTGATGGTAAAAGACAACCTCTTGCCTTTGCGTGAAGTGCAATTTGAATTCTTGGCCCAAACGCTCTGATTTTTAACAAATGTCGTTGTTATTCTGATGATGTCTATTTCTTCAACTATTCAAGGTGGTTCAGAAACCTTGATATTGCATTTCCAAAAGTCTCTTTTCTATGCTCATTAATTTCTAAAATTGACAAGTGTATTTTATAAAGGCTTCTTTGCAATTAAAATTTTCTAGATCTGTTAATAATTTTACATTTGAAAACAGACTTCGATGTCAATATATAGATTAACGTATTTTTCACTTGTTATACGAATATATTATCTGTTACGTTAATATACAGGGTGTCCCAAAAACATTGACCGTAGTTCTAATTCCGTAAATATTGACCCTAGACATATGTATTAAATTGGAAAGCGGCGTAAAAAAAAGGTGCAGAATTTTATGAAATTTATTAAAGTTGCAGAGGATTATTTTTTGAAGAAATACAAAATTTAAATTTTTATACAGTCCCTGTACACAAAAATTTCCAATAAGTGAAATGTGCCTCATACTCCAATAGGTCAATATACAAAATTTCAGCATTCTAGTGGATAAAAGAACCAGAGATATGAAGACCCAAAATAACGTGACTTAACAGAATGAATTTCCCCTTTTCCCGGCATGTCCCTATTGCTTCATTCAAAAAGCGTTGCAAGTCAGTTATTTTGACCTTACATATCTCTGGTTCTTTTTCCAATAGAATGCTGAAATTTGGTATAGTGACCTATTGGAGTATGTTGAACTCATTGGACATTTTTGTGTACAGGGACCGTACAAAAATTTAAATTTTGTATTTCTTCGAAAAATAATCCTCTGCAATTTTAATCGATTTCATAAAATTCTGCACTTTTTTTGACGCCACTTTCCAATTTAATACGTATATCTTGGAACAATATTAGAGAATTAGAGCTGCTTTTGGGGACCCACCTGCATACTGGCTTTTTTAAGAATTGTCACATAATTATGGAGTTAGCTGTTTGGCGTATAAAGTCATGTCGTGGTAACACTGTATGCTCTTTGTACGAATTACGTCCCTATAATATCCATTTTGCACAAGGATTTTGACAACGTACTAGAATATATGTCGAGCTATTGTCAACGGTCATAATATATATATCAAGGAATTACATGCGGACATGGAACACACATTCAGTAGTCATTACGTTTTGACTGGACCTCAATCCATGCCTATGTGGCGGAGGTGTTATGAGCGCTTCCGTCTCCCGCCATTTCCCGTTCTCGCCAAGCCAAGTTAATGGCCTCTTGGAAGTCCGGTAATAAAATATCTCGTAGCATTAAAATGCTATTACAGCAAGGCTTTCAAGCTCTTATCACAGTATGATATATACTCCGTGAAATTACTTCGGGTTTTCCAAGTCAAAAATAAAACCATTCCAATCACTGGTTTTCATTTTACAGCTGCAAAAAATGGCAAATATAGACTTGTGTGATCCTAGCCTGAAATGAAATTAATAAAACGGTGGCACAATCTCAGGTGCACCTTACCTTTCAATTTAATAACGAGCTAATGTTTTAAGTTTAAACTTTAGCTCGTTATGTAAACCTGTGGTTGTGTACATATTGGTATAGATATACAAGGATTAGCCAAATTATTATGACCCTCCTGACGATTTCGTGCGAAATAGCTATTCTGCAGAGAAATCTAGAGTATGATGTCTAAATCAATGTAAGAACGGATAGTTAAAGGTATGCCGCTGGCTAAAGCAGAGGGTGTTGTTGGGGGCTGTACCACCCTATTGCAATGAAATTTTGTATACATACGTATGAATATATGGATTCTTAGCTCTGTAACTCTCCCCTTATATGCCTGTACGCCCCCTAATGAACTTTCTGCGTACGCCATTGGGGTATGCAGCTACTGATATCTCTATATTTCTCCAGAAATAATGAGCAAACACCATGTAATCTGACTTCGAATGCGAATTGATTGTTGGAGCTAGAAGTATTGGTACGAGTGTTGGCAAGACAGCTGCTCTGGTGAATTGTTCAAAAACGGCAGCTTTCTGTGTGTGCGCAAAATAGGCTTGCAGATAAAAAAAAAATGGGTTTGAGGGCTATGTCTGTGGTCGTATGCTGAATACTCGTGGGAAACAGGTTGACAACAGTTCATCACATTATGGATAATCCAAATCAAGGAAGCATTTAATTGTTCTGGCGACGAACGGTACACCACTACCCAATGCAGCGTGTGGGCTACAGAAATAGAAAACCTGTGCGTACAGCCTTGCCATATGATACAAATAAATTATTGCATGCCGGAAATTATTGTATAATAAATCCCCCCCCCACACCCCCCACGAAATGATCATTAGGATCTCGCCCCGGTGGCTTTGTATGTTGACCATCACTTGGCGGTTGTGTTAGCCCTCAGAAAGGTAATAATATAATAAAAAAAAGTACATTTAAATGCACCATTGGTTCGATTTAGCACCATTTTTGGCACCATTATTTTATTTAACCACTTTGGCACCATTAGCTTCGAATTAGGATAAAACATGAAATACACACACAAATACGTGTTTCAAAAACTGCCTCAGTCATCCAAAACAACTGTGCGACAACTTCAAGAAAGAATACTTAACATATATAGTTAATGAAAGAATATGAAATGTCTTTTAAAGAAGAAATTCCTGAAGAGATGGAGATTTTTGTCCACCAGGAAATATGTTTACTTAAAAACATTTCTCTGAGATAGTGCAATGATAACGCGTTCACCCAGCCCGTCGTTATTCCGGACTCGACTCCCAAGGGTGACAACAAAAAAACGCTTACCGGCTAACTGCTCACTGTCCGGGGGTTGGTTTCCTTAGCCATAAGAGGTCCGGGTTCCTCGGTAGACTATAAACCCCGGCACAGCATGGTCTTTGCGTCGTAAAAATCACGAACTCAAAAGCATTAATACGGCCAATAGTGAACATCATAATAGCGACAGTGGATAGATGGTAGCTAAGAAAGGTTCATAGATTGTCGAAAACTATGCATATCTGTTAATTATGTATTAAATTCAATGAATGGCGTTTATGAAATTGTGCAGTTGTGATCCAGCAAGGGCCTTTAAAGTTTAATTTGCATACGAGCACGCAAAACCGTCATTAATGAATAATTAAATCTCTGCGAAAAACGTTGATTGGTGCGTTCAAGAAAATTTCCATAATAGAGTGTAGGAACTCATGAATCAATGATCATTGATACATGAACCCACATTTCCAAAAGGTTTAATCATGATTTAATGTTCACCATTTTGTTTCCCCGCACATACGCTTTTCCCATCCAGAATCCAGATGGACCGACTCATCAGCGGTTCGCTCTGTTCCCGGCGACGGAAAAGATATTGGCTGCAGGCGACGATTGAGTTTAGTGTACAACACGGTACGACGCAACGATGACTAAATCGTATTTCGTCAAACTCCTCGACAAGCATTTCCTGCTTATAATAACTCCACTGGACATGATGATTACGACCCTCCGAGTGTGACACCACGAACCCTTGAGTGGAACAGCAAATCATCAATTAGTGTTAAAGGGGTAACCAATGAACATTTGCGTATGAAAAGGGTGAACAGCCAATAAGAGTGATTGCGAGTGTAGAGACGATGAGGCGAACACCAATAAAAGACATTCTTTCGGTAGGACTCTTAGCGAGATGGTCACGCTGCCCATGATGTACATTCATAATGTCTTACAATAATAATGTCAATTCTTAATCGTAACAATTTAAGTTATTTTGCTATGTGATTGTAAATAAATTGTTTAACGTAGAGACATGCTGTCTAAATAGTTCATCTGTATCTTGGTATCCCTGACTTAATTTCGATAAGGTTCCAGGGTAACAATCCACGTGAGTTGACGCACGTGCTAAAACCCTTCTGATATAACTTATAATCTATCGGTGATATTATGGAGTCTATCACCGCTCCATCGTTCTGCAATCCGTCATAGAACGATAACCAAATCTATAAATGTAGAAACCGCAATTGGTAACCCTACAAGAGAATACAGCAGAAAAATTAATATAATAACCGGAGCGTGCGGTTCAGTGTATATTGGGTTTGGTTTCGGAATACAAAGTTTTGTACCTTCAAAACCAGCGGAGGGATACAGTCTTTTCCAAGTGCAGCCTGCGTGTAATCACCGCACGTGTATCAAAGCATGGAAATTCTATCTCTTGGACAACGCACCACCGCCTCTGTTGGATGAGAGAGAGAGAACAAGGGGCGTCTTGGATTTCAATTAAAATCCCCCGAATCTCAGATTTGCTCCTCTAATGAAGGTCTCTTCCAATTACATCCTCACTCTACAAAAGATATCGCAGGAGCTGGATAGACGATGCTGAAATCTACACTAAATTCAGAGATAGTTGTCATCCACGGTTTGGTATGGTCCGATGTCAGTTAATCCTACTCTTCTGTGTCTTCATCCAGTTGATGGCGCAATTGTTGCGCTCTCTGGACGAGTCAAGATACGGTTTAATGGTATCGTACTTCCGTAATATATATATATATATAAATGCCCTTCGGAGTATAATTGTCAGAATTATATAATATAGTGATATAAATTGTACGTAAAATATTTATGCTAATACCTCAATTCTGAATTCACAAGCCTGTAATTGAAGCTTTCAAAAAAATACGTTGGTTGGAGTAGTGTATTCGTACCATATTGTAAATGTAGTACAGATCGTTGCTATATTTGTATTCCAAAATAAAGGTTTTGGTTCCATGAACGCCAACGCTGGAGATATGCGGTTAAAGGCTTTTCTTATCAGGATTTGTAGTAAGCAAAATCCTATTCTGAACTTACTTTCTTAAAAATAAAAATATTTTTAAGAATAGGAAACTTAAAACTCAAATTCACACCCATCAAATGTAAATTTAAAAATATCAAATTAGTTTCTGCATTCCCTTCTCACCAGTAAAGTCTTTGATATATTCCAACGTATTCTCTGGCTAATTTCTTTCTTTTCTCGAGGTCCGACTTTATTTTCTTCCGAGAATTACAAGTCTGGGAAGAGGTTAAATTAGGAACAGTGTTCTTTACGCAATCGTGTTTCAATGAATGTAACAGTGACCCATTTCTTGAAAAAATGGAACAGTTTTTTTCTTTAAAAATCGAATGCCATATTATTCTCCACGTCACGAGGCGTTCTTACCGGCAGTTGACCTTCCTGGCGTGCTTCCGTTTAATTTGATCCAGGCATGTCAATTCCCAACAGAACTAAATTTCAGCGCACGAAATTCGGTCCTTCCAGCGCAATTAATTTGATTGTTTCCTTGTAGTTGTTTCGCAAGCTACAGTCTCTCCCAAAAGGATTGTATTTAGTGCAACATGTTATTAATTTCTTCTTGTAATTGACTTGAATCCGGAAATGATCATTTATCAAATCATTTCTAGAAACGAGAAATCGATCACATTGTTAAGAAGCGACTTTATGTAAATGACCGTCATTAAATCCAAACAATTTAAAACATTTTTTTAATTTTTTTCTGAATTCTCGTCTATTTGGCAGAATGAAAGGATGGACTCTTAATATTCTGACAAATTTATAATACATATTCAATATTAAAACTCAGATACAATTTTTTTTTATCATGCAACCATTGATGTAAGTAGCCACCTCGAGCTCTAGGGGGACTTACCCCAATGCTTCAAAAACGTAGCATTCAATTTAATTTTACTTTTAAGGGGATGGGATCCTTTTTTTTTAGGGATAAGCCTCACTTCCCCCTAGTTACTCCAATAGATATAATACGTTTGAATAAAATCCTATCCGAATGAAATTAAAACGTGTATGTATGATCATCTTAACATAAAAAGTTAATTAATTAGGATAGTTAATTATAGCATTTTAGGCTCGAGAAAATGTCTACACCGTTATTTATGCTTAATTAATTTTTTATGTGTATACGGGTCTGCTTCAATTACTGTCACAATTAATCCAAATATAATTAGTCAATAGTTGAATTGAAACGCCTGTTCTTATTACATTTCTATAAAAATATTTATTAGTTTAAAAATTCGTATAGTTTTTTAAAAAATAAGTTTCATCAAGAATAACGGAAGTTAATATATTAAGCAATGTAGTTTTATTAGATTTGTGTTTGCGTAGAGTTTTTTGGTTTTAAGCAAAGACCTCTTTGGTTTAAAAACTTAAAAATAATTGACGAAGATATTAATTTCATTATTCCGCTTCGATGTAATAATTAGTATCAACGTTTATTTTTATGATTAATTCTTTAATTATTAAAGTAAATTAATTATGAAACCTACAGAGAAAGGGGGAAACGGAGATTCCCCTTCCCATCATCGTTCATTCAATTTTTTCTCACAAATTTGTTGGTTTTTAATTCATGCTCTTGAAATTTATAAACGTTTATTCTTGGCATTTGCGTATGAAAAACGAAAAAAGTAATTAAAAAAGAATTTTATACTACTTAAAAATATTTCAACTAATTAGAAACGATAAATGCAAATTTTCATAAGAATGACCTCAACCGTTAATTATAGCGTTCTTTTTTTAATTGCCCATGAGTTGAACTTTCATGTTAAAATTATCTTTATTTGCTTTTGGATTTATATATATGAATAAAAATGATTTATAGCATTATTTAAAAATTAAATTTCATAAGTGAACTCCATTTTCACGCGTACTTTATATTAAATAAGTTAAACGCTTATACAGTGGCGCATTTTGAAGTGGACACACATTTTGCTTGTGTGTAACACTTGGTGAGAGATGGTAGCAGCAGAGCATTCAAAAATAAAATTCACATTGTCAAGTTCGCCTCATTCAAGACATTTGAGCAAACAATAATTGCAGATTGGTCTCTTCAGTATTTCTTCGTAGATTGGTTCTATATATTAATCGGTGAATAAATTAAGTTATTCCCTTTTTTGTTATCAATATATAACTATAATTTCACGCTGTATAATATCAGTTTAAATAACCCTGAAAAATTGCATTTCCCATATTTTCCCCATATAAAATGCAAGGTGTTGGACTGGTGGTGATTTTAAGTATTCATTTGTAAGCGAGGGGTGGCACAGCTATACAATCCATGCCTAAGTGCAGCAATTTCCAAAATCCGCCACTGCATCCATGTATGGGAATGTTATCCATGTTTTGTCACTTTGAAGCATGATGTATATTTTACATAAAATACTTTAGTTACAAAGTATTTTTTTGCTTTTATTTTTTCTCAAAATATGCCATTTCTCACTTGTAAATAATTTACATTTTATTCTCAAACTATTGTAGACTTAGCACAGTACGAGAATTGGGATCAATTGTATCTTCCCGACGAAAGAAAACAAACAATTTTATTATTTAGTGATCAGGGTATTAAAAAATATATAGGCTATCAATTAGGCCCAATAAAAAAAATAACTTTTCTAACATTTAACTTCAAACATGTTTACACTTTAAAAAAAAAAGGGAGAGAGAGAGATTCTGTATTATTACTACATATTCAAGATCCTTTTGTGATCTAAACATCTGAAAGAGTATTTTTCTTTAAAAAACGATGAAAATGCATTAATGAGTAAAATCGTGCAATTTTTTCTTTACAAGAAATTTAATAAATCACAAAAAATATAAAACTGATCTTGCAAAGAGATCAAACATAATGGAAAGGATTTAAATTTGCAGTTAACGTTCCACTGAGTTTTTATGTGACTTTGAACATCTATTCTGTTTTTGTTTAATTTAATCCAAGCGAATTTTAAAATTTAGCCAGTGAGTAAAAAATTGGAAGGCCTATTTTTTTTAAATTAAGCGAATGAAATTTTAATCTCATTTCGTTTTAATCCTTTAAAACATATTTTAAGAGTATATAAGCTGGCGATCAAAGGTATGTAAGCCTCATAATGCAAGACATTAACTTCATAATAATGCCCGTAATATAGAGATATAAGCAGCTTTACTGAAAAATACCAACGGACAAATTAAATAATGTTAGAGAGCCAAGGTACAGAATCTTTTTTTTTTTTATATATCTTCATCTTTTCGCATTTCCTTTCGGTCGAGCTATTTGTTTAGAGCAATTAAAATTCAATTAAATGGTTCTATTCGCCACTTGTTTATTTAAAAAAAGTGGCAATAAAAAGGCTTTGATGTTTAAACTCTTTCTGATTTCCAAGCGGCTGCCGTATGTTCTTTCCGAAAGGGATGCCAAAGCGAACGTAAAATTAGCTCCATCTAAAGCTGTGATGGACACTTTAGAAGTAAAAACATAATTACCTCATGACTAATTGAGGTGATTTACATTTCTTTCGTCTGGGCTAATTACTTTTTTTCTTCAGATTCATAACACATTTATCCTAGCTTGTCCTCAGTAAGTAGGGACTAATTTCGTGTTCAGGGGAAAATGCAAAGGAAAGAAGCAAATGACGTTAAATGTCTTGACCTTCTTTCTTGCCGCAGAACAACTAGTGGCATTAGAAACAAGGAAATATCTCTCGTAAATGACGAAAATTTTAATAATTAGAATAGTTTACGCAATGATAAACGCGTGAGTTTTTCATCGCTTTTTAATTTCATTAGTTAACAACGTAATGCGTTAATTGAAGTTTATACTAAGAATAATTTTAAGAATCAATTGCTGCCGAAAAGATAATTTTAGAGCACAAATTTGTTTTAAAAGTTTGTTACGATGGACCTGGAAAATAATAGTTCTATATAAATTAGAAGACGATCATTTTTAATATGAAATCTTTTTGCAAAAGGAGTAGCTTACTATAGGCATAATGATCTTCGAAAATGATTACTTATAGAAATTGATTTGTGAAATGGTCATTGTCAGAAATATCTACTGTTTTGAACGACCGTATTACGAAGGTGGCTTTGGAAAATGATCACGTTAAAACAGGTGTCATCACTACAGATGACGATCTTGTCATTGGTAATCATTAATGATTTTAATTAATTCGATCATCTTACTTCATTATATCACTTTCACTAATCTGGGGCATGAGGTGTCGTCTAATAGCCGTGTGCCAAATCAGTCATTGACCGAATCACTAAACGGGCCTACTCGTTTATGACAGATGGACAAAACCTTTCATCGATTCAGTCAATAACTGATAGAAGGGCAAAACCGTTAATTGATTCGGTCAGTGATAGTTGAGCAAAACTGTTAATTGGTTCGGTCAATGACTGATAGATGGACAAAACCATTCATTGATTCGGTCAATGATAGTTGGGCAAAATCGTTAATTTATTCGGTCAGTGATCGATTTGACCCACGTGCCTTACCTAACAGACATTGTTGAGATGTAACGTAGCTAGTAGTCCTGTCAATTTCAGCACAGTCACGTGTTCCTTTTACCGATATTTCCTGCAAAATCATGCGCTATCATCCGCTTGTTCTCGAACCCGTGGTGTTTTCCTCTTATGCCTTAGAGCAGTAGCTCTCAAGCATTTTAGCCCATGAAACCCTTTTCTTACTTCTTGCTTAACCACAAAACCATTTCCTTACCACATATCTAGACACGGAACCCTTTCTTGCCACATGCCAAACCACGGAAACCTATTCTTGCCACATGCCTAACCACGGAACCCTTTTCTTACCATATGCCTAGCCACTGAACCTTTTCTTACCACACGTCTAGACACGGGACCCTTTTCTTACCACATGCCTTACCACAGAAACCTTTTACTACATTCCTGGTCAAAGAATTCTCCTCTTACTACTTGCTTAGTCACGAAACCATTTCCTTACCGCATTCTTAGCCACAGAACCATTTCTTTACCACATGCCTAGCCACGGAACCCTTTCCTTAAAACATGCCTGGCCACGGAATCCCAATGTAAATATATAAAAAAAAAAACATAGAGCTATTATTATCACTATATGGACAACAACATAAAAATAAACAATAAATATATCAGTATAAACGGTAAGTAATACTTTTCTGTTATTGCGGGATATTGGCTATATAGGGTTAGTTAGCTCTAAGTGGTTGTCATGGGAGAAAATTAGAATTTAGGTTTCGTTTGAATTATCGGCTGTGTTTCACAAATTGCTTTCGGAACCCCTAGAGGATAGTCGCGGCAACCTGGGGTTCCGCGAAACACACTTTGAGGAATCCTGTCTTAGAGATACATCGCGCGCACTAAGTAAATCTTCGTTTCCACTTAACTGAGTTAATTTATCTTAAATTTGTTTCACCGTTACTCAACAATGCCATGTTACTTGTTATTCATGACGTAAATCTCCTACATTTGTGTTAAAACTTAGTATATACTCGAGCTACTATGTAACTCAACCTACTAAGCAGCATGGGCTAAGAGAGATTTCGTCTTTACTCATTACTACCTAGGCAGAGATATAACCAAATTCTTAATTAGAATGCATTCATACGACAAAAGAATGTACATGTTTCATACATCTACCTAAGATATATATATAATGCGCGCACGTGAGCACACACACACACACACAACAATTTGTTTTGTTTGTATTGTTATTAATTGTTATTAATTAGCATGAACACGTTGAAATCTATAAGGAGGTAATTGCTACATAAAAAGAAAGTAGAACTATATAATGTAGCTTTCCTATATTTCGCAAACGACAGATTATTTGGTATTGTGATCATTTTCCAAGTTCAGAATCATATTAGCCTTCTTGAAAGGAGCATTCCCATAAAAGCAACTTTCAAAAACAACGGCCATTACAAAATCTTTCGAAATTCTTTTTATTATGTTTGCGAACAACACGGATCATCGTAATACGAGATATAAAAACCTACTGAAAAACTAAAGAGCGCTGCACCCTTTGGGGAGTCGTGTTTGCCTGATGCGTGTCACGTGATCGACTTGAAATATTTCGCTCAGTGGTCTGAAGTAAACCAGCGAGTCGTGTATCTTTATCAAGGGCCCCAGGGAATCATGGTTCATGCAAGAGTATGAGCCGAACCAGGATACGAGTACCCGAGCGATAGAGGGCGCTCTTTATCGATTTCACAATGCAAACTTTTAACGTTTCCAGCTCCCTAATTTTAATAAAAGGTTGTTTTCTTCCATCCCGATTGCATGTATCAGTACGTGACGTTCGTCTATGTCCTCGAGTGAGTGGAAGAGGAAAGGTATTCTCGAAAAATACAGTACCTCTCAATCGCATTGGTTTGTTTCACTGCATGCAGATATTATCATCTCTAGCTTTAGTTTCATTATGGCACTTGGCGTTTCAGCTCGGAAAATGGGTAAAATTTATTGTACTCCTTTGGCAAATGACATGCAGGGTCGGCACGACCATCGGACAAGCTTAGGCGACTGCCTAGAAACCAGAGATCCTAAGGCCATATTCAAAATTTGGGTCTTTCCCCCAATTTTAAAGTCTTGTCCAGTGTAAATGAATCTAGCCAACGGTGCATAATCTTGCCTAGGGCGCATTAAGCCTTTGCTCTCGCCTAGTGATACGTACAAAAAAAACACTGAGCAAGAATCTGAGCCTTTTACAGCGTGCATCACTGTGTTATGGCATAACGGTTACCTGGCGTTCTTCCCAAACGGCGTATTTCCCTAAGCTCCCGAGTAGCACGAGAATTTTTGAATTCCTTTTCTTTAGGCATGTGATTGGTTAAAAGTGTGAGACTCCCATATTTTTAACCAATTACATGCCAAAGAAAAGAAATTCAAAAAAATTCATGCTATTCGGGAACTTTGGGAAATACGTCGTCTGGGTAGAACGCCAGGTAACCTGGCATAACTACACGACATAAATAACATAGAAAGCCTATTAACTATAATATTAACTATAACTATAGTAAAATTCAGTTCGATTAAAGGGTCACAAAGGGCAAGTCATATTTATGCCACGTGGTTGTGCGTCATGTAATTCGCATTTTAGTGCAATAAAATTACGTAACATTTCTGTGTTTTACACTAAAGTATAAAGTACTTTGAGTATATTTTCAAATACATAGTTTTACTAAAATACCATTAGAGATTTACCCATATTTATAATTATAAAAAATATGCTTTTAAGATTGAATATTTGTAACCTTTAATGGATTTTCATGTAGATTATTAATTACTACTACTAATCAATTGACAAAAGGCGTTTGTAGTTGCTACTTATAGTAAAAGCAATTACCTTAACTGCTTTTTTCAACGACATTACTGAATACTTGAAAATTGAAGATTGTGTTCGTTGCACTCTATACTGTTGCTCAAAATATTCACATCTTTAACTATTTTTATAATACTTTTCGAAGCTCTGAATTCATTGAATGCTTCGAATAAATTTGTACGGAAACAGAAAATAGAAGCGCCTGCTTCAAAAATAAAGTTCAAAATGCAAAATTTGAGTTATTCCAAATAAAGTACAATGCAGGATGTTTTTTCATTCATACTTTGTCCAGCATAAATCCAAATTTTTCGTGGTATTCGCTATAGGAAAATGTTTTCTAGAAAGGAATTGGATTTTCAACTGTACTGACCTATAAGAGTCTATTTAACAATGTGCTATGTACATATATATTTCTTTCTTTTAAAATTATAAAAATATGGGAGTCCTGCGGTTGCGCAGTGTGGTAACGCGTTCGCCTAGTGCGCCGTTAACTTGGATTCGACTCCTAATGGTGCAAAAAAGATCGCACTGCTCACTGTAGTCCGGGGTTTGGTTCCCTAGGCCTTAAGAGGTTCGGATTCCTCGGAAAACTGTAGGTCCAAGAGGTTCGGATTCCTCGGAAAACAGTAGGTCCTGGTGCAGCATGACCATTGTAGTCCTTGAGCCGTAAAACCACAAAACAAACAACAAATACGGCAGGTTTCAAGTATTACGTAAGCAATATTTTGGCCATTTCAACCCCCACCCTTATTAAGCAAAAATTAACATAAGCTAATATAGGTAAATAAGACCAACGGAAACCCTACATAACCCAATTTTTTAAACCCAATTGAACATTCGAATTTTTGTTGTGTATTATATTTGGGAATTGGGTTTATTTCATTGATCTGTAAATGATTGTTTCCAACAAATAGTAAGAGAAGTCTCCTTTTTCTTAGTTACGTTAGGAGAAATGGGCGTAAATGGCTGTAGGTTATAGGTGGCGCTCCAGTGTCTCCTTGACAGCTATGGAATACGGAACTTTGCTTATAGAATATTACTATTCTGTAAGCATCTCTAAAGTGAAGAACCGCTATAATAATGCTACGATGTTGAATTCGGAGTTGTTGTTCGACAACCATGCTGAATTAAAAAGGTCAACAATAACTCAGAAGCAATAATTCTACGTTTTTTACTATTCAATCAGAATCGCCGTGTGAAAGAACACAACCTCAAAACCATAATTTTAGATTTGTCCAGTTATATCGCTCTAGATATCTAGTATTCCAATCCTCGATGTGTCTGCGTTTTTGTTTTTACATGAAACGCTAACTCTTAATACTTCAATATATACTTAATACATTACAATGCTGAAAATACTTCCAGTAAGTAAATATATCGATATCACAAAATTTGCAAATAATTATGTACGTCTGTAAAGTGTGCCTATTTCAGAAATAGATTTTGAATAGTGCATCGCAAAATGGATTAGAAATATGGATACTGTGAAACTTTGTTATCAGTACAAATGGTACACTCGTAATGTAACGTATTTTTGAATGTAGGTGCACCATTATCGTGTCCTGGTGGCTCAGTTGGTCAAGATATTCTGGTTCATAAAGAGGATCCCCAGTTTGACTTCTAGCTGTGGAAACCTCTCTCTATTTTTTTCTCTACATATACATCTATTTATATGCTCAAAATACAGATGTGTATGTAGTCTCTCTATTTTTTCTCTACATCTCCATCTGTATTTTGAACGTACAAGCGTGGTTGCAGAGAAATGCTGTTTATCATTATACACAGAACTCGATTAACGCGGACTCCACTGGCAACTAGATTTGTGCATGTGGTAAAAGCCTAGTAAGAAGTTAGTTCCTACTAGGTACTCACGTTTTTTTTACTAAGGCGGACGAGTACCATTTTCATCTGGCGAATATAATTCACCACGATTTGTCGAGTCTTAATTGTATATATCATAATTTTACTGAAACGTTTCGGAACGCACCTGTGCCAAATATTCCGATGGAATGCAAATTTTTTAAAGAACTTTAAGCTTACCTCAGTCGCATTGGCCCTGTAGCAACAAATCAACATTAATCCCTAATGATAATTAGGGAAAACATAAATTCCCCAAAATCGATATGTTAAAACGCAGTTGAACGTTTCCTCTAATAAATACAATTAGAAATCAGCCCATTAGCTGCGTCTTTTTCCAGATAGCCGATTCTAGGGACTTCCCGCTAAAGATGAGGGATTTTTTTTGGGCTCCGCTCCATCATTTGACGCTTATCTCAGGGAAAAAATTACGTTGCCCTCGTTTATTTAGGCAATTGAGGGACTTTTCAATTTGAGAACAAATGCCCCGTTTTAGCTAAATACGCGATAAAATGATAATTTGATTAAATGCATTTCCCCCAAGGCAATAGAGCATTAACGACCAATCTACCAGAATGCAGGCCAAGTGATATTATTGAAATAGTCTGCCCCTTCCATTGAACTTAATTATACCAGATGACAGCAATCAAATTACAAAAAATATATATATATAATTATAAAATTTGTACGATACAGATAAAGTATACCCGATATCAGATTGTACATAAAAAAAATAATCATACTTGAATAGATTGCATTCCCCTTTTCCCCCCCTTCTTTATAAAAAATAACAACTCCAAAAAATTTCATTTCTAGTTCATGCATCCGTTATTTAGGAAATTTCAACCTAAAAATATAATCTCATTTTCAATCTAAAAACCTGCTATTTTCAGTCAAAAGAGTTTCGTATATATATAGTTCAAAAATTGGGTGCTAAATAACATATGCAATTGTGGGTACCATAGACCTCTACTGTATAGCGAAAGTTTCTTTACTCTCTCCTGTAAAAATTACGTTTTTAAGTCCTTTAATCTTTATTGCTGAAATGTGATTTGGTATGCCTTAAATCAAAGATCGGTTGGCTATATATACTGCTGGAAAAGGAAAAAAGAACACCAAGAAGGAATTGCTGAATGGTTATGAAATTTACATATGTTAATGGGGTGAAACACACGTAGGCCTGGTCTTAATTTTAGGATCAACTCGTTATCGCTGACGCCAAACATGTATAATATGCAAATTATAGTCGGTGGTATTTAAGGAAAAGGGTGAAGTTGGTGTAATCAGTAGTCGAATTATAGACACTTGCGAAGACTCTAAAGGAACTACAATGCCTGGACGTGGAAAACGTGTACAATTTCAGAAGTTATCAAACTTTTAGAGAGGTCGTCTGGTGGGACTCTGTGAGGCTGGTTGGTCGTACAGTCATATTACAGAGCGAATTGAACGAGAAGTATCGGTGGTGGTACGATGGTAGCGTAGATGGTTCAAAGAACATTCCCACACAAGAAGACATGGAACAGGGACTCACAGACGGATTGATGAACGGACAGATCGACGCATAAGAAGAGCGGCGTTGTCAAGCAGAATATCACTTGCGTCTCAAATTTAAGCTGCCGTTGCACTTGAGGTGTCAATGCGAACAATCCTAACCGTCTGCTGGGAGCAGGACTACATGCAAGTGTGCCTCTGACTCCAACCGACCATCAGGAACTTCGGCTGCAGTGGTGGTGGTGCCGTCAACGTCTGCACTGGGGAGCGCAATGGCGATTTGTCATTTCAGAGATGAAAGCAGATTGTTTGGGAGCCTCAGATGGCCGTATGCGTATTCGCAGATGCACAGGGGAGCCTCTCCACCCTTCTTACATCCGCCATCGACACACAGGGCCTGGTCTCCTCTTATGGGGAGCGATCAGCTATCACTCCCGTACAGAACTAGTGTTTGTACCGGGCACGTTAAACAGCACTCGGTATATCCGAAGTATCATTCAGCCAATTGTTGTGTCATTTGTAAGGTTGGTTCATAATGATGTAATCCAGCATGAAAATGCCCGCCCACACATGGCATGTTCAACGCAACGTGCACTTCAAGGTGTGAGACAACATTCATGGCCTGCATGTTCACTGGATTTGCCGCCATTGAGCACGTGTGGAATTGTATGGGACAACGACCAACCGGCCTCACGGAGTCCCACTAGACGACCTCTCTCAAAGTTCGATAACTGCTGAAATTGTACACGTCTTCCACGTCCAGAGATTGTAGCTTCTTCAGAGTCTTCGAAAGTGTCTATAATTTGGTGACTGACTGCATCCACTTCGCCCTTCTGCTTAAAAAGCACCGACTGTAATTTGCATATTATAGCATGTTTTGGTTTGAGCGGTAACCGGTTGGTCCTGAAATTAAGAACACGCATACTTGCACTCCACCCCATCAACATATACAAATTTCATAACTGTCGAGGCAATTCCTTCTTGGTGTTCTTTTTTCATTTTCCGGCAGTGTGTATTCTGTACGCTATGTATAGTCCAGTAGCTTCAACGCTATGGAGAAAGAAGAAAATAAGATCGTGAAGTAATGCACAAATTATCTTAAGATTGAATATTTGGTATTTTCATGTGTGCATTGGCGTATGCAGAGGGGATATTGGGGGTTTTAATCCCCGTTGCAATGAACTTTTGTGTGTTCACATATGACAACATGGAGTTGTAGCTCTGTAATCATCCCCATTGACCCTATATTAACCTGTCTCCTTATAAACTTTCTGTATACGCTTATGCATACGTGTATTTTAAATAACTATTTAAAAAAAAGTAGCGAATAATGGAACAAATTTCAATTGTTTAAGATGCAATATGTCGAGTGAATATAATAATAAAAATAATTGTATATAAATTTCAATACTTTCATAGGATTGAAAATTTAAGATTTAAGAAAAAATATTTAGATGCAATCATAAAATTTTCAAAATAGTAGCATTTCCCAGTAAAGCTTTGTCCACTAGTAATATAAGAAGATCATTATCTCGAAGTTAAACATATTATAAAAATAAGGACGAATGAATTATTCAAATCTTCAAATTGAGGTTCTCACGAAATATTGAGCCTTGTTATATAAGACGAAAAGTGTTGAAACGCGTAAACAAAACGACATGTGTAAAAAAAAATGAAATATACCTCAATTACGTTCACATCAGAATAAATAGGATTATGATAAAGGGTGTTCGCTTAAAAGGAATTCCAAAAAAATCACGCGCTATAAGATTAAGAAGGAACAAGTTATTGAAGAAAAAAATGCCGGAAAAGTATTTTAACCTTTTCTGTAGTAATTGGTAATACTATTGTATTCAAAAGGTATGTATTAGGCTTATAAAGCAAACTACTAGACTTACATCGAGTATTAGTATTTGGTGTCATTTAGATTATCCACCCTTTTGCCGCCCTTATTCCACCAATGCTGGAATCTTGCGTTGTGCCTCTGACGCTCTGTAAATCCTGGAAATGCTTGTCTTTTAAATTCAATTTAAAAATTTTAATTTAATCTTCAATTTAGTCTTTAATTTAATCTTCAATTTAATCTTTAATCTTCAATTTAATCTTTAATCATTTTTAATTAAAAATTTAATTAATTTATTTAATTCAATTTTTAATCTAATTTAATTCAATTCTTAACATATTTATTTTTAAATAATATTTATTTTTAAATATTATTATTTTCAAATATTTATTTTTTAAATAATATTTAATTTAATTTTAATTAATATTTGATTTTAATTAATATTTGATTTTAATTACATTTGATTTTAACTAATATTTACTTTAATTTTTAACTGGTTTAATTTAATTTTAATCAATATTTAATTTAATTTTTAATCAATATTTAATTTAATTTTAATTAATATTTCATTTAATTTTTTAATTACTATTTGATTTAATTTTTAATTTAAAATTTACATAGGTCGCATTATTCTGCGATGTAATAGTAACGCATTAATTTGTCGTATTATTAATCGAGTTTTTCCGTTCTCAATAGAGCCATATAGCGCCTGCCGTTTTTTGCTCATCGTGGTCCGAGGTTTGGCTCCCTAGTCACCAGAGGTTAGGATTCCTCAGGAAATTTCAAGTTTCGACGCAGAGTGACCTTAGCTGTTCTTGCTCCATAAAAAATACAAGCAACCGAAATATATAATATATATTTCGGCTATTTTAGGCAGGTTCTGTACTGTGTATATAATATATACAATATAGAACCTGCCTAAAATAGCCGACTTCGGGACTGGACTATAATGGTCACCATAGGCAGGTGGTCGCTATACACGAAAGACCTTAGTATGATTAAGTACCTACCAGTTTTTTCTTATAAAAAATCATCACTTTATTCAGATGGTCCATTTATCAAAGTGGTCACTTTTCTAGATTCCACTCTATATATACACGCAAATATAAAATATAATCCTTATTTTCGGACACTTGCAGATACTACCGCATTTTGAAATTGACAATTCTAATAAAATCAAAGACATTTACGAAACGCCGTACGGCATTCATTTTCCCCTTCGATCGCAGAAATCGAATATTGTGAAAATAAAACTAAAATGATCTTACGTGTATATCTTAAAAATTTCCAGGTTTTTTAAAATTTAAAACTTTTCACCGTTCTGTCAACTAATGAATGGAAATAACAGAACGCGCCCTTTGTCATATTTTGGATTAATCGACCATAGATTCTTTCATTTTATTGAAATTACTATTCCAATTTCATTCCCGGTATATTTTAGAGGTATTCGCGTAATAAAATTGCTCCGTACGTCCATTCATTTCGTCTATTATCGTGTTCCTATTCCTGACAATATTGCATTCACCTCTAAACGCTTGTTTCTTTCATTTCCGCAGAAACAACGCCCACCTTTTGATTAAAGAATGTATGATGTATTGAGAAAAAAACATTCCGAAATCCATCGAATTTGAAGCTGAGTTTTTGCAAGTCGAAAGGCTGGAAGCCAGAAAATTTCTCTCTCTTTGTGTTTATGTTTCAACAAATAATATATTAGATAAATTTATTATATATACGTGCTCTCTCTCTCTCTCCCTCCCTCCCTCCTGAGAGATACGGGAATTTATTTCGCAACGCAATTTTCTTTGCTACATATTGCTTTGACACAATCATTTAATTTAAAATTTATTTAAATAAATGAAAAATCCGGTTTCGCTTTTTTCGGTTCAAGGGTCGTGGAAATATTCAAAACTATTTTAAATAACTGATTTTGTTTTTGCTCCACCGTATTAACTGCAAGCTATCCGAGATCAAGTTTAGAAGAAAAAGCTATGGAATTGTACCTCACTGTCTCTTAAAAATAGCGGAATTGGATTTTATTTGCAATTTAAGAAACTAATTCATTTGCGAGTCAAGTAAGACTGCTTTAATTAAAACTTTTTGTGTTTGAAATGTTTCGTTTTTTGAAGTGTTCTGCTACGTTGCAAATACCTTAATCAGTTATGAAATGTTAATTTTGTAAAAAATAATTTTAAATTTTCATTGGGGGCAGGGGCTGATCGAAGTGAGGCACAGTACTTAGTATTCATTCAGGGCCCCTCCCCACACACTCACAACAAAATTATTCAATAAGTAAGTAACAAATGCAAACTCTTATTATATATATTATATGTACAATCAATAGTTTAAAGCTATTTTCAATTATGCCTAAATTATAATTAAGAAAAATAAGATATTAATAAATCACTAAGTTATTAAAAAAAAACTGGGTTTCAAACTGGCATTTTACACTTAAAAAAAATCACACACAAAATTTGAGGGCCCCAATAATATGGGGCCAAGGGCCGTGGCCCCGGAGGCCCGTACGTTAAGCAAACCCTGCGGTGGTGTAGTGGAAACACCTTCGTCTAGCGTGATTTTAACCCCAGGTTCGCTCCCCAAAGATGAATTAAAAAAGATGGGACGGTTTCTTAGGCCTTAAAGGTGGGATCCAGGAACTCAGAAAATCGTAGGCCCAGGGGCACAACATGGCCTTTGATGTCCTTATGCTGTAAAGATAAAATTTCAGCCTCTAAATGATATATGTAAGGGCGATGGTAACGCATTACATTTACCGATACGAGGTTTCTAAAATGTTCGCCAATATTCGTTAGCAATACACGATTACGAGATGTTCTCACAATCGAAAGAATGGCGATCGGCTTGATCTTACAATCGAGTTAATAAGCGAGTCCTCTGTGAACGTAACAATCGACGTTTTCGATGGTAATTGGCAATTACCATCAAACATAAATTAACATTAATTATTAATTATAATAACATCGAATATAGAGGTAGGTATGACGCTCAAATTTTAGGGTCAAGCAAGACCCTATTTATGTCCCCTAATAGTCTAAGGAAAGAAAATTGACCAGGCACTCATTCTGGATACGAACCGGTGATCCCCAAGTTGCTTTTAAAGTACCCCAACTACTAAGCGATCCAGAACGTAATTTCCAGTTTGGACCCTAAAACAATAAGTGTCGGATTTAATCCTGGTGATTAATTCGTCCACAAGTTTTTTAATTACTTACGACCTCCATTAATAAACATTCGCAAGAAAAGGGCTACGCATGGCTATGATCATTGACTTAAAGCCGAAGTATTAGAAGGGTAATCCAGCAATCACCAGATCGGCTCCAGCCTAAGTACGTAATCAATCACCATTTCTTCAGCTCCCATAAGTCAAGAAAACAAGTTCTGGTTCGAACTTTTCAAGCGTAGAAATTAGACCAGTCCAGTAATATTTCCTCCTAAGCTTCTTCGATAACTTGAGGAGGTGCCCTTTAGTTGTGTAAGAACGATCTGTAGGACATAGATTGCCTTTCTCCTGCAATTACATCGGTCTAATTATATTAAGATAGTTCAAGATAACTGTATTTTTACTAAGGGAATCTAATTCTCTTGACTCCCATCTCCAATTGTATCCACTTACCGGAAAAAACATCACTTTCAGACTAAAAGCACTCTACAGCCCATATTACGATTTCTTCAGCCAATGGACGTTCTTACGCAACTACCTTCATCCTTTGTTGCTTCAAATTCAAAATATCTAAAAATTTCAAGATTTCATTAGGGAAATTTCAAGTATTACGTAAGCAATATTTTGGCCATTTTATACCCCTGGTAAGCAAAAATTAACATTGGCTAACATAGGAAAATAAGCACAATAGCGCCCCCCCCCCACCTCTCCAATGGTGCTTCATAATTTTCAAAAATATTTTCACAATCAGTTCCTACGCGAATCAACGCCAGCTCACTTCTGTGAGGAATTTGTAGGAATGCCACACCGTTCACTGAATCAATCAATGAATGATTAAGCCCATCTGTCATAAAAGAGCGGATTCATTCAGTGAGTCGGTCTTCAAACGATTTGACACTCAGCTAGTAAACGCAATGTACGAAAACAAGAACCTGCAAACTATGTGCCAACTCATTCACGACCGGATCATTGAATAAGTTAAGTCGTTCATGACAAATGTCCGTATCTTTCATTCATTCGTTCAATGAGCGATGTTGAACATCTGTACCGCGAAGCGCGCATCCTTTGCTTTAAAAAATCGATACGGACACATGCTGAAGCAGACATCATCCCTAACCTGTAACAATAAATTATAAATTTTAAATTTTAAACTTCAACTAGACACACTTTCCATCTTTTTTTTTTTTTTTTTTTTTTTTAATTCGGTGAGCTACCGCCACTGCATAAATACGTGGGAAACTGTCCCTAGCACTTCGGTGCCACGTGCCGAAACAGGGGATCTGTGGCACGCGCCGAGGATCAGATGCGGGACTCTCTCTTTGCGACCGCAGGAGGGCTAATTTCTACTAATAACAGGCGTGAATGCCAAGATCGCGTCATCGAGGGTCCCTATTTTCATGGGTCCCAAGAGGATTAACAATGTAGTTGCTTACTACATTTTCATCCTAAATCTCTGTCCTATAGTTCGCTACTAAAAATTTTAAATTGTACCTGAATTACACAGCTTGAATTTTATAAAACCTTGTATAATCATTAGAATGATGACGGTGTGATTATTTGTTATTGATTGATTGATGTAATTATTAGTATAGTATTTAACGTTTAAAAGAGCTTTTAAAGGTTAAATTTTAAAAAAATTTTTAGTAATTGCGAAAAATTTGAACCTTTAGTTAAACCTTTAAATTTTTAATTGGTCTAAGTTTAACCTTTAAAAATTTTATTAATTACATGTATTCTTATTACGATTCAGATTTTTGACAAAATGGCCATCATTTGAATCTGCCATATATTATCTGTATTATTGTATTACGTAAAACTTTTACATGTTTTCAAACTTACAATTGACCATTTCTCTTTATTTTAGGTAAGTACGATTTTCTCATTGGCTGTGTGGATAAATTGGAAATAGAAATTAATGGGTAAGATATATTTTTTAATCAATTTCCATAAATATTCAATTTAGCTTATATCAAAATATGCAGTCGAATTTGCTTATTATAGTGAAGGTGAAAAAGCTGAAAACATATTAGGCATACATGAACTTGGGTATATCCATACTTGCTGATGGATGTCACGAGCTCAAAGAGTATACAGTGAAAATCGTTTATAACGACGCTGGTTATAACGACCAACCGCATATAACGACGGAATTTTTACAAGAAGTTTGATTTGCTATTCTACTCCATACTAAATATATCGGTTATAACGACATCGTATATAACGACGAAACCTGCTTTAACGACAGCGATTTTGTAGTGTACGTAGATTCTAAGCAGGGAAATTCGTATCGGATATAACGATAACGACGGCGATTTTGTAGTCTACGTATATTCTAAGTAGGGAAATACGTATCGGATATAACAACGCGACTTTCAAGTCACGTCAAGTCACGTGACTTGACAGTCATAAATCGGAACCACATGGGTTAGTTATCGAAATTGTTATTAAAATTTAAGTGTTATTCTAATCCTGTTTATTTACAAATGTCCGAGAAATTTTTATTACTGCTAAACCTGAATATTAAAGATAGTGAACTTAAAAAGTGATTTATTAATTGAATATCACGAGGGTCATATTCTTAAGGGTCTCATTCTTTTTTTTCAGAATAAGGCCTATAAAACTCTCAAACCGGCACTGTTCGGAAGTCATTAGTATAATATAATAAATATTATTCATTAGATTTGTTTTCTACATTATATATTTCAGTGTTTTCTAGAATTTTATCGAATTTAAAAAAATAAAAAATACTATGTATTTAGTGTGGCTATAAATATAATTTAATATAAACGGAAATTCAATTCATTATAATTAAATATATTTTTATTTAATTTTGAAACCAAATAGTTTAATACTTTTTACTATCAAAATAATTTATAAAACTCTAGAGTGTATTATACTATAGGCTACTGTGATTTTAAAAAGATATCGTTTATAACGACCGAATTTGCACAGTCCCTTGAAGGTCGTTATAACCGATTTTCACTGTATTAGTATTCGGTATAAGCGGGTCTGACTGCATTAACTCGCTAGTAGGCGCGCGTGGTACTTTACACCCCATCTGATTATATAGCATTATTTCATTAAAAACGTCCAATTTTACAGGGAACAATAAGTGGCATTTCCACTTTGTCACCCTACTCCGAAAGATCGTGACTTTTAAGGCAACAGGAAAGAGTTTGGCCAGTTTCAAAAGCAAGGGTGGGCGGTTTTTTTTCACAAATTGTAAGTTGTGGGGTGTGAAACACACCCCACGCCTGCTTCTGGGTGAAACTGATATCCAGACAAAGCATAAGATATGTATTGATATGCATATAAAGGATATATTTTATATGTAATGCTATATTAGAAGGGTATTTTCTTGTGTATTAGTCCATAGACTTCGATTGCTCTCTAATCCCACTGCCCTTTTCATCAAGTAATTCAATAATTGCTTAGCATCTCAGAGGTTATGAACTTTGGACTGCCAAGTTTTGGACTGACTGCCTTTGGTCCCGATGAGTTGGATTCTAGTTTCAGCCAGCTTAGCAGTCTGTGAATGTATGGTGTTGCGGTGGTCACTTTTGGCCTTCGGTTCCGCCCCAGATGACCCACGTCGTAAGATGTGAACATATCGGTACAGAGTAATTACCTGACCATATCTTGCATATGTGTATATGTGGTGTTTCCTTTCCCATAGCTTGCACCTTTTTAATGCTGCAGTGAAGACAATCCACAGGGGCTTCAATCAGAGCTTATGTTGAGAACACACACACACACCAATCACTTGCTTTGAGCCCTACACCCTTGCAGCGAGGACTTCATCAATTTATCCGGGACTTAATTGAGCCCAGAGGACCAAGGGTTGCGAAGCGTTGCGGTTTTTCCCCTCTCCACCCATCTAAATGGTGCGCCACACCCTGAACATCGCCTCCTTCTCCTTTTCTCGCGCTGTTCGTATTTCTTGTGAACCAGAATTTACGATGAAAGTGTTCGCCGTTTGAACTTGCTTAATGAGGCATGAGGAATTCCAAAAGAAACTGATTTTTTTAGCTGCTACAAGCCGTATGAGTCTTCAGAAAAGCTATGCCTTGACCCGTATATGCAGAAAGACCGGAACAGATGGGATGGGTGTAACATAAAATCAGGAACGAATGGTCCACCTTCTTCCTGAAGGGCTTCCGCCAAGGTTAGATACTTAAATAATAAGTTTAACGCCCCACAGATAAATACAAAAAGAGAATTCAAATATGCTGGTATTGGTACCCTGTGGTGAATGTTAAGTATTTTGCAATCGAGGCAGCATTGTATCATGCTGTTAAATAAATGATTGCGTCAAGACAACATTGTCATATCAGATGAATCAGATGATTGTAGTGGAGCAAAGGGGAAAGAAGGGAGACAAATAGCACACAATGACTAAGCTGACAATTTAACGTAAAATATATAAAGCTCACAATTTTGTTTTTAAAATTTAGTATTATATTCCTAAATTTAATTTTAAATCTCTGTGATGTGACATGACAAAAATTAGATTGAGTAACCAGCCGCCCATTTTTATTAAATGTTTATTATATTAGTATCTAACCTCTAAAAACCGCATCCGAGATCACCGGGTGATGGAAACAACATAATGTGATTTAGAAAAATATGCAGGTTTTGACGTTAAGCTCAATGATTGCGAACATGGCTTACATTTCATGAAAGTCTGGTATATGGTAAATAAGGATAAAATTCGATTAAAGAAAATATTCGATTATACTGCTGTAATATGGTTATGTGTGTATCGTCTATGCAAAGCGCGTTAACAGCAATTCGGAACTGTAACCGTTAATCCAAATTCTCTCGTATATAACGACAACCTAATTGGTAAGCCAGCGAGTTATAATTCCTAGTAACTCTAATTCTGTTCTCGTAACTCGCGCCCCGTTGCGGCAAAAGCTAATCGTGTTTATATCTCGTCAATCAACTGAGCTTCCTCTATTAAAAATTATTTTCGTTGATACGTTTCATCTCTCGAGACGTAAATTTGGCTTTCCGACAGAGGATAAAATTGCATATGGAAGATGGATGTATATATGTAAGATGTGATTTTCACGATTTCTTAGCAAGGTTCCTTCTAATGTGGAACCTTAATGTTGGGTGAAAGTTTATAATAGTAAGGCTTAACGGAAAAGAATTCGCTGCTTCAGTTGCGATTGTATAGATTCTACACATACAGCTCCGGTAAACTTAACTAATTTTAACAAGTCGCCAGAGAGAGCCCGACGTCTGTTGACATTAAATAATTTTAAAACTTTGTGAAATGGCGCATTGTAGCCATTTGTGAAAACCTTGAATGTGGTGGATGCAAATACTAAATTCACTGTAGTGCCCGAACGGCTAATTTTTGGAAAAAAAAATTCATTGAAAAACAATTATTTAATTTGATGTCCCTCGCCTTTTACACATACTTGGCAGTTCCCAACTCTTTTCTAGTGTGTAAAAAAAGGCAGTTTTAAGGTTATTTCCACTATATACAGTGAATGCCATAAGTATTCGTACACCTGCAGTGTGTTCTATTTAAGAAACTGCTGTATAATAATTATTAGATGTAGAGATATGGGACAAATGTCACCACAATTAATATAAATTTTTGTATTTACTTCATAAAAAAAGTAAAAAAAAAAATATACGTGCACTGCAAATAACAATAAAAAATGAACAAACTTACACATAGCTCATGTGTCAAAAATATTCGTACACTAATTGTTTTTTGGTCAGAAAATTCATTAATAAAATAATAATTCATTCTTAATATTTCGTTGGGTTCCCTTTGGCTTTAATCACAGCTTTCATGCGTTTTGGCAACGAATCCACTAAGTTTTTGGTGACATCCGTTGAAATGGATGCCCATTCCTCGAGAAGCGCAATTTTCAAATCATTTTTATTTGATATGCGTCGTTTTCTCATCCGCGAGTCCAGAATGCTCCATAAATGTTCTATAGCGTTAATGTCAGGTGATTGTGGAGGGGTATTTAGCTGTTTGGGAGTATTGTAAAGGAGCCACAGCTTTGTATTATACGCAGTATGTTTCGGGTCGTTATCTTGCTGAAAGATAAAGTTATTTTGAAGACCCATTTGAGCAGCACTAGGACCCAAATTTTCCTTCAGAATGTTAATATACATTCTGTGGTCCATGATTCCGTCGATAATGTGCAATTTTCCCACTCCCTCTGCACTCATACAGCCCCAAACTTGCATACTTCCACCTCCGTGTTTGATTGTTGGACACAGGTTCGTCGGTTGAAGCTCGGTGTTATTTTTACGCCATACCATTTGCCTGCTAGCTGATCCAAATATATTAAATTTGCTCTCGTCAGAGAATATAACTCTATTCCAAAAGTCAGGACCTTTATCAACATGTTTTTTTGCGAATTGCAAAAGCTTCTTTCTGTTTACCTTTGACACGAAAAACTTTTTACGAGCTACACGTCCATTGTACCCTGCATTTTTGAAAATGCGGCGCACCATGCTTTCTGACAGTGACACACCTTGATTCAGCAGCTCTTTTCTTATCTTTGGAGCACTTAATTTTGGATTTTTCTTAATTAATCTAACAATTAAACGTTTGTGCTTTTCAGTCAGTTTTTGTGGACGTCCGCTTCCCGGCATATTTTGAATCGTATTTCTTTGACAATGCCGGTCAGTTATGGACTGGACTGTAGAACGAGGTCTGCCGACGAGCTATGCAATCTCTCGTAAAGATTTATACTGGTTAAGGAGCCTCATTATGGGCTTTTGTTCCGCTACACTTGTTTCTTTATTTCTACGATTCATTTTCGCATACTTTCTGCAGAAATGATAGTAAACGGGTTTATTGTTCATTGGCTTTTAAATGAAATCGGTGCATTTCCCGCAGATTGCTTCGGGTGCACAAACAACATTGCAGTTCTATCATTTTAGGACAGACTTTTGCATGTACGAATGCTTTTGACACGTGAACTGTGAATAATTTTGATGCTAATTTATTGTAATTTGCAGTATTATATACATAGTTTTAAGTTTTTTAGTTGAAAATAAATTATATTTTCATGGCAATCATGATGGCGTTTGTCCTGTCTACGTACATCTAATAGTTATTATACAGCAGCTTCTTAAATAGAACACACTGCAGGTGTACGAATACTTATGGCATTCACTGTAGTAACACAAATCGGGATCAGGAAACGGAATTCTATATTTCTCTGGCTTTACTGTATTATTAGCTCAATCGCTTAAATTATGTATCAAAAATTGCATTTAATGCATGTAATTGGCTACGTAGCAACGACATGATCGTGAACAGTAGTTACTCTCTACAGCCAAACCGGACCCTTTGCGGACACGGGGATATGGACAAACATGCCTTATTTGGTGTCCTCAACAACTCCTAGAAATTTGTCAAATGGATGTAGAAACACCCTGTATATATATGGATGGGTGTATTAAACTATTAACTAATATTGATTGCTAAAGCTAAATTTTAAAGCTAGTTTCTTGATTTTCTACCGCTAATATTTTATTAATCTATATAACCGAGTGATCATTTGTTCGTTGATCTACAAATTAAATAGTTTTCAATAACTTAAATTTTTTCTTATATTGGGTATATATAAGTTTAGATTGACACGCTCAACCTTTCTAGTTTTTTTTCCCCCAGTAATTGAGGGCTGTTCTACCGCATGTTTAATAACGTGATCTATGGGCCTTCTCTCCGGTCAAGATATACTGATAACTTTGGTAGTGATTTTGATTGCTTTATTTGACACGCCAGCTTCCAAATTGTTCCTCTGGGACCACTGGTGATGTTAGACCCGATAGCAGCGATTTCGTGTCGAACGTCCATCAACCCTAAATTCGGAATTTCCTTCCAAGATTGAAGCAAACTCATGCGAACTTGTCCCTTCTTGAAGCATGAAATGTCGATCTTCTTAAACCAGCTCACAAACACCTCTCGTCAACAACCACACGTTGCTTGTTTTCTGTTTCTTCCTACCATTCAATATTCCTCCAAATAATTTTGTTTCTTGATGCTCAGTTGCCATATCTATTTCAAACCTTTTTTAACCGATAACACTTATACAAATAAATACATATTTCGATCTAATTTCAAGTCGCCGACCTCCAAACCCGTAGCCTACGCTATAGCAGTTATCTCTTACGCGCTACTATACGTATCTATTTTACAAATTATGAAGCATCTGTGGTAATTCCACCTTTATCTTACGATTGATTCATGCAACGCAGGGCTTTTTGTACCTAGAGATAAGTAGTGACAACCATGAGACCAGAGGCGATCTCTAGGTAAGGCATCCGCCTAGGGCACCTCGCCATTGAGGGCCACAGCTTAAGGTTTCTTTGAGACACAGATGATCCCCATCCCAGAATTCCTTTCGCGCTATGGAAGTAAAATAAATCAACGAATAACTCCAAATATTTGCAGAGAATTTTAGTCACGGATAGGGTTTACCTTACAAAATTATCAGATTTCGGTATTTGTGTCGCTATAAATTTTTCATTAATTTAATAATTTAGTAACAAACTTATTTGCAAAGGTAAGTAACGATGTTCAAATTAAATATTAGTATATTCTATTATAGACGCTTGTGAGTCATTTTTCCAATACAATATGTTTTGGACGTAAATACAATAGAATCTCCATATACAGAACTTCCGTGTAGCAAAATTCTCTATATAGTAAAGTTTTGGTAAATCCCCGCAATCATTACATATGCAAGTGTTTCCATATGACGAAATACATTTCCATATAACGAAATTTCTGACGACTAAAACGGAAAATCAAATGGTCATGTCAGCGACATCGGGTTCCCTAATATCGTGGGAATACAATACGCACACTTAAAAACATCTATTTTTAAATGGTTGAATGTTATTTATGAGAAACAGTCGTTTACTGAAAAATGGGATTTTAGTTGTGGCATCATATTGTAATACCCTGGTTCATGAATACATCGTTTCCACCTAGCGAATTTTCTATATAACGAAATTTTTTCATGGAACCGTACATTTCATTGTATGTAAGTTCTATTGTATATTTTAATTTGCCCTAACTAAAGACGTTTTGAAAATTTTCAAATGTGAGGCCACGCAAATTCTTATGCCGCCGCCCCTCCATGAGACTGGAAAAAAAATGGGTTCTGAAAAACTTGGGCCCTGCGGTGGCGCAGTGTGGTAACGCGTTCTCCTATTGCGCGGCTAATCCGGGTTCGACTCCCAGCAGTGCAAAAAGAACGCTTACTCAGAGATCTCATAAAGATCGCACTGCTCACTGTAGTCCGGGGTTTGGTTCCCTAGGCCTTAAGAGGTTCGGATTCCTCGGAAAACAGTAGGTCCCGGCGCAGCATGACCACTGTAGTCTTTGAGCCGTAAAACCAAAAAGAAAGCGAAAGAAAGCGAAAAACTCGATCAGAATCTTGAGTGGAAGCAGACAGAATTCTATGCTCCGTAAACGATACATTTTACGAAGAAATTCTAATTCTTTATAAAATGTTACATATGTTTAAAAATGTTAATATATTATGATTTTTTATGTGTCTAGCTGAAGTTTAAACCACTTGACTGTATTACAATATTAATAATTTTTTGATAAACCCTTAAAATATGTATCAACCATAATTTCTCTTACTAAGGAGAGTTAAGCTTAATTTAGGCACTTTTATATTACGATATACTCTAAAACGAACCCCCACACACGTATAACGTTATCTTACATAACGCTAATCCATTACAACTCGGATTTTAAATTATATTGACTATCGTTCATTTTTACGAGATGTTAATTGTATCGTCCAGGGCCGTCCTTAGCTAATGGGGGGCCGGGGAAAAATATATTTTGGAGGGCCCATACATATACGAGTAAGAAAACAAAACGAAATAAAAAAATGGAATAATGTATGGGTACTAGATATCACGAAATGCAAGAGCTGAAGCAAAAGTATTTTAGGAGAAATTTTCATTATTACAAAAATTTAAAATTTGAGAATTACACTTCGGAAGGGGGTGGGGCAAGAAGAACTGGGCCTGGGACATGGGCCCCGCTCGCCCCTGCTTAAGAGTGGCCCTTGTATCGTCTGATGCTGGTTAGATGACATTTTACCTTCAAGGATAGAGTCTTCAGACTTCAATTAGTGGCTTCCATAAATATGCACAATTCTGTATCGTTATTTGTGCGATATTTTTTACATTTGTTGCTCAAAAGTGTGCATGAATAGACCATGATAAAGAAAACCCTTGTCTTCATTCAATTTCCAATCTATTACTCTTTTCCGAGTGCCATTTTCCCATTCCTTCTCCCTCCCCCACTCGTAATTTCCTTCTATGAAAGTAACCTCTTCCGCGATTATTTTCGAAAGAATGGAAAAAAAATAAAAAAATTAGTAAAAAAGTTGTGAAATGTGGGTTACTCTGACCTATTGGAACACAATAAATGTGAGGTCTGTTCTGTCCATCAGCTTGATGACCACTTGGTCGTCTCTTTCCAGTTCCCATAACCCCAAAAGCAATCACGTACTTTCTCAAGTATTGTGTAACAACACCCACGTGATGTCATATCCACCGATTGAAGAGAATAATCTGCTTTTTCTTCGATCTTGCCACTTTCAGCGAATTTCAAATAGACCTGAATTTAGAATCCTGCATATTTTTTTTTTCCATCGACACGCAAAATAACATCGATCGAAATAATTATTGATTAGACGGAGGAAGTTGCAAATCGATATATTGTAAAAAAAATCGATTTCTCCTCTTTTTTCCATCGGCTGAGTCAACTGAGAAATATTAGCCCAAAATTTAGTTCCACGACTTCGATTTTTCAAGTTTAATCGACTTGTTTTTGGAAACTTCTTCACAACGAATTGTTTAAGACCTGGTTCAGTTTAAACAGCTATTGGATGCAATGGCCGATGGACGTGCGAACGGGCTGTTGGAGTTCCCCTTATATAACGATTACCTCTAAATAAAACCGCAAGTATTAAGAAAATGCCCCCGTGTAAGCGGAGGTGTGAAATTATCTTTTAAGTAAACAAATTTTGGCAAAGGCACCAGGAAGACTCCTACGAAAGTTAAGAATATACTGTCTTCATTTAAATTAAAATAAATACTTTTTATAGTTTTGCGCTGTCCTCTTATAAATTTTTATAGATCAATATTTAAAATCATAGTGTATGCAAAGATGACTAAATGGTTACGTGTTAATGGTTATGAAAGAAGCAACACACTTACGTTTGAAGTTATCAGTGATAAGTAATAAACATTCCGCAACACTTGATATAAGGAAGAAAATATTTCTGTTAACTAAATACAGTAGAACCTCCATATAACGTACTTCCGTATAGCGAAATTCTCTATATAGCGAAGTTTTGGTAAATCCCTGTGATCGTTACGCATGAAAATGTTTCTATATAACGAAATAAATTTCTATATAACGAAATTTTTAATGACTAAAACAGAAAATCGAGTAGTCACGTCAGCGATATCACCTTCCCTAATATTGTGGGAATACAATACGGTTTTAAGATAAATGGCAAACAAAACGTATCTTAATAAGTGCGAACACTTTTATGATGAATCAACGTCACCATTTGTTGTGCAGCAGGATATTAGAAGGTTTTTTTTTACAAAAGCATGAACATGTATGAAAGAAGCATTAAATACATTTTCATTTTAAGGTAAGAATTGTTAAACAAAATTTTTAATACGCATGTATATTTACATCACACTTAACATTCAACCATTTAAAGATGTGCGTTTTCATTTATAATAAACAGCCATTTACTGAAAAAATGGATTTTAGTCGTGGTGTCATATGTCCTGGATCATGAATACATTGTTTCCACATAGCGAATTTTCTGCATAACAAATTTTTTTTATGGAACCGTCCATTTCATTATATGGAAATTTTACTGTATGTATATATATTACGTTTGAAATTACATGATAATGTAGAAATATATTTGTGAAAGAAAAATTAAATATACTTTTAAGGGACGATGGTGAACCTATAGGTAGATAATACTGCAGATGGAAGAGCCATCAGTAGCAGAAAATAAGCTCTAAAAGTTTAAAGAAAATAACTGCAGACAAATGAAAATATATAGTAAAAGAATTAAATTTCGGAATATGAAATATTTAAAAAAAAAATAAGAATAAAATTATATTTTTTTATTAAGGAAATATTTTAAATTTAAAGTGGAAAGTACACGAGAGGGCATAGATAATCTAGCTATAGAATTTGGTATTATTTATAATATTATAACAAAAATGTATCACACTAACATTAAAATTAAAAATGTGTGCACACGTAGATATTTTAATAAACTTAAAAATGATAAGATCAACGACATATGAAACACCACGATAAAACAATAAGTAAGCGTTATTTATTATTAACATTTATTGTAACTCAAATAAGTATATAAACTATTTTCTGTTGTTAATCCTTTCCATCGAACAACAAAAAATTTGCGAACAAAATCTTTTATATTCGGCAACTTGTGCGCTTGCAAAAAAAACTCTGAGATGAGAGGAAAATCACCATATATATATAAAAAAAAATGCAATTTTTTTTTTTTAAAAGTAATAAGTGTTTGTTATCTTTGACGTAAAAACGTGCCGAATTTTATTTTCTAAACAAAAAGCTCTTTTTAACACTTCCTTTCCTTCAAAGAAATAGAAAATGCATTTAGAATTTTTTGCTTCCTCGTCCGGTCTTTTGTGAGTTGAGCATGAGATGTCACGTATGCATGACGACGCAATACGATAACCAAATGTTGGGTTTTAAGCATAAAATATAAGAATATCCCTCGCGAAAAGATTTTAAGTTTCTAATCGAACGGTTTTGAAAGAGCTATTCGTAAACATTCGTGGTTTGGCGAGCATAATCTAACAATAAATAATTAAGTATTCGGTTTTTTTAAGCTCATTAGATTTTGTTGCCAGACTTTGCATAAAGTTGTCAAATTACCTTTGGAATCTAAGTTATTTATGACTGAGGGGAAAAGAATGGTTAAAAGTGATGTCGAAAGAGAGCTGGTGAAAATGAAGACAAAGAACGAAATTCATTGCCTCATCTTGTAGAAAATTTTCCCTGACAATTTGCACTTAACAAAAATGGAGGATGCAATTTTTTTTCTCAGATCTGACACCTCTCTCCGAAATATAGAAATAATATATTACAGTATTTAAGTATTACAGTAATACTAGATATTTTTATTGAAGTTAAACAATTCTCATCTTTGCCGACGGTTTGGTAGTATTTGATTATGAATTACACGCCAAGGAAAGAAATGATATACGACCCCTCCTAGGATACGAACCCACAGTCTCTTGGTTTCAGGTTCACTGTTTTACCATTGTTGCTTACCATCGTTGTGAATAATTAATTTGTAATTGTAAGCAATGTTTGTAAGTAATTTGTTAGTTCTTCATCTAATACTACCACATAAGCGGCTAAAATGAGAATTGTTCTGCTTTAACAGAAAATATTAATGCTAGTCTCGCCTATCGGGCATTTGGCTTCTTGACTTGTCGCTTTGGTCTAAAGAGCAGTCCATGCACTTCCCACTTATTGCGAACTTGTCCATAGTAACGTTTTACATACTCTAACAAGGGAAAGAATGCCTGAAGCCTGTAGTTTAATGGTCAAGCACTTCTCCGGAAACCAAGAGAGTGTGGGTTCGAATCCCACCAAGTGTCGATAAATCATTTCTTTGTGAATAATTCGTGATCCAATACTAGATATATTTGACTATTCACACAAATATTATTGAGTTCTTACCATTTCAATTTTGTGTGTTCCATCATAGGGCCTGTACTAAAGGGGGGGGGGAAGAAATACTGCTCTCCTCCCTCTGGTCAATGTACATCTACGAGAAAATGGCTACGTACAACTGTGCTCAATAGTCTAATGTTCAAAGCAATGGGAATGCAACCCAAAGATCGCTAGTTCAGTTCCTGCCTAAATACGCGGCCTGCTTTTTTTTTTTACCTAAAGCACACATTCTAGTGTGAACCATATAAAGGTGGAACATGGAAAAACACTGTAATGTGAAAAATCTTATTTCAATAACCCCTCTAAAACCTCCTTTATATCAGTATCGTGCAACATTTGATATAAGGGTTAAATTTCAGTTCGACAGCTATAACTTTATAGCTAAACTTACATTAGCTGCAGCTACTTTTGATAGCTGAGGGGGAAATCTTGATCGCCGTTTAAGACTACGGATTCCATCCCTCTGAAATTGACACTTCGTTATAAAATACCAATCGTATATTGTATACTTTAAGACGTGTTTGAAAATTTGGACATCGACTAACAACGCACCGAAAACGAAAGAGTTTATAAGAACAATTGAATAAAATTTATATTGTTTAATTTATGTTTTTCATCTTGTTAATTTTCCTGAGATTTTTGCTAAGGAATTCAAATTAAAATATTTATTTTAAAAATATTATGGTTAGCACATGGAACTACATGACCACAATGCGTAAATTTTATTTTTTATGAACCTTTTAGCATCATATCCCCACATCTATAGATTGGCAGGAGGCACTATAGATTTCTTCTTAGCGTCTCCCGTCTCTTTGCCATGATTACTAACAGGCAAGGCTGATCCCCTTAGTATCCCAGGAGAACCCCCCCCCTTCTTCCAATTCTCTTCTTTCCCTCCCCCACCCTAGAATGGATATTGAAGGGACAAAGGTAAATGATGGCGGAAGTACGGAGATCTCTGATCTGATCCTGAGGCCTTCTTTTTCCTTTGCAGATGTCCTCTTTTTGTCTTTGCTATGACTATGAACACGAATCTTCGCTTTGACCACCATCTAATGCACTGTTCATTTCATTTCCTCGAAGGTTAAATTGGACTAGACAGTGCACTTTCAGCTGTCGCCCTGAGAATCTCTACATTTCACTTTACCATGGAAATAAGGGATTGGAGCGTCACTCCATCACAGTTCATTCAGACAGTCAACGTGAATTGTCTTCCAATCTCATTTTATACGAAGACAGCATATTCAAATTCTTTACCACAGTATTCTTCTGACTCAAATAATCCTTCCATCTCACCATTGGGACTGCATACTGATTTCTTTGTACATATAGTGAGAATGAAAATTTTAATAAGTAATAATTCAAAAGTAGAATTAATTTCCCGGTAGGACCTTGATCATCTATTAAAGAAGTGTTTCAGTAAAAAATCGCTTTAGACTTACATATCTAGGACTTGAATTCTTTGACTGATATTACCCTAGATAATCACTTAAAATATTCTGACAGCTGGGCATGGGTAAGCAAGCTGTGAGTCATAATCAGCAAGCAAAAATGCATCACTCCAGTGTAAAAGTTTAAATTTATGCACCAAGTTAATGGTATATACCACTCGGTTGTGGCTTTTAATAGTTTTGAAATTTAAAGAATTCATCTGCATCTGTTGCAACAAAAGCTGAAGCATTATCCAAAGGTTTTCCTCGCATTTCATAATAATGCTACACCCATCTATTCTTTGCAAATATATGAAGAGAAAACTCGTTGATAACAAGGACTATGGAGGTTCTGCCCACCGCTCTTTTTCTCCGAACTAAAATTTATAAGAAGTCACCAATGCCTTCCAGGACGCATTTTGCTTTTTAATACTTTCCTGTTTAAATAAACTATATTCCTCACGCATAAGAGCAAGGAAAAAAAAAACATTTTCGGTAGATAAATGGTTTTGGAAGATTTACTGCTCGTGGCTAATGCCTGGCTTTTTTTTTGAAAATTTGTCTTCACCTTCAGAAAATTTATAGGTACTAAAAGATGGATTTGGACTTTAAAAAAAGGGGGGAAAATGGCATTTTCTCCAGTGCGAATCTGTTTAGTAAGTAAAATGGATTGTAGTAGCTAAGGTTAAAAATTGCTTTCCCTTTACTTTAAATATATCGTTGATACCATTTCATTTATTATGTCGGCTTATATTGTCCTGTTATATTGGGATATATATTCCTAGAAGTATATAATATTCGGCTCTTCTCCGAAATAGAAAATATAAATTTTTGGGGAATATTCGTTATTTCATTTCTGCTTTTTAAGACATAATCTTTCCCTTAATGTTGTATTATAATAATAATATTATTATTAAAATTATCAAATATTTTGAATATATCATTCTTTCGATGACATCTTTATATTAGCAATTTTAAATATATAATTTTATGTTTTCAATTAAAAGATATAGTAATTTCATATTTTGTTTGGTATATAAATTTAAAATATCTAGTAAAAAATTTCCGGACCCTTATTCTGTTTGTTGTTTTTTTTATTTAAACTGTATCAGATTTATATTATAAAACTTTAGTATAAATTTGTTTTGCTTAAATAATACACAAACTGTCTAACAAATTATTTTAATTTGAATTATTTTACATCTTGTATATTCCTCCATTTCTCATTTCAGTATTTAAAGTAAACCCTTTACCTAATTTTTTTTCCCAACAACGCTTTCGTGCCTTCTGGTCTGATTTCATTTTATTTCACACGTTGATTGCTTTTATTGCACGAAAGGAAAATGAGAAAGGAAAGATAACTGAAATTATGGTGATTTTAATATGAAATAACAGGAGTTATGTCTTAAGTTTAAACCGTAAGTTTAATAAAACGAAGAGAAAATTTTCATTGGGCTGGTCTAAGTATCACTAAGATGGGAGGGAAGTTCTTCTTCCCCTTATTACTCGTGATATTGCCTTCGGGGGGAATTCCAAAGTTTTGCAACTAAGTGGAAGCTAATTGCTTCGCGCCCCTAAGTAAAGTCCTAATTAAACAGACTGTCTCATACATCGAGAAAACTCGGAGTTCTTCCCCCGTAGAGCAACGAGAAATCAAAGAGGGTAGATGGGATCCCTTTGTTTGCCCAAGCGTAGCAAGCAAGGGCTCCCTTTCAGTTGCCTCTTATTGGGTTAGCATGTGCGAAACTTACCGTCTTCTTGTGCAGTGTTTGCATGCAGCGTCATCCTTGCTGGTGTCTCCTGCTGATGCACAAAAAAATAGAAGCGAAGTTGAAGAACGAAGATCTTTCAAGTGCGTGAAAATACTTCAAGGAAAAATGTAATCTCCGGCAACAGAAGAACCTGATACTCACCCTGGAAACTTCAAGCTTGCTTCCAGGAATTGGTTTCCATACTTTTCGATACACATCTCAGATCTGTTATCTTGGTTAGTGGCTATTTTCACCTCATTGTGGGTTAACCTAGATTTACTGCAATGATAAAGTTGTCAGATATTTGGGTTCAGCAAAAAGGTTATCTTCTGCGCTATCACAAGTCTTTTGTTTCGTTCAAGAAAGAATTTTCCTGGAGTCATTGAAGATGTTCCGAAGTCTCGATAGATTTTTGCACCTGTTTTTTCCTATAAAATTTCCCTTCAGATTCTTTTCCAACTTCTTTTCCATTTCAATAGGAAATGACACTAATATATATATAGAGAGTTATGCGTTATAGCAATGATGAGACAGTGCATGAAGGCCGAATCTTTTTTCCTAATTGCTTATTTAAAAAGGGTATACATATAATGTCTTAGACAGCTAGTTTGTGGAGCATTTGCGAGATCCCATCATTTGGGGCCCTTTTATTTTATAATATAAACCTCTGGAACGCTACTCGACCTAAAGCCCCCCTACTTCGCTGACTTTTATCTGCCAATGTTATCTGTGGGCGTGAATCTTCGAATCTTACGTTATCATTATATGACTCTTGCGGTTGAGTGCTAATTATCATTCTTAAGAATAAAAAATTGGAAAAATATTATCGCTAATTATATTTTAGCTTAATCTAGATTGGAAATTATATCATGAGAAGGTTTTCGCAGAATTTACTTGGCAAGAAAATTTCTGTGATAAGGAAATTTTTAAGGAAATAAAATATAACAGTAAAATTTAACCATTTCAATCGTACGTTCGTTTTAAATCAATTGAAAATCAATATATATTTTTCACTTCGATGACCCTTATTTTTTCTAAGTTCTAGGTTGTTATATTTTTTGAATAATAGAATATACACGGTATTAAATAAAAGCCCATAAGACCTCCAAAATGTCATACAAAAAAGGGAGGAACATCGCATTGAAGTGTAGTTTACATGATAAGTGTTGTCTACGTTTTTGTTTTTTGGCTTTTGACAGAATAAAAGACTGTTATTTAAAATTCACCTATAGGTGGCGCTTTAGACATTTGAAAGACAATGAAAATGGTGTTCAATTTGTGCATAGCACTAGTAAGCGTTCGATATTATCCCTATCACAATATGAAACACTTTGGGAAAGTGACAATACCCGTGACTGTAGAAGATAGCACACCCAGATGGATGAAACTCACTGCAGCTGACGCTCTATTCTAAATGAACGTTGAGAAAGTCGTATAGTCTTCAAAAGAACGAAATGTGATGTCTACAGTAGAGCATCTATGCAGGATGAAATGCCAGCTCACAGCAAAATTCCAGTGAAGACATTTCTGGTGGACTCCGTTGGTGAAGATGGACTTATCCGTGGCGTCCCTCGTCTCCAGATTTAAAACCTTTTGGCCTATTAAACACACAATAGTCATTTCCATTGTCTCTCGATTGTCTAAAACGCCACCTGTTGATACGTTTTGAACTGCTTTTTTTTATTCTATCTTATGAAGCATACATCCAGATAATACTTATTGTGCAATCCGTACTCCAATGTGGTGATTTTCTCTTTTTTTAAGAGTTTTTAAAATTTTTACAGTCCTTCAGTTGACCTTGTACGAAAATTTACAAATTATATTCAATTGAAAAAAAATTACGCAAACATTTCAATTATTTTTTAAATGTTCAGAACTTATATTTCTTTGTAATCTCATTAAATTAATAATTGAACTATTTTTATAAAATTGTGTGGTAAGTACCAATACCGGTCTGCCCATTGTGTGAGGCTAAGCAACCGCTTTCGTTCACACAAGTATTTTAATGGATTGACCAATTTTTGTTTGCACATCCACCTCAAAACTATTTTTTGGAAATGTTATGATCATCTATAAGCATACATACAGAATGTTGAAAGAACACTTCTAGCTGAAAGGTGGTATGTACCTATTATTTTGATTCGGTTTGGTTAACAAGCATTTTGTAGCAAGCATTCTACAGCTTTTCAATGGTAATTTTTGCGTATGACCGATCTGTGAAAAAGATGACATGTGGCACAGCAAAAATACTATGCATCAGGGAATATAGCCGAGCGCAGAGTGTCAAATCTAATACTGTCATATAGATGGTTCCTACAAGAAGATTTTCATGATACTCTGGAAAGAACTTCAGCAAATGCAATCGGAAAAATCACGTTCTTCAGGAAAATCAATGTCCTTCCAGACCGTTCTCTCAAGTTCCGGGAACCCTGAGGGCAAGCTGGTAATTTAATCTGATCTCCCCTCATACGGCATCTCGCCCTAAAGAGAGGGAGTACACTATTCGTGTCTGACCACCCATGAAAACACTCCCTTTTATTTGGTTCTGCTCCTCAACTTTGGAGCTCCCCAGTGGCTCCATATGGCTCTTATATTCATCCGTGGTCCTTGTTTGGTCAGTTGAGATCCACAGGAGCACATATTCCCCTGCTCTTTACATATTCTCTTCACTTGCGTGGTGGTACGGATCTGTATAGGAAGGGGATATATTACATTTGTTATTTTCATACCTTAGTGGATCTTGTGAAGGGCTTCTAACGATCTTATAATCTTGAAATTTGGGGCAATGACAGATTTAAAATGGGGTGCATCACAACATTAATAACGTAAAGTTTATAAGCTGGGGGGAGGATCCCATTTCGACAACAAAAAAATCGTATTTTAATGGGTTGGAAAATTAATATTTCCTTATATGCAAACCTAATACCATTCTTCAGAATTAAGTTTCATTCAGATCACCTATGTGACTTCACTCGCAAATAAAAGATTGACATGGAACAAAGGAAAGTTTGTTGATAAGTAGGATATCTAAAAGCATTGCACTTCTTTAATACGACGTACATGTAAAGGTAGAAGTATGCCATATAATATAAATTTTCTATAATTTATATTCTCGAGAAAATTATTAATACTTATAATTATTTTGGACTGGCAAATTTGGAGACCTTGATGTAGAAAATGGTAATTTTCTCGCTAGCGCTTTTCCTGGAAAGCGCGTTTGGAAATTTTTTTTTTTTATTTGCAAACAGAAATTTGAACATATTTTCTTAAAATTGTGCATCTTTGCTTTAATTAACACTAGCTACTGATTAATTCATACACGGTATATGCAAAAAATTACTAACATATTTAGCTCTGTGACCTCTATTTGCTTTTACGAGAGTGTTCAGAATTTTTAAGTAGTTCTATTCGAAAAATCATAATAGAAGCTTTCTTTTAAAATCCCAAGGCTCATTTGAAGGCATTTAAAATTCAAGCAATAATTTAAATACAAGAAAATAAATAAATAAAATATATTGTATACCTCACGGTAATGTTGCGGAGTTTGCACGCGTCCTCGCGTCCAGTTTGCGTGAGTCCTCACGGAGTTTGCTGTTTTTTATTTGCCAAATATCGTAATTTTTCATTGAAATTCGTGCACCTATATATTCAAATTTACTGATGGTCGTATAATAATGATTCCATTATATGATAACCATTGTATTACATTAAGAATTGCAGTTTACTGGCCACCACATATCCTTTAGTTAATTCTTAGAACCTCTACCAAAACATATATCACATTTGTGTGATGGAGTTTTTAACTTGATCAATTCATAGTTCTACTGAATTAAGTAATATCATAATTAATTATATTAAATTTTGATTAGTCAGTTTTTTTCCAATTTTATTAAACCTAGGTACAATATAAATAATAATACAATGTATAGGCAATGTGAACATTTGGGCTAGGGGAGACCGGAAACACGTCGACATTAAAAAAGTTAATTGTATTAAATTGAGTAATGGCAGTTAACTATGTTAAATTGAGTAATAGCGGTTAACTATGTTAAATTGAGTAATAGCAGTTATTTATATTAAATTGAGTAATAGCAGTTAATTCTACTAAATTAAGTAATGTAAGTTAATTACGGTGAATTGAATAATAGCCTTTAATTCTATTGAATTAAAAGTTAATTTTACTCAAATAAGTAACGTCTAACATATTAATCCAGCTGCAGTATATTTACAAATCATGCTACAAATTCCATGTATTGCAAAAGGGATTGAAACTGCCATGAAATATACTAAAATTGAACATCGTTGTGTATCTGTACACGTCCCGTTAGCGTCATCTGTTTCGTTTCCATGAATTAACGGCTGAAGGTCTCGGTTATCACTATTTGTATTTTCTAAACTGTGGTTCACGAATCACGTGGTTTTTTAACTATTACTAAATACATTAAACCAAACTGGTTCCCTACGAATATCGATTGATTTCACTTCAGTTATCAAAGTCCTCCTCCCTCTTTCTTGTAATGCCATGCTATATTTGAAACCCATTGCTTAATTGCATGCTAATACTAATATTGTACGCATACAGTACAAGCACCACTTCCAATGCTGTACAAGTGCAAATACTAATAATGTAATAATATCGCACTATTATTACATTATTAGTAATAATATCGCACTATTATTACATTATTAGTAATAATATCGCACTATTATTACACTATTAGTAATAATATCGCACTATTATTACACTATTAGTAATAATATCGTAATCTATTATTATTAGCAATAATATCGCACTATTATTACATATTGTAATAATATCGCACTATTATTACATTATTAGTAATAATATCGCACTATTATTAAATTATTAGTAATAATATCGCCCTATTATTACATTACTAGTAATAATATCGCACTATTATTACACTATTAGTAATAATATCGCACTATTATTACATTATTAGTAATAATATCGCACCATTATTATATTATTAGTAATAATATCGCACTATTATTGCATTATTAGAAATAATATCGCACTATTACTAATGTCGTATACTGAAATTGAGTTTGCTAATTTTTTTTCCCATAACCTTTTTTATAATTTCTTTCTAATTAGCATAAATCAAACTAGTAGTTTTAATTGCTTTTTCATGCATTAGTTCTTAGAATGTACCATTCCTTTACTTTTCACTTACTATCACCTGCAATGTCGGGGAGAAAATGATCGCATATGAATAAAATTAACCCCCGTTTAACTAATATACATTTTGATACTCATTATAACGGTATTTTCCTTCGGTACTAATAATGTATAAGGTTCAATCTTATTTATAACAGTATCGTTTCCCGGTTCCTTGAATTCAATTATAGACATACTGTGTTTCACTCTAATATATATTTCCCATTTTGGAGAAAAGGGACATTACTGGTATTGCAACTATGTCTGTGAAGACAATGGCATCTGTGGAAACTCCGACCAAAAGAAATCCCTCTGTTGTGAGAAACAAAAAATATTGAAATCTATCCATAATGTTATTTCCCCATTTCACGGCAGATACGAAATATATTAGCATAGGCGTATGCAGAAAGTTCATGAGGGAGGGGTTATAGGCTCAATGGTGGTGTTATAGAGCAGAAACTGGCATATTCCCATGTTAAATATACAAAACTTCATTGCAATGGGGAGGTTAAAACCCCCATCAACACCCCCCTGCGTACGCCAATGGATATTAGGTTTAACCTCTGTCTATAACATTATCCATTCCAAATTCCTTGAGTACCGTTGCAACAGATCTCGCCGTATTAGTTTTTCGTTGTGTTCTTAGAAGAGTGGCGTTTCTGTGAAAATATTTTTTTCACACGGAATTGGTTTACAATCAGCTAGCATATTTGAAACTGTAGTAAATAAAGCTGAAAGATGGTGTAAGTATAGCTACTACTTTCAGAGCCATATGTCTAATTTTTTTCACTTATGTCCACATAATGAAGTGGTACTGTGCATCGTAAACACATATGTAGTTAGTTATGTCGACATCATTTTCAGAGGACTTCCATGATATTCAGCGCTTCCCCAACCCCCGTCGCGTTTCGTATTAAAGCCATTTATTCTACTTATACAATAAAACATAATCCTATAAAATCGCGAATGCATGCTAATTATAATATTAACAATACTGTAACACTGAGTAATAGGTTATGCATTAGACACAAGGGTCGAATAAAATTAATCAACTCAAAAATAGTTAACAGATTATTAAAATCGACACAAGGATGAGTTATGCAGATCTCAGATGCTCCGCTATCTAGCAGAATGAACTAAACAGTTGCAGAGGAATAAAATTCCCACTCCGAAGAGCATCCAAGATTAATCAAAGGGAAGGTTAAACGACACATCAATGTCGTTGAATCAATGTCGGGTAATCTTAATTAAACCAAGTAATTCTCAGATCACCTGTAAATGGCTATCCTTATATTAACCACAAATGTAGCTAATAACGAATCCGTTAAAAGTAAATGTAACTGGGTAATTTAAATGTTTACATCTGCGATAATATATGTGTAAAAATTCTGTATTATTATTAACTTTGGATCAGTTGTTATCGCGTGCACTCCATTAACATAGAATATGGAGAACGATCTCACAAATGAGGCATAGGTGGTCAATGTATCCTTTAAGGCTAGCCAGCTCATTGCACGAATAATTTGTTTATGAGCAAGCTCCTCTCAACTTCCGTGAGTGGCATTGATGAAACCATCACAAGCAACTTCCGTGAGTCAAGCTAAATACATGGCTTTACTTTCCACGCCGCCTCTAGTTATGTTATCATTATGGTTCGGTTTCCAGTTAATGACGCTACTAGTGCAATCGCTTCAGGTTCGTGCGTGGCCCCAAATGTTACGTTACTTTCAAGACCGCCGAGGTTTTTATTATGCAAACAAGTCTTACCATGGAGGCTCATAAAAACAGTACAGCATTACCGGTTGCCGCCTTCAGTTATACAATCACTCCATCTACCATATCCCAATGATTAGGCCTATTAGTCGCCAAAGCTCTCAGCGAAAACGAAGGTGTTGGTTCACCTTAAGAAACCCATTATGGCAACATCAGCTATGCAACTGGAATGGGCATTCCTACTTTTTTTACTCCGCCTTCAATTGTCTTTATGGCGCTAATTGAGTCTGCAAATATGGTAGATGGAAGGTTTCGACTCGTAAGCATCTTGCGCAATTTGAATATTCATCTGCGATTGGTTGAGTTCAGTTCTTGCGCATAGGGACATTAAAGACATACCTGATTCGAGAAAAACGAATGTCCAACAACGATTAGAACTTCAAAGAGGATTCCTCGTTTGCGAACATGATGGCTGATGAGTGTGATGACCTTTTTTATTAACGACAGGAAGATATTCTTGCCTGTCGTTAGAATTCCATCAACGACTCTGCGTTTCAATTTGGTTTGATGGTAGTTTGTTGTTCGTCATCACGAGGCTCCAAAGTTCCGTTTCATTCCGAAATAGTCTTTTCCTGAAGTTTGAACTTTTTGTTGTTCGACTGTGTGACACGTTTGTTAAAGCTCGATGCGACTGTCTAAATCTGTTGGATTCGAAAATGGCACCATTGCGTGCTTCAACTGTCTAATGGTTCTTTGTGACCAGGTTGAAACATCGAAAACGTCACGTCAACCCTTCCGTTTGTATTTCCGAAGCCTTACACGTATGGAAGCTTCCTTGCATTACTGCTTTCGAAATTTGACAGTTCCAAACAATTGTTAAGACCATAAATGCGTCACGATACCCGATGGAGGGTAAACAAAACAACAAAAATGGATGTGGTGGGAAGCAACATGTTTTTGCAATGAACTACGTCACAAGCGGAAGATGGCTCGAAATAAACTAGGAAAGCATGGTATTAAACCGATTACTATAAATATTTATTTGCTTATTTACTTGGTTGCTTGGCAAAAATAAAAGCAATATAGCCGTGATTGTTTATGGCTTATGTACCCTCACTATGGCAACAAAATTTAGATGTAGATATTACACAAATATCAAAATGGTATTCTAAAGAAGTCCTATATGTTTTCACAAAAACAATTTTTTAGATGTTCTCGCGTGTTCCAGTGTAATTATGACATCTGCTATTCTATACTAAGTCTAGTCTTTTTTATGAAACGTCCTTGTGGTAGAAACGTTTACCACTTTTGTGTCGTGCACTACATTTCGTCTTTCTTTTTTTTCGATAATGGAGCTGATGTTCATAGACGTAGAGTTATTTGGTCTCGTGGGGTCCGAGCCCCTGCAATAATTTGAAATAAATTAAAATTTTACATATATTGCAATGTATAAATGTACCAGTGGCGGACACAGGCTTTCATTTTGGGGGTCAAGGACAGAATTTGTCATGGTCTTGGAATAACACCCTTCATTCATTATTCAAGTTGAAATTTTTTGCAGTGAAAAAATATATTTTGGGGCGGGGGCCATGACCCCTGTGACCTCTCCCTGTGTCCGCTCTTGAAATGTTCAAAATATGCCCCACCCCAATAATTTTGCAAACGCTACGGTGATGCTGATGCTTGTTAGCCCTCGAAAAGGTTGAAATGCAATTCCTGATTGAGAAATTGCAAATACAATGACAGGATGTAGAACTGGACAGAATAGTAATTTAATGTCCTACCTCACGTCCAAGTTGGTATAAGCTCAAAACATTCAGCCTACGAAAAAATGTTATTTGAAGCATGGACAGAAGAACGACAGGGGAAGGTTAAACAACTCAACACTAACTAATAATTCTAAGAGCTTTCAATTTTCAATTATAAAGATGCATATTAGCGAATTCCAAATTTCTGGTATTATTTATTAATAATAATTTTAACTGTGATTTTGTTTCGTTATGCCTATATTTTCTTACATTTTTGATGCATAGTAATTATACAAATTGATGTATATTATGACTTGCAGTCGTTGAAATAAATCCTCAAATATAAATGCTCTATAACTTTTTGTGATAATCCATAACATAAATACTTTGATTTTAATATTCCATAATATGAATTTCTCATAATAAAGATTCTTAAACAGGAAGTATCCATAATTCTAATACTCTTGATCATGAATTATCTATAATTTTAATACTCTTTACCACAAAGGCTCCTGGTTTTTAATAATTCGTGTAGTATGAATATTGTTCACAATTTTAATATTCGGTCATATCGATTCTGTGAAATTTCAATCTTTTAATTTGCATCTTCATTAGTTATGTTATTCTTTTGCTGTGTGGAGCCTGAAATATACAATTTCGAGTTTCCTATAAGCAAAAAAACATTCCTCGGTTTTATGATACTAGCAATTTATTTTTAATCAATCTCTTCCGTATTTACTCACGAAAATTTTTAGTTAATATGCTTCAGGCAATTTTGTTTACTCTTCCACGATTACTTTTAACAATTTTTGATCAATTGATTAAATCTTTATTTTTAGAGAATTGGTCTATTTCATATTTGCTTTTAAAAATATCCAACCAATATGTTTCATAATTTCTCTTAATTTATATTCAATCTATGTCATACTTGCTTTTAGCGATTAGTCCAATCCGTTTCATGATTGCTTTTTTGTTTTTTTTTAGAATCAATCGATTCCGTACATACTCTTTGTTGGTCATAGTCAGTCTATTCCATGATTAATTTTAGTATTTTTAACCAATCCATTTCATAATTGAGTGACCGTCGTAACGAGGTCACTCTGGCTAGACTTCGCATCGGGCACACAGGCTTCTCCCATCAACATCTTCCAAAGCGTGAAGATGCCCCGATGTGTGCCACATGTGGTGAAGCATTAAATGTTTTGCATATTTTATATACTTACCCCAATTTTAACCAGTAACGCTCATTAACTTTTAACCAAAATAATTTTACCCTTCGTGACATTTTATGCGATTCTTTTAATCATGAAATCATTTTTAACTATTTATCTAATATTGATTTCTCCCATCTTATCTGATTTTTTATGTATAACGTTTTGTTTGTTTCATTTAATACATCACATCCAGTATATTTTTACCATTTTAGTTCTATTTCTCTTATTATACCATATGTACGATCTCACCTTGATTACACAGAATGCCCCTTAGTGTCCTTGCGCCATACAAAAAACAACCAACCAACCAACCCTTTAATAATTGTCTTTAGAATTGATCTATTTCATGCTTGCTTTTTGGCGGTTGAAAGCTATTCTCCACATGTTCTCACTTTATAGTAAATATATTCCATATTATTTGTCTTAATAAATTGAGAATCAGAGCTGTGTTGCCAAAAAAAATATATATATATAATTTGCCAACTCCATCTCAAAACTGAAGGAACAAAAAAAATTTCAAATTAAATGAACATCAAATGTGATGATGAAAGTTTGTTTATAACGTTTTTTATATCCTTTATTCCTCATAAAAAATTTATGTAACCATCATCAATTACAATCTCGTCATTCTTAACTTTTGTCAATTTTAGCTTTTAAATTTTTTCGTTTTCCCTTTCCCAATAGCAGAAGAGAAGAGTTTCACCGACACTAATTTTTCTTGTAACATGCTTTAAATAAAAAAAACAAAAACAGTGTCGGTTAAATTGAAGAGCTTTTAAAACGCTCGTTAGAGTCTCTTTTGTTTTTTGAAATATTGGCGCTTTTTACCCGGGCTACACTTTTAGTTGTTTCGGCCATTTTATTATCTAATATGTTCGTCTATTTGCTGCAGTGATTTTCGCGTCTGCTGGATTTTCACCTTCTGTTTCGTGGCGTATTTTTGCGGCCGTAACGAGCTAAAATTCGGTTTGATGCCTGTCAGCTAAAATTAAGGATAAAGTTTTAAAACGTGGCCATAAAACACCACCCTTCATTTTATGCAAATATACCCTATCAAATAAGATGGATAACTCTTAATTTAAAACTGTTTTCCGCGATCCTCATAATTTAAAGATGGCAGCAACACCCTCCAAATTTTCTCTCTCCCAATTCTTTTTTATTTCGAAAGTAGAAAAATATTTTAAAATTTAAACTTTTAAAAACGACCATTCCTTCATTTTCTTCCCCTTTCCCCTCTCTTTATCTATCTGTCTGTCTGCTTGCTTTCCTACCAGTCTCTCTGTTTTGGAATGACATTAGAACTATGGGCCAAAGGCCACCTGTTCAAATTCAGCATGGAGTATGCTGATTTTTTTTTTCAGATTTTGTTTATCTGAAAGCTTACCTACTTGACTGCATGCTATCTCTCTGCTTTTCGGCCTACCTGTCATTCTGCTTGCTGAAAAAAAAATTAAAACCTCAATAATTCGACAACCCAAAGATCGCTGGTTGAGTCCTGCTGGGAACGTAATAATTTTATGTCTCAGTTGACGTAATTCCAGACTCCTGAACTAAAGTTTCGAAGTTTTTAACATTAGCAAATTCAAAGTATCTTTTAAACTGCAATACTAAAAATTTCAAAAAATTAAAAAAACATCATATTAAAAAAAATGAAAACATATATGTATATTCAATAATACGTTATAAAATATATGCGCGCTGTATACATACATTACCCTAACATACAACATAACGCCCCAAAGGATTATAACAGTTTAACATACTGTTGAAATTCCGCTTTTCATTGTCCATTTCTATCTTTCTGAATAAAAAATAAATAAACACTGTGTGAAAAGGAAAAGAAATGCTTCTTCTGAAAGTAGTTTAAAAGTATAGTAATCACAGGAAACACACTTAACATGGAAAGTGTGTTTTTCCAAACCGATCTGGACAGAACATCTTCGAAAATTTTTATGGTCTACCACGCTGCTTACTGCTGCAAACTGCTTCTTCGCTAACTAACATAAACCATCCTTCCACCGTAATTTATAGTTTTGAGTATGTTTTTGAACAATTGTTCAGCTAGAACAAAGTGATGAAGAAAAAAATTATATTTTCAATTTCTTTGTTCTCCTCCGTAAGTTTGGGTGGCGCCGGCCACTGACTCGTAAATTTCCGTAGATACAAAACTTGAAATAAATCTCGGCCGTGGTATCCCTACAAGCTTATCGGCGACGATAGCCATTACTGTTTATCACCGCTGACAGGCTAAATATTCAGTCGTGGCCGTGTATTAAATTACGAAGAGCGTTGAGAGGATCCAAGCCGATGCCCAGAACTTCACCACCGAGACCGTTTTTCGTGCCTTCGTAATTGTTTCCTTCAGGCCATACCTAACTTTTTACGTCACGTGACTAAGAAAGGCGCAAGTCAGGCTGCCTAGATGTGTTTTCATGCTATTTTATTACCGTATGAGTGGCCAGTTCATTTTCGGATGATTCAAACTTCTGTTTCTCTGTATTACAAGATTACGGGCGCCTCTGTACGTGCCCTCCTGGTCTTCAGTTGAAACCCTTTGGACCCTCCTTCATCTCGGATGATTAAAATTATCTTAGATGAGAGGATATTTATCTCTGATGATTTTGATCATCTGAGAGGAGAGGATTTTTATCTCTGATAATTTTGATCGTCTGAGATGAGAGGATATTTATCGCTGATAATTTTGATGATCTGAGATAAGATGATCAAAATTATTAGATATAAAAATCATCTAAGATGAAAGCTTGGGAAACACAATAGTTTTCAAAAGTATTTCTTATATGAAGTTCTAGAAATTGACATGTGTAAGAAAAGCATGTCCGTTAACCTCCCTCCCTGAACTTTCCTAGAAGTTTTCCTCGAAAAATTTGCTCATAATCCTCATGTATGTGTCATCCTAACGTGTGTCGTTAGTCTGTATTCAACTCAAAATAGTGGGGAGAAATTTATCGACTATCTGCTCACTGTAGTCCAGGGTTTTGGTTCCATAATCCTTAAGAGGTTCGGTTACCTCGGGCAAATATGAGTTTTTTTGCTTTTCTGAGACGTAGCAGGGGCGGACGGGGTCCTCTCAAAGGGCGCATGCTATGGACTTTCGGAGGGCATAAGTTCTATCTCCCATGTGGGCGCAATGGTCCGGGGAGCGATAGGCCGGCGGCGCAGTCCGCCCCTGGAAGAAGTAGTGGCATTTTCCTTTATTGTGCCATTAACCAGTGTTCGACTTCTAATAGTAAGAGAACGCGTGCTATTTTTGTACCCATCGTAGTCCGGGGTTTGTTTCTCTTGGATACGGAGATTCGAATTCCTCGGCACGAGCAGCACGACCTTTGATGTCCTTGTGCCTCATGAAAATACAAAACAGTCTGAGGATTGGTTTCCTAGACCCATAGGTGTACGCAGAAAGTTCATAAGGGGGGTTATAGGCTCAATGGGGGATTACTACGCTACAGCTCTATGCATGTATATGTTAAATGCACAAAATTCCATTATAATAAAGTGTTACAAGCCCCATAAATAAGACCCTGCCTAGACCATAAGAGGTTCGACTTTCCAGAAAAAACGGAGATCTTTGCGCCACATGGCTGTTGATGATGACCTTGCGCCTTAAAATCTCACAAGCAAACAAAACACTAAAAGAAACTACCACTTTCACGACAGATTTTCATAAGAAAAGAGCCTGTGAAAACTTCCTTTTTTAATTAAAAACAATTTGGGGAGGGGATGACAAATTTAATAAAAAAAATATATATTTCACTGTTCTTAAACGAAACTATTAGCGAAAGAGATTGATTTCCGCAGGTTTTTTTCTCTTAACGCTGGAGGCAGAAACGTCACACAATAGAAAGTCGTAGACCTGCTTCCTATGACTGAAGGATTCGTCTTTATGGCCACTATGGTGAAACTCTAACGACTTCGCGATAAAAATAGGCTTAAGAGACCATAAACCTGAACCGTTCTTATGTCTCCAACTCCCAAGCGCTCACCAGAGACCAATTCCTGTCGACAATGGAATGGATTCACTCCCGGGAAATGGAAATTCAATTGGTTTTTCAACTCTAAGCAACCAACCACATTTTTGTAAAACTCCGCTGAAATTGAATGCCAAGGTTGCTCAATTTTTTCAAAACCATCATCGCTTAAGAGCTATTTGCATTTTCTATGGGAAACCCACACACGCCCAGGGAAGGGTCAGAAATCATCAGTATTAACAGTATTTTTAATACCGATTACGAATCTGCGAAGGTTTTGAAGGTGCGAAAAGGCAGGAAAGATTACTAAAATTCATGAAGAGGGAATTACATTCAATTTGTTTTTGGACAAGCTTCAAAGTATGTTGCATCTAACGCATATAAATTAATGCCCAGGAGCATCTTCAAATTAAAATTTAAAAAGAATTCTGGAGACCTCCCAACTGTGCCGAAAAGAGGACGCTCACCGACCAACTGTTTACTGTAATCCAGGGATTAATTCCCTGAATATTAAAGAGGAGAATAGACGTAGAATGACTTTTGTGTCAAAAGGCGTTATGAGGCGTAGAATTACTTTTGCTTCCCCTGCGAAATTTTAGATTTTTCGGTAACTTCTTAGATTTTATTATGTTTTTACTTTGCTTCATTTTAATTATGTATTATTTGCCATAAAGAAGGGTGTGCTCGTTAAAAATAGTCTTTGTCCCCTTCCTGTCTCAGGACAGTTTTATAAGTTATTTTTAAATATAATATTTTATCATTAATTAATGCATGCTGCTTTTTTACTTTAAGAAATGTGATATTCTTTTTGACCTATCATGAATAAATTGATTCTAATTTGAAGTCCCCAAGAAGTCACATCCCTACATTGTACTGTCAAATAAGCTGTACTGAGCTACAGGCGACCGATCATCCTCCCCTCTGCGAGTCATCTAATAGTACCACATCATCGGCTATGATGATAAAAATTTCCCGACTTAATTATGGGAGTTGTATCGTGTTTTTGTTTGTAAACAAGCTTAACACCTTCTACTTTCTAAAGTGCAGCTCGGCTTAACCGGGACGAGATAGACAGCTGAATAGAATCTAACAAGGAAATTCCCCCGGAGCTCGCACGACGAATCTTA
>QLNU02015359.1:206909-256071 GCA_006491805.2 Dysdera silvatica | reverse complement strand
GCTTCGACAAAGTCATACTGGAAGTTTCTCTTTATCAGAGTAGTAACCAAGCATGCCAGGAACTAGCTTTGACATTTAGTAGTAGTGATGAAACCGTCCGAAGACATCTGCATGGCTTATAATGACATGCAAGCCGGACGCGACCATGCATGCGAACTAGGCGGCCGCCTAGGGTGGCAACGCTTCAGATTTTTTGAGGTACTTATTACTTCAGGATGATTGACATAAATCGGGCAATAAATGGAACTGAATGGGTTATTTTCAATTGAATTCCTTCACCAATATTTACTCTTCGTTATATACAATCTCTCTTATCCATTTATTTTCCATGCATTCAAATTCTTGCTTTCTTACATTAAGAAATTTTCTTCTACCCAATTTGCATAACTCTGCATACCATTTTCTCATTAACGCTACACCTTTCAATGGCGCGATCAGTACCGTTGTTGCACTAAAGACTTGGAGGACGCTTTTTCTTTTGATATTTTTGCGTGTTATTATAAGGTATTGAAAATCGCAATTTTCTCCTTCAACAATAAAATTCAAGATTATTTTTTTAGCTTTTGACCATTTATTTATGTATTACGGGATAAGCTGTGATTATTAAACTTCGTTTTAACCAGAACTGTAGTGAGAAGGTGGAATGTGCCGTACTTTTTCACTTTACGGCTCTTGCAAGATGGAGTGTCGATTATTTTGCGAATTATTGTTAAATATTGGGGTGTTGATTTTTTTACGGGGCGAGTTGGGGCGTACACGTTGTCCACCTGGGGCGGCATATTTGCTTGCGCCGGCCCTAATGACATACAGATTAGCTATGTTGCTCCCTCACGAACTGATTGCAGTTGAAAAACAGCAATATGTTTGCTTGTTTCAAGCTGCTTTTCGTTATGACGAAAAACTATTTTTGGATGGGATCATAGGTATAGAGTTATATGGCCCCAGCGTCCCAATAATTTTGAAGACACTATATTGGTGGATAGAGTGTCGCATGTGATGAGAAATAATTTCTGTACAACACCTCCAAACGTTCCGAAATTTGGTTTTCTACCGCCGATCCAATTCTGTGGACATTAAACACTGTATCCGCGTAAAGTTATTCTGTGTGTGTGGGGGGGGACAGTACATGATGTTGTGCATCACAGACTCTTGCAAATGAGGCAAGCGACCACGATACAGTGTACCACGATCAACTGGAACGAGTGCGTGAGTATCTGAAAGAATGAAGCGAGACTGATCAACAGAAAGGGAGTTTTGCTCTTTCAGGATTAATACGCGTTCCCATTCCTCTCCATCGACAAGAAATACTGTCAAAGAACTTTGGTCGAGCAGTTCGTGTCATCCAACTTGCTAATCTTATAATATCTGGCCTTTAGATTGTCACTTGTGTCTGAAACTCAACTACCATTTAATGGACACGACTTTGATGAGTTGTACGCAGTCCATTGAAACTCCATCTCTTGCCATGACCAGACGATTTATCGGAGGGATATGTAAAAGTTGAAAGTACGATGTCAGAAATTTGTTGGTACCCATGCTAATTAGTGTGACGAATAGATTGCTTTTCTGCTACATATGCACTGCACTTTGTCTCAGTCTCCGAAAACGGCAAATGCCATTTTACTTGTAGTAAACTGGAACCTTAATTAAATTAGAATATTTAAGCAACAAATATTAAAAATTGACATATTGATCAGCTTGAAAAGAGAGTACTTACGTCTTTAGAGTCAAAGCTGCCTCTGTTATAACCTACGTGCTCTTAACGCGATCTACATGTATAATGTATTTGGCTATTTGCAGTAAACAATAAACCATACTTTTACTATCGTAAAATCATCAAAGACGTAAGAAACGTCCTTAGACTAAATGGATGTATGAAATAACGTAATTGGTAGTTGTAACATGGAAGCGAATTTTTCAAAACAAACATAGGTGGACCATTTGGAGACATCTTCATTCTGCAGTAGATAGACAATATTTAAGTACGATAATTTACATATGTTTATATGTATGTCGTCACATGCTGTAGTCTATAAATCATACATTATTGAGTCAAAACTACCAATGTTGAAGGAAATTTCTTTTCAAAGTAAATTGGGTAGCATCAATAATGTCAGAAGTCGTTTTAACGTGCCCGTTGTATTGTACTATACAGGGTGTTCTTAAACTGTTTCGACAAAGTAAGAGGGGTGATAGTACACATCAAACAATTAATATTTTCCATAGAACCTAGGATCGCAAACCACTCACAGCGCCAGTTCTAAAACCGTCCAGCATGCACAAAAGTTTGTAACAAGTGCAAGCGTCAGATAAAACTCAGGTCAGCTGATCAAGTGCATAAATGATTGGGGAATCGTATTTTGCGCTGCTCATGCACCGGTTTTAAAACTGTGTATGGTAGACGCAGGCCCGTAGCCAGGTTGAAGGGGCAACTACGGCACGGCAACGGACATATGGGGCATAGAGTACCTGGGACTCGGGCGTATAAAATGATTATCAGAAGCGATACCAGATTTAAACTTTATGTCACTGTAAACCAAAATAAATTTGACGCCCCCCGATGGCTTTTTTTTTAGTTTATTATAAATACTGCAATATTAGCATATATCAAGATTTGTATTTTAAATTTTATGGAGAGAGAAATTGTATAGGAGAGGATGAATTATATAATATATATATAAAAACAGTTTATACAAATATACATAAAAACAATTTTATACATTGTTAATTTTTAATACTTTTCAATATTTTAACATTGTGTTATTATTTTTCTACATATATATAATATAATAGCTCGATGGGGAAAATGGAGCACCAACATTGGGCAACTGGGACCGGGCCCCTGCTGGTCCCAGCTTGGCTACATGCCTGGTTTTAGAACTGGTTCGGTGAGCGGTTTGCGACCCAATGTTGTACGGCAAATATTGTTTGTCTTGATGGATACTATCGCCCCTCTAATTTTGTCAAAACAGTTTAAGGACACCCTGTATATTGGTATTACTCAAAAACTGCAAATATTCCCGTGCACCATACTTCGTGTAATGCAGTGCTGTTAAATTGCTGTTGCAAAAACATAAACCACATTTAAATAATTAATCGGTTTTGGTCTTCAAGCCCTTTGATGAAAATTTTCATTACCTTACTGGAGTTTATATTTAATGCAAAATAAATTACAACTGGTGTTAGAAACAAATACATTAGCACTTTGAGAAGCAGCCATTAAAACTACATAGAACAAGTTGAAGGCAAACGTTTCGAAACTATCGCAGCTTCATCTTCAGCGCGAAAATTGTTGAAATGCTGGAATATTATTTGAGCGGTACATATTCTGCGGGTAGATCGTGAAATTCATTTAACTCGTTATGATGTCTATTGTTGCTAGACTCCCAATTTTCAAGGAATATTCGACTATTATAATTATGTTTTTGAGCAAGATTTTCGCATTATGCCAGCATGGGATATGGTTCTGTTCGGCGCATTGTCTGACAAGAAGTGAACCAAAATCTTGAGTCCTAAATTTGCTTTTATGATGCTCTTGGAGTCTAGTTTTGAAGGTTCTTTTAGTTTGGGCATAATATTTATTGGCGCAGTTACTGCAAGATATTGAATAAATAACTCCCGTGGTTTGATTTGTTGGAGTTGGGGTTTATAGATGGGGGAAGATATTAGCGAGATTATTAATTGGTTTGTAGAAAACTGAAAAGTTTTGGTTTCTGAGAATCCTAGCGATGCGTTCCAAAATGCTTTGGTAATAAGGAAGTGTGTCAGTTTCCCTTCTTTCTTTCCTACCGGTGTGAAGGGAACATAGATTGGAGAGAGGTTGGAAACTGTGAGTTTTTATGAATATTGGGGATTACCCATTTGGAAGAAGTTGGGTGCCGTTATGTTTGAGCTCCTTACTAAGCTTGCCTTGAGTGCGGCAATATCTGTGAGCACGGTATGTTAAGCTGCCTTCCACCGATTTTTTATGGGAGAGAGCGTGAAGAGACTGGAAGTGTAATAATTGTCCGGAAGTAGTTTCTTTTCTGAAGACTGAAGTGATGAGCTGACTGTTCTGTCTATGGATAAGGACATCAAGGAATAGAAGAGATGAATCATTTTCTTCTTCGTAGGTGAAATGGATGAATCTATTGATAGAATTGGCAACGTTGAGGATATGACTTATTTTGCTTTTTTGGACAAGAATCAAAATGTCATCCACATAGCGTTTGATGTGACCTCTCTCTTCACTTCAATTCTCACTGACCTCTCCTGTGAAGTCGCCCAATCAACAATTGATTCCCACCCTGCTCTCATTGATTCAACATTAACCACCGATAATATCATACAATTAATGAAGTTGCGCCTCAACGCTACTTCTTTCGAATTCAATAACACAAGTTACCAACAAATTCATGGAACTGCTATGGGCTCCCCTACATCAACAACTGTCGTTGAACTCCTCATGCAACATATCGAAAACCAGATCCTTGAAAAGTCTGTCAACTCTATAATCCTATGGAAACCCTATGTGGATGACATTTTGATTCTTGTCCAAATAAGCAAAATAAGTCACATTCTCAACGTTGCCAATTCTATCAATAGATTCATCCAATTCACCTACGAAGAAGAAGAAAACGATTAATCTCTTCCATTCCTTGATATCCATATCCACAGACAGAACGGTCAGCTTATCAATTCAGTTTTCGGAAAAGAAACTACTTCCGGACAATTATTGCACTTCCTGTCTCATCGCGCTCTCTCCCATAAAAAATCAGTGGTACTCAGTTTAACGTACCGTGCTCACATATATTGCCGCACTCAAGACAAACTTAGTACAGAACTCAAACATATCCACACCCAACTTCTTCAAAATGTGTACCCCCCAAAATTCATAAAAACTCAGTTTCCAACCTTCCTCCAATCTATGTTCCCTTCACACCGGTAGGAAAGAAAGAAGGGAAACTTTGACACTTCCTTATTACCAAAGCATTTTGGAACGCATCGCTAGGATTCTCAGAAACCAAAACTTTTCAGTTTTCTACAAACCAATTCCCAAGCTCGCTAACATCCTCCCCATCTAAAAACCTTAACTCCAGCAGATCAAATCACCGGAGTTATTTATTCAATACCTTGCAGTAACTGCGCCAACAAATATTATGGACAAACTAAAAAAAAACCTGCAAACTAGACTCTAAGAGTATGAAAACAAATTTAGAACTCAAGATTTTAGTTCATTTCTTGTCAGACACTGCGCTGAACAGAACCATATCCTATCCTGGCATAATGCGAAAATCTTGCACAAAAATATTCATAACTATAATGGACTAATATTCCTTGAAAGTTGGCAATCTATCAACAATAGCCATCGTAACGCGTTAAATGAATTCCACAATCTACCCGCAGAATATGTAACGCTCAAATAATATAACAGCATTTCAACAATTTTTGCACTGAAGGTGAAGCTGCGATAGCTTCGAAACGTTTGCCTTCAACTCGTTTCATATAATTTTAATGGCTGCTTCTCAAGATGCTAATGTATTTGTTACTGGGGCTTGTTGTCTTCTCCCAAGGCTATGTTTTGTCTTGCCTAGGAACATGTCCGCTTTTTGTGGTCATCATCGTTAAATTACTTCTATCTTACTGGACTCTCTTCGCACTTTCCTGCCAGAGCCCGGAGGAAAGCACGTGCGGATATAGACTTTCAAAGATATCTATTGTCCTCTGCAAGCAACTGCCTTTGCAACAAGAACTCTTTGAGATTTCTCTTTACCAAAGAAACTTCGTCAGCGAAAGAGAAAAGACATAAGCGAATCGAAAGAACTCAATACCTTTTTTTAACTGAAGTTCTTTATTATAGACACCCTGAGGCACAGGGCTTGATTTTTTATTTTTCTTCTGGGCCGTTTTCGGGCCCCTTTTGTTTCGGGTATTGAAACTACAAGATTGTTCCAATATTCTTTTATTTGACTTCTTGTGGAGATAAAGTAAGTAAAGTTTGAGCAATACTGAGATATCGAAAGGTTTGTAAGGTTTATTAAAGTTTTGGTTGTATGCGATGTCCTATTGCAGTTTAGTTAGGGAAAAGTTTTCTTTCACTTCCGACTTCCGACAGACAAATAAAAGGCAACTTCGTGGATTTTGACATATGAAAAAATGGACGCCACTTCTGCTCAGAAACATCCGAATAATATGTATGTAAATATCACTTCTAAATTTTTTCCGTCCATAAAATTTTTTAAGCTTGAAATTGAATAGCCACCTTTTCCTTCCAAGAAAGTGACAAAATATTCTGCAGTGTTTGAAAACTACTATAAAGAAAGCATTCTCCCTTTGACAATCTTCTGTTTCGCATAAAACGACCACCTTCAAACTAAGATGTCGCCCTTAGTACCTTTAATTAATACCTGGTTTGCAAATTCATTGGATATCTTCTTGGAAAAATGGTGATCCTTTTTTTTTTATTATTATTTCCGAATATTTCCCGCCAATATATTTCATTTCCGCTAAACAACCAACAATAGCGTGAACTGGCAACACACGCTGAGTCCACTCCGTTGAAACCCTGACGAAGAGCAGCAACGTATGTTTGAAGCGGGTTGACGCTCTATTCAACAGAACCATTACACTCCACAACGTTGTAACCAACCTCTAATGTGTTTCGTGTAGTGCTACGTTGATTTTTACAAGTAGGCCGTACTATCTCATTCGTTTTTAAAAAAATTTAATACACAGAAACTTGTTTCCGACGAGAAGTTAAAAAAATTTGATATATATAAAACTATAGTATATATTTGATATATATAAATACTTTATAAACTAAATCTTCATAACGTCCAGATGGTTACCAAATTCTATAAATCAACTAATATGCCTATTGGGTTATACAGTAAAACCACTCATTAACTGACATTCGCCGGACAAAGAATTTGTCCTTAAATGGGGGATATTATCGAGAAGGAGACCTTGTCGGAGAATTTTTATCTGGCCCTATATGAGAAGTGTCCGTTAAGAGGGGATTGTACTATTTCGTATAAAAGTAGTCAAAATAGCTCCCTTAGTAACAAATAAGAAGCTGAAGAAAATATTAATATGGCAGCTAAGGCTGTCTATGCACTCTAATTGGACGTAACACCAAGTCAAATCCGTAAAATGGATGAACAGAAGCCAATGTTATAAGCGCAGTATGTATGTCCCGCTTATGATATTAGCTTTTGCTTATCAATTGACTGATTGGTAATGATACTTTTATAATTATTGTCAGTTGTTTACAACATAATTTTTCTCAAAGTACCCCATACCTTCTGTACCTATAACAAGGTCATATGAATTCAAAAATTGTTTGGGGTGGGCTGAAATGCCTTCAAAATATCACACATACACAGGGGTGAAGGATTTGGTACTACAGAGAAAAATAGGTAAGGGGGTACGAGTTTTAGGGCTTGGTATTTAATAGGAGGGGCTTGAGCCCACTGATTCCCCCATTCCTACACCCCTATGACCTTTCGTGGCATAATAGTCAAAACGTGGGAAGTATATAACGGACAATTATATTGCGCTTAAAATACAATCTATACTCACTTTAAAACTTTCCGTTCCAATGGAGCAATTTATCATAGTGGTCGTTTATTTCGTTTGCTGCTTGATTAAAGGATTGGACCACTTTAGATAAATTAAATTTGTAAATTTCATGATTTATGATGCCTGACGTGATCCGTTGATGAAGCTAGTTATCAGTACAGAGTTAGCATTTTCCCATATAGCGTATCGGTATAAATCCAGTCAAAATATTTATCATATACGGCGGAAGGAGAGTGTACACCCTAACAGCCAATGGAAACATATTTCATAACGAACAATGAAAGAAATTTGTTGTTAAAAATAATTAGTCTGTACGCAATACACAAGATTCGTTTGAAAGTTAGGGTAGGTAAAGACTTGAACACACTCGATATTATAGATAATAATTATATAATAATATGTAGATAATAATTATAAGCAGAAAGTTGGGGCTCGGATAGCGTGTTGTTCCATTTCTGCTTCACTTCACCCACTGGCGTACGCAAAGGGGGTGTTGATAGGGGTTATAACCTCCAATTGCAATGAAATTTTGTATATTTAACATAGGAATATGTGAGTTGTAACTCTGTAGCCCCCTTTGAGCCTATAACCCCTCCCCCTTATGAACCTTCTGCGTACGCCTATGACTTCACCTCTGCATAACTTCTCAATCCTATGGTATGCTGAGGCAAGAACTATTAACTTGTCTGTATGATCTAGCGATGTTCCATATCGTTCAATGACTGAATTACTGAACGAATCTGCTCGTTCATTAGAGATGGGGAAAATCTTTCATTCATTCTGTTAGTGAGTGATTTGACTCACCTGGTCATCTTCACTGACGTAGCTTGCCTCTCGAAACCTAGGGGCGGCTGTGTCCCCTCCCCAGTTGCTCTATACAAAAAATTCATTTCTAATTTTTTATTTTACTAGGGAGCGGGCTAAGACAGCTCTAGCACCCCCGTAGTTACGACTATGGTTACTCTGGATATAGAGAATATATAAAACTAACCAAGTAGTATGAATGGAACGAAAGATCGGATAAGAGTTAACGAAAGATCAACGGATAAGGGTACTAATACTTCTCCCAACTAAAATCGACAATTCATACTTATTCTTAGAATGTTTTTATATGCAATAAAGGAATGATAAAATTTGTATTCTTTATTACAATTTAATGAAGAAATTAGTGAATTAAATTTATTTTTTAATCCTTTATTTTTTGCTGTTTATTTACGACCTCAGCGTATCAACGTGCGCAAACTGTGCATGGGAAAAGATTTTTGTTTTGCCCGTTTTTTTCTGTAAGAAATACAATTTTGCACAAGGTTCGTGTATTAAGATTTATTACTCATTAGTTCATATTTATTATTTATTACTTCATATTACTCATTTATTAATTATAATTATATAATTGATTAATTATTGTATAACTTATATTACTCATTTATTATTTATTAATTTATATTACTCATTTATTATTTATTAATTTTATATTACCATTTATTATTTATTAATTTATATTACTCATTTATTATTTATTAATTTATATTACTCATTTATTATTTATTAATTTATATTACTCATTTATTATTTATTAATTTATATTACTCATTTATTATTTATTAATTTATATTACTCATTTATTATTTATTAATTTATATTACTCATTTATTATTTATTAATTTATATTACTCATTTATTATTTATTAATTTATATTACTCATTTATTATTTATTAATTTATATTACTCATTTATTAATTATAATTATATAATTGATTAATTATTGTATAACTTATTTGATTATTATATAATCAATTTAAATATTATGTCATTTATTGTTATATAATTGAGTAATTGGAGTAATTAGTGTATAATTGATTATTAATTTTAATAGGTCAACATTTTCTTGTGCACAAAATACTGAAGATTGAAATAATACGAACCCATCACGAATCCCTCTAACAACAGATTGTTTATTTTTTATTGAACTTAGACTTGACATTTATTTTTAGTCCAGCAAAGAAAGACGGTACAATGCATACAATACGAATTTATTTAGGCGGAATTGTGTTCTATTATAGTGTTTTTACGCATAGTTTATAACATAAATACATTTTGCAAATTGCAGAATGATATCCGCCTGGGCATCATTGGATAACGACTCTCGTATCTGACGAAGCCCATGCTGCCCGAGGAAAGAAAGATTGTTGTAATAATTGTATGAAACAATGGAATAACCCGAGTAGAATAACATCTTAATATTATCGCAACAAAAATGCAATGTATACAAATAAAGGCCGTTACAATTCCAATAGATATTTGCTGATAGAAAGAGAAATAGAATTAGGTTCTTGTAATCTGTTAGGGAGGAAATTCCAAATTCTAAGACTCATAGAAGCAATACGTGTCATTGTCATTCCGACCTTTGTTGCCGAAAATTCAGGTATTAACTAGTTCACATTTCTGGTTTGATAACCATGATTGGTCAATGGCGGGCATATGAGATCAGTGTGTGTGAGGATTCTAAATGAAGGAAACATTTTTAATTCAATCGGAAATTTGAAACGACTTTGTCTTCTATGTCTAATAATTTGAACCACGTGTATACTTTAACCTTATTACTATCAGACATTTTATTTCCCTTGTGAGTCCGTTGACCAAATTCATCTTCTCACACTTTCAAATTCAAACTAGACGAAGGTGTGAATGCCGATAAGTGAACGGTGAATCCGACTCATTTAGAACCTTTAGTTTCCTTACATTGTACCCGAATTAATAGCATACTGACGCCTACCATTATGCTGGGGCGTGCAGCTCCACATAAATAAATAACGATATTGCAGGCGTTAGCTAGAAATCATAGCGAAAATAGCTAAACGTGCATTGCCCTATAGCTAACTGCAAGTAGCCAAACCAGTTCCCACAAGTCACTCTCCTTAAGAGAAAACCAGTTACCCAGAACTCTGGCCTCACTCAGCATTCTACTGGAGAAGAGGAGACTGATAACTCGACGCTAGCTGTCCCACGCGCGCCGGATAGAACAAGCCTAAGAGATACCGCTTCTCGGCCGGCGGCCGCGGGCCGAGGTAACGTCCGTCGATGACCAGCCCAGCTTCGTCCATAAATAGCGATCTATCTCGTGTACAATGCTAGCATAATTACTATGTCTTAATCAGTAAATAAACCCCCATTAAGTTTTAATAATGTGTGCTGTCCCTGCTTTCACGATGGAGTCCGTGGATGTAGCGGCCTACACACTATCTGCGCTGGTAGCTTCGTCTCTTCAGTGGTAAATAACCAAAAATACAACGCAGCAGTGGTGACAAAACTAATAATACCTACCCGCCGAAATGTCACCTATTGTTGGGTTAGGGTTTTCATGGACCCTAGGCAGGACGGATCGAGTAGGCCTCTAAAGAATGTGGCCCTAGCGATATATATATATATCATCATCATCATCATCATATTCAACCATTATCTATCCACTGCTGGATGAAGGTCTCTCCAAATGCTTTCCACACAAGTCTATCCTGAGCAATTCGCTTCCACGTCACCCCAACCTGTTTTCTTATTTCATCCACCCATCTAGTTTGAGGACGTTTTCTAGGTCTTCGGTGGTCTCTTGGAATCCAGTTCAGAATTTCTGTTGTCCATCGTTGATCAGTTCTTCTTGCAATATGCCCAGCCCATCGCCATTTCAGCCCTTTTACTTTAACAATGATGTCCTCTACTCTAGTTTGCTCTCTCACCCAAGTGTTCTTCGATCTCTCCTAACTATATATATATAGTCAATAAAATCTTTTCTCTTTGAAGTTCATTATCTTCAATATGCAGATGTATTAATAACGATTTCTCGGAGATTTGTAAATAAGCAAGATCAAAATGAGGCTTAAACTTAAATGGCACCAGGACCTTTTTAAGACCTCCGCGGACCCCGGGCCTATTTGTCTTATACGTAAATTCTACACTGATTCCACCCCAAGGCCTCCTGTCTGGGATTACAGCGCCGCCTCCGGCGGCCACCCTTCCCAATGAAACCCTTGCACAATCCTCCTCCTTCCTCCTCCACCACCCCAAGACCTCGTCAGAAAGTACTAGATAGGGCTTCTATCTTGCCAAGAATACAAGTTCTATCAAAAAGTACCCGATAGTGCTTATATATGTATCTTGTCTAGGATATAAGCCGTATAAGAAGTATATATAAGACATATAAAAAGAAAGAATATGGCAATAAACGGTATATTTAATTTTTTTTTCTCAGTTGTCCTTATTGGAGTGAGGCGCACACGTCCAATGAAAGTGCTTTCTCCGGAGTCTTTTCTGGTTGGATAATCATTAATTGAAAGGATCTGATACGACGCATCATTTATCACTCTCGGTTAAAACATTCCACTCTGTGTTATCTCTACACCAATCATCTCATCCTGGAAGCACCAGTGATTCATCGATTGGCTCTGATGATCGCTCACAGTTCGCGAGTTTTATCTTTCCTCATATCATTATCTTATTATGATTATCATTTTAATATACAGCTCGCTGGAGATAATTTCAGTGGTTTGCTTTTATGCGTTTTCTAATGATGGGCGTTTCTTTAAACTTTCGGGTAATTTTTCGTGCAGAATTACGACTGTGCCTTTTCAGTAGAACTTGATTATAAGAACGAATTTAGAAAATGCTTGACCTGTACTGCTACTCGAAATTAAAAGAATGGACGTAAAGCAGTGGTACCATACTTCGCTGTATCGTCTTAACAAGACAATACTTTTAACTTACTTTTAGCCAGACTGAAGTGGACAGAGTTCACTCCAGTTGGTTGCTGATTAAGAACAACATTATGTATCCGAAATATGTAGATATGCTTTACCTAACAACACAACCTACACATTAGAATATCGTTAACAATATTTAATGTATTTTACGTGGTTTTACATTGCTTTTGCGCTTAATACTTTGGCTATAATTGTATATCCGTATTACCTCTTCTGCATACTGGCGCTACTGGTACTGCATGAATAAGATGTGCAATACCACATAGTATTTTATTAGTTATTTTTATCGTTTAACTAAATTTTTGCTTTTGTAACTCTGGCTTTGAACACCATTAGGCACATCGTAGTATTTGAAAACATTTATAATTCCATACTAATAATGTTTATATAGAATTTTAGCTATATAGAATTGTGTTTTTGGTGCGATTTTTACATGGTAACCCTATTTCATAAAAGAACCCTACTGCATAAATATCCGTATTTTTTAACTAAATTCCATAAAATATAGCTTATTTTAATGAGTAGCTTTATTTTTGTAGAGTAACCCCATTTTATGTCAGTCCTCTTTTATAGATTAAGCTTGTTTATAGTGTCCCCATATTCTAAAAATATCCTTTTCAATAAAATAACCTTATTCCATGTTCATTGCTGTAACAATACTCGATCTCTAGGGGGAGGTATACACTGTCCCCCCCTCAGACTTTGATTTTTTCAGAGACAGTTTTTTTATCAGCTCAGAACATTTTTTCTTAAAGATATTGAATTTTCACAGAGGCGTTGATCTCGCAACCCCTTTTAAACAATGGCGTTTCTTTTCATAACACAGCCTTATTTCTAAATTGATATTATTGAAGTTTTTCACGCGCACAATTCTATATATCATATCCCTGTATATATAACGCAAATATCTGTTGTCATAATATATCGAATTTAATATTTCATCTTTCTGTAAGCCAAAACAAAACAGGAAAATGAACGTTCTTAGAGAGGGGAGGAGAGCGACTAGTTGGAAAACGAAGAGAAAAGAACGAGTACTTTTTCTTTCTTGTCAGCTTGTCATAAAGCACAAAATAAATGTTTGCATGGTTCTAGAACTGAGAAAGAGTAGGTGTATGAACCATTATATCATTAAAGGAGTTCATAAGTCTTAGCCCATTTATCAACAACACAGAAGAACCAGATGGTGGGGAGCAAACTAACTCTGTCTATTACAAAAGCAATAAGATGATTGAATATTGCTTCATATTTTCTCGAAACAAACATATATATATAAAATAAATGTGTAATAGGAAGATATAATCTCAAAACAGATTTTAAATTTTCGATAAGAAACGTAGATAAATCGCTCAACTTTTTACATACGTATTTTCCATCGAAAGGATTAATCTATTTAGTAGGTTATATATAATCCTTTGTCGAACGAACGCTTTGTGAAACGAACTGCCCTATTATAAAACTACTTTCAAATAGTCATTTGCGGATTCAATTAATTAACTATTTTACAGGAGCCATGTATAAAGGGAAAACAAACAACAATTGTAATATCCGACTACGAATTTAGACCTATGAACATAATGATTTTCAAGCTTGGCCGTGACATAGAAGTGTCCGATACGAGAAGTTTGATTTGCAAAATTAGCACACATACATCCCAAATAAGCCCTGGGGTGGCACAGCAGGATAACGTGTTCGCCTAGTGCGCCGTTAACTCGGGTTCGACTCCCAACGGTGCAAAGAACGCTTACTCAGAGATCTCATAAAGATCGTGCTGCTCACAGTAGTCCGGGATTTGGTGCCATAGGCCTTAAGAGGTTCGGATTCCTCGGAAAATTGTAGGTCCCGGCATAGCACGGCCATTGTAATCCTTGAGCCGTAAAACCATAAACTGACTAACGTCCCAAATAACAATAATTACGACCACAGCCTTCGTGCCGGCTGTTAATTTATGCGAGACAGTTAATATATAATTAAATATTATTCATAAAATAATGAAATCTGTCTATGAGGATCCTCTGCATATAAGGATATTTTCCGCGGTCCCGAGAGAGAGAGAGTTCGTCAGATTCAACCTTAACTATAACGAAAAACTTCCCTTAATGAGACCGTAATGCCGGTATTCTAGAGACGGTAATACAGTGTTCTAGAGACAGTAATACCGGTGTTCTAATGATCGTAATGCCGGTGGTCTAGAGACCGTAATGCCGGTGGTCTAGAAACCGTAACGCCGGCATTCAAGAGACCGTAACGCCGGCATTCTAGAGACCGTAACGCCGGCATTCTAGAGACCGTAACGCCGGCATTCTAGAGACCGTAATGGCAGCATTCTGGAGACCGTAACGCCGGCATTCTAGAGATCGTAATGACGGCATTCTAAAGACCGTAATGCCGGCATTCTAGAGACCGTAATGCCGGCATTCTAGAGACCGTAATGCCGGCATTCTAGAGACCATAACGCCGGTATTCTAGAGACCGTAACGCCGGCATTCTAAAGACCGTAATGGCGGCATTCTAGAGACCGTAATGCCGGCATTCTAGAGACCATAATGCCGGCATTCTAGAGACCGTAATACCGGTATTCTAGAGACCGTGATGCCGGTATTCTAGAGACCGTAATGCCAGTATTCTAAAGACCGTAAAGCCGGTATTCTAGAGACCAGAAAAGGGTCCCTAGAATACTGTTACGGACAGATTTCACTGCAGTTACAACCTTATGTAGTTACAAGTTGAGGTGAAGGTATCGGGCACTACATGTGTCCTGCTGACATCTACTGCCAAGAATACCGTCTTAGCGCAGAATGACCCTTGCTGTCCTTGCGCCATAAAAATACAACCAACCGACCAATACCGATTCCTGATACAGCGCCGAATTTAAAGCAGCCTGGACAGTGATAACTTCCTGAGAGAGTGACACAACAAACCCTGCCGTAAGCACAGGGCTTGCGGCTCTGGTGCCAGAGGTTCGGGATTCTCTTTAAACTGTTACGTCCAACTTATGTCCAGCCTGATGAGCTGAAGTCCAGTTCCTCTACATTTCTTCCACCATACTACGTGTATGTGTGATAGCATAGAGACCTCGAAGGGAGGTCCTATATTTGATAGCGGTTATTGACGGCGGATTGAAAAGTATCGATAGTTGTGATGATATATATCTGTAGCTTGGAACAAAAGTGGCTATTGTCCAATTTGCAAGTGTTTGGAAAGCCCATTTCAGCTGTGATAGTGTTTGAATTGTGCATGAAGTATTCAGAAAAATATTTTTTCAAGGAAGAAATTAAACCTTTTAAAAATATTTCCTTGAATTTCATATTTATGGATAAAAATGTATCCAAACCGGAAAGTAAATGGTCCTGCTGTGATGCAATGGTAATGCGTTCGCTTAACGCGTCTTTATCTCAGTTTCGGCACCCAATGGTGCCTAAAACCGTTGTATGAACATATTGTCTACGGTGTGTGTATGTATATATATATATATATAGTGCGTTTGGTATTTTAGTGGACACCTGATATTTTTACGTAAATGCTAAAAAAAATACAAAAACTGCGAATTGGCTTTTGAAGAATGCCGAGACACCATAATGTCTTGTAGAAAAATAAATTTTATATCAATGTATCGTCACATAAATGGGGAAAATGCAAATTTATGTAACAAATGTTGTTTGTTAATTTAAGGGACACTATCATTCCTGACTAACAGATGGCAGTGCAGGCGCTAAAAAATTTGCATATTGTATTCTTTCGATGCGTAGGTTCGTATAAATACCCGTGTGAACAGAATTATGCGAAACAGCGTTTGTAGTCATGTCAGAAAGGAAAATACTTACGGATTTCGAGAAAGAGGAAATTGTGGCTTTTAAATGAAATGGAAAATCCATTTTCAAAATTTGTCAGCTTATTCAGCGTCCAAGGAGTACTATAGGGGCCTTTTCAAAAAGAAACCCCAAAAGGATCCACTCGAAAAACGGGGAGCGAAGCTAAAACTGAGCGAAAGAGATAAGCGGAACATTATTAGAGAGGCCAGTAACACAAGAAAGTTGGCTGCAAAAATCCAAAACGACCTTAGTTAGCTCCTAGTTAAACGTTGGATAGTATGGAATGTGCTCTCTAATTCCAAAAATTTATCTTTTCGGAAAAAAGGGGCAAACCATCTCTCACCCAAGTTCACAAACAGGAACACTTAAACTAGGCTCGACGACACATGGAGTGGAACGATAAATGGTTGCAGGTACTTTTCACGGACGAAAAGAAATTCAACTTAGATGGTCCGGATGCTTTTCAACATTATTGGCACGATTTGCGGAAAGCGCCGCAATACTTTTCTCGTAGAGTTCAAGGAGGAGGGTTGATGACCATTTGTAGTGTCTTTGGCTACAACGGTACTACGCCTGGAGCTTTCATCGGCAGTCGTATGAATTCCACCTGCTATCAAGAATTTTTAAAAGAATATGCCCTCCCATATGCCTCATAAATATGTGGGGAAAACTGGATTTTGCAACAGGACAACGCACCGTGCCATGCATCTATCTCCACCAAAAGATGGATAAATTCAAAAAAGTTAAAAGTATGATTTGGTCGACACGTAGTCCTGATTTAAATCCTATCGAAAACGTATGGGATTATATTGTTCGTCAAATATATGCAAATGGGAAGCAATTCACGTCGGTTAATGCCTTAAAGGACGCTATTGTGGAAACTTGGTATCAAATCGATCCTAAGTATTTACAAACATTGATAGAATCAATGGATTCACGTGTCTTTAAAGTTATATGCAAAAATGGAGCATCTATCATGTATTAATGTACATAAAACACTCCAATTTCAGTAAGTGTCCATTAAATTTTCAAACAAGATTGAAAGCCTCATCTTGATTTTGTTACATTTATGAATGATTTAATAAAGATTATTAATCTTCCACTTTGCAGAATACTGTTTTATTGTAGTATCTTTATTTTCATTTTCAAATTTGGCATTATTTCTCACGATAGTGCACTGTTATCAAGTGTCCACTAAAATACCAAACGCACTGTACATATATATATATATATATATATATCGTGAAATAACGGCTTCAAAATTCACTTTCTGAGCGAAATTTCTGCCCACTTGGTGCTTAATTCAGAAACAGACATCTCCTTCTCCAAGGAATACGAACGCATTGCTAGTGGAAAGCAAATATCTAAGAAAATAGTATACAACTTTTTCCATACTTGTGAACGTAAATATTTCCATGAAACTTTTTTTTCTCTCCCCACTCCGCCCTGTCAGGATTCATCATCTCGCGGATTCGGAAAAGAGGATGGGGAGGAAGAAATGAGAAGAGATGGAACGAAACAAGAGAAACAGCTGTTGCTGAGACGCCTCTCCCGTGGCGTTGTGGGAATTCCAATCAGGCTGTTTGGTGAAAAATGGGCATTGGTCCAAGATTGCAACTGACAATCTCAGATGATGCTAATGTCCGTTTCCAAGTCTGTTTCCGCCATTTGTCGCCATCTTTAAATTTATACATTTTCCCAACTTCCGTCACAAACCCTTTGCCAAAAAGTACCCCTTCCTAATTAACTGCTGGAAAACTTCCGTCTTCCCTTTGTTTCTTAGCTCTTGAAGTAGCCTACGAAGTAAAATGTAAGATTCGTATAATAGAAATAAGAAAAATAATTCCGTTAAAAGCTATTCACGGTTTCCTCTAACGTTGAAATAAAGTCAATACGCATGACGCTTCATCTTGCGACATTAAACATATCATGATTCATAACTAACTTGTGATACGTTCACATCTTAAACAACAGAAGACAGCTTACCTAATTATCCAGTCCATGATGATTTCTAGAACTGAATTGTTTTAGTATATGTTTCATTGAAACTTATTACCAATTGCAACAAATTAAAATGTTACTTTTTACAAATTTTTGGACCGAAAAAGAGGCAATGCAATACTGATTTAATATAATCTTTTGCAGCATCTAAAAATAATTATAAAATAGGATTTTGTTTTAAACTCTCTGAAAATTATGACGAAATGTGCTATTAACCTGTTAACTGGGTATGACGACATTTTTCGTCATGCCCGGAAGACTACCAAAATGCGAATGACGACATTTTTCGTCATGCCCGGAAGACTACCAAAATGTCTCCCCCACAAAAAAAAAGTCCCCAGTGTGAAACGAGTTTCACAAAATTTTATTCCCCGGTTAACAGGTTAAAATCTGTAAGGCTCCGTTTAAATAAATTATAAGCGAAACAATGTGTGTGTGTGTGCGCCCAGTGGCGTAGAGTAAGAGTGGCACCGGGGCGAAAGACCCGGGCGCAAATTCTTTAAAGAAAGCTCATGAAAAGGCGAAGAGATATGAAGGTGGACAATCGAAATACCAGTTCCAGGATTGAGTACATAGAACTTTGTAAAACTCTGCGCAAAAGCATGAAAGAAGACATAAGAAAATTCAACTGTGAGTTAGTAAGGAAGGCCATTGAAAATAACAAGAGCCTTAGGGTTGTTAAAGGAAGTTTATCTGTTGGGAAGAAACACATCATTGCATTAAAAGGAGAGGATGGCACCGTAACAAGAAATAGGGAAGAAATACTTAGAAGAGTTGAAGAATTCTACAAAAAACTATATGAAAGTAACAGTGGATTAAACGAAGACACTGAAATAGTCGAAGGAACAGCTCCTAAAATCTTAAAAGAAGAAGTTTCATTTGCAATAAAAAGTATGAAGAAAGGAAGAGCCCCTGGCGATGATGGTATTACATTAGATATCCTAAAAGAAGCTGGAGAATATGTAGAAGACATACTTGCAAAATTCTTTACCAAATGTCTTAACAGCGGTAACATACCAAACCAATGGGATTCTGCAACAGTAATTCTTTTGCATAAAAAAGGTGATAAAGAGGATTTGAAAAATTACCGACCAATTAGCTTGTTACCTGCTATTTATAAAATCTTCACAAAAGTGCTAACACATCGCCTGCAGAAAAAATTAGATGCAGCTCAACCAAGAGAACAAGCTGGATTTCGAAGTGGATTCAGTACAGTGGACCATATTCAAGTATTAAGAGAATTAATTGAAAGAACACATGAATATGAACTTCCATTGTGTGTTGCATTTATTGACTATGAGAAGGCCTTTGACTCTATTAAAACATCAGCAGTCATCAACTCTTTAAGATCAACAGACATTGAGGATGTGTACATTGACATGGTGAAACGTGTGTATAAAAATGCAAGTGCAAAATTTCGGTTACATAAAGATACCAAAACTATCAAACTTGGCAAAGGGGTGAGGCAGGGAGATACCATTTCTCCAAAACTTTTTACTTCAGCTTTACAGATGATTTTTCAGCTGATAAATTGGAATAACAAGGGAATAAAAATAAATGGTGAATATTTAAATCATTTGCGGTTTGCTGATGACATTGTTATTTTTTCAACGAACCCATTAGAACTCCAAGACATGGTACAGGAGCTCTCAACTAGAAGTAAAGAAGTTGGACTCAAGATGAACCTACAAAAAACTAAGATCATGTTCAATAATTTTGTAGAGGAAACAAAAATACAAGTTGACAACATTGAGCTAGAAATTGCTGATTCATATATTTACCTTGGCCAGCTGATTTCAATGGATGGCAACATTATGAAAGAACTCAACAGACGTATTAAACTTGGCTGGAGTGCATTTGGAAGAAACAGTTTTATCCTGAAGGGGAAATTGCCTTTGTGTCTAAAAAGAAAGGTCTTCAACCAGTGTGTATTGCCAGTCCTCTCTTATGGATCAGAGACATGGAGTCTAACAGTTGGAGCAATACGAAAGTTACAGACAACGCAAAGGAGCATGGAGAGGTGCATGCTTGGAATAACTAGGAGAGATCGAAAAAGAAACACTTGGGTGAGAGAGCAAACTAGAGTAGAGGACATCATTGTTAAAGTAAAAGGGCTGAAATGGCGATGGGCTGGGCATATTGCAAGAAGAACTGATCAACGATGGACAACAGAAATTCTGAACTGGATTCCAAGAGACCACCGAAGACCTAGAAAACGTCCTCAAACTAGATGGGTGGATGAAATAAGAAAAGAGGTTGGGGTGACGTGGAAACGAATGGCCCAGGATAGACTTGTGTGGAAAGCATTTGGAGAGACCTTCATCCAGCAGTGGATAGATAATGGTTGAATATGATGATGATGATATATATATATATATATAACACACAAACACTTTTTAATTATTAATGTCTGCACCTCTCTTCAATTAAAAATTTTCTATTTCTCTTGTTTTCCAAACACAGTTTTTTAAACTTTGAAGAAAAATAATATTTTCAAATCGCAAGCGCAAGTTCCTTTTCTTAACTTTAAAAAGAAGTCGAATCTTTGGCACTTTATTTCAAAATAAAAACCTTTCTTGGAGAAACGTAATATTCTTTTCTTGTTTCCTTTTCGGGTATTTTCCGAAAGTATAATTAATTTTGACAACGTTGTCCACATGTTGTTTTCATTTTCTACGAATATTTTTTCCCAATTGTGGCTCTTGGGTTCTGCGGATAGATATTTTTGAGCGCACTAGTTTAAGAACAAGTTATCTCGACTGAAACAAATTGAAAGGAACACATCTTTTATTAATTTCCTCACTCGTATTCAACATTACTTTTCTTCATTTTGCGCCATTCTGATTTTTTTTCCGCACGTGTCAAGTGTCTTGTTAACGGAAAAAAGCGCAAAATAAGGGGCTTTTTTCCTGTCGAGCGAAAAATTCAAGATTTGATTCAAACTTTTGCATTTCCTGCAGCCATTCTTCAATTGTTAAAAAATGCACCTTTTTTTCATCGCAAAATCCTTTGTATTGTGTCCGCTCTCTGCCGTTTTCCAAAAAGTAACATTTTTGTTGTAATTTTCAATATTTTATACATACTAAATAAAGAAAATTATTTTTTTTTTATTCCCCGTACTTTGAATATTTCAGCTCTCAAAATTCCACGTTTTCGATAATGATCTCTCTCGTAGGGGCACCAAAGTTAAAGGGCTCGAGTTCCTCCATAAATTCAATAAATTATAAATCCAAAACCAACGAAGAGACGCTGAAAATGACTTAGAGCGGGAATAGTAAATATAGAAAATATATTATATTAATCGTTATTATACATTTTTTCCTACCGTTTTGAAGATGTAATTGAATTTTATACGAAAATGAACAAACCTAAACTTCGTTGCATCAGCAAAGGCCTGAAGCGTTATAATAATTATCAAGCAATGGAAATCGTTATAATAATCGTATATAAGAAAAATATATTTTTTGTCTAGTTAGGACTGAAAGCCAAACTTTAGAAAGTGAACTGGATTGGGGTCTACCTGCCTTCCCCGAAACTGATGTTTTCTTCAAATTGCCACTCCTGGTGTCTTGTTATTTCAGATATAGAAATTATATTCTATTATTCTTAAATGGTCACTTTATCTTGGAACCCGGAAGAGTTCACTTCCATAAATCTCTATTCCCTTCTTTATCCTTAATAATAGAAATTCAGTTTCTTTAGTGCATGTCATCTTATAAAATTTGACATTTTATAGTTTCAATTTCATTGCCCATCTCATAAATTTCATATTGTATAATTTCTATACTCTATATCATTTCATAGAAATTAACCTTTTATAATTTCCATATTTCAAACCATCTCATCATGATTAACGTTAATTGACTTCTATATTTTCCATGTCATCTTATAAAATTTTAATTTTCGTAGTTTCAATTTCATTGCTCGTCTCATACAATTGATCTCGTATAATTTCTGTACTCTATATCATTTCATATACCTTTTGTAATTTTCATATTTCGTACTATCTCATAGAGATTAACGTTAATTGACTTCCATATTTTCATTATCTCACAAAATTAATCTTCACATATGTCCTATACTCTATATCAAAAAATTAAATAGAATAGAAATTATTAAATTTTCATGCGTAGTTAAATATAATGCTTTTCAGTTGTTTTTTTTATACAAGAAACCTTGTCAGATTGAGATGTGTATAAAGAATATACATGTAAAATGTATGGAAATAACTTTTCATACATTTTACATTTTTATTTGCATTTATATTTCATGCGCCTAACGTATTTATTTCCATATATGAAAATGCTAGTTTAGAAATTGCTATCCACAATGCATGGAACGATATCCTTCTATATTTGTATATTAAATTCGGTATAAATGAAACCTACCGGTGCTCTGCATACTCCTACATCATCTCATACAAGAAATCGTGATAGGTGAAATTTACATTTAAGTAAATAACGTTAACACATTTTATAACTTTTCCCATGCCCGAATATTGCCTTTAAGCGCGAGAGTGATTTATCTTTAAATGGAAGATTTTAGCCACAGAAAAAGATTTAAATACCGCTACGAAAACTACAAAGAAAGTTATCTGGCACTATCACGAAATGGCAACACCGCAATGTTTACATTGTAGTTCATTCCCGAGGAAGATTACCATGTCCAATCGAAACTGCTGTTAAGCTATTATTCCGTAACGCCATTACCCACAAGATTACATCTGGCCAAAGGAAAAGAGTTCGAATGGGATTGAGATCTGTAGAAAGGGCAGATCTCTTTCCGTCATCAATTTCTATAAATTCCAGAGTGCGCCTTGAACGTTCAACAGGCTTTTAATGCTGTTTGGGAAATTGCTTCCTCTCCACAAAGCAACGAATTATTCCAATATATCGCAGAAGCTTTATAAAGTTGGCAAATTCTTGCCATCGTGCTATCAGTATATCGGAATTGATATTCTTCCGCCATCCGCAAAACCCAGATTGGAATTTAATGGCGCTTTCGCATATCGTCGGGAAGCGAGTTGGATAAGTTTTAGAAATCCTTCTACTTCCCTGTCATTACAACGAAATATGCACTATTATCGAACGTCGAATATTGCGTTGACGGCGATTTGTAAAGCGACTTAGACGCGAAGGAAGTTCAAAAGAAGTAGTTTCGAAAAATATTCCAGATTTCCAGGATACGTCCGCGATTTTTGATCAGCGGGGAAAAAAAGTTTTCACACCCAACACTGCTGCAAGCGTGAAAAGTTTGCCGAATTTTTCAACTAAACTTTTTCTGAATTTCGCCTTAAGCAAAAGTATGTATATATATATATATATATGCAGTTGAGCGTCGTTAAGACGAACACCAAGGGGAACAGAAAATCTGTTCATATTAAGAGTAATTCGTCTTATCTGGGAAGAATAGTATGCTATACAATCTGACGGAACTTCAGAAAATGATTTGTATTAAAAGTAATTCGTCTTAAGCGTGTTCGTCTTAACGAGGTTCGACTGTAACATCAAAATATTATTCATTTTACTTTAACTGTATTTTGTGCTGAGTTGTGCTTATTCAGAATTGTTATATAACAATAAGTATATTGTTATATAAGCAATTCCTTTGCCAGTCACCCGGATTCGTTTTCCAACGGCAACCCCACCAAAAACAAAAAAAAAATGTACCAACTAATTGCTCGCTGCAATTTGGGGTTTGGTTCCCTGGACATTAAAAGGCGCAAGGTATATCGGAAAACTACAGATTCGTGCGCCTCATGACCTTTGCTGTCCTTGCGCCGTATAATAATACTATGCAAATTAAGAAAAATAATGGTTTATTATATATATATTTACCCTGCGGTAGTGCATTAGTAATGCGTTCGCCAAGAATGCGGTTGTCCCGTGTTCGACTCCCATAGGTGCTTCCAAAAAGAGAACGCTTACCACCTAACTCTTTACTGTAGCCCGGAGATAGGTTCCCTAGGCCTCAATGGGATTTCTCGAAAACTGTAGGTCCCGATATAGCCTAAACCTTAATGTCCTTGCTCCATAAAGCTCAGAAAAAACATGTTTGGTAATTAAAGCTTGTTTTAAACTTTTCACGCCGAGATGGAAGCTGGCCTGTAACCAAGAAGGGACGCGGCCCCAGTTGCCTATAATATAATTAATGCTAATAATTAATTAATAATGAATGCCCATAATATAATTAATGCTAATAATTAATTAATAATAAATGCCCATGATATAATTAATGCTATTAATTAATTAACAATAAATGCCCATAACACAATTAATGCTATTAATTAATTAATAATAAATGCCCATAATATAATTAATGCTAATAATTAATTAATAATAAATGCCCATAATATAATTCATGCTAATAATTAATTCATAATAAATGCCCATAATATAATTTTCCCCCTCTACCGCCCAATCCCCCCTGTATTAATTTTTAAAATATAAACCTTGATATATGTTAGTATTACAGTTTCTATAGTGGGAATAAACGAAAAACAAAAGCCATCAGAGGATGGTCAAGTTTATAAGGGTTTATAATAAACTAATGCCTAAATTCTCTACCTCTCCTGACAATTATTGTATACTCATGATTCCCCGAATGCCCTGTGCCCCCTTTTTGCTCTTTGCCTTGCCCCTTCGTCCTGGCTACAGGCCTGGATTGAAGGCTTAATATGTTGCTAAAGATATGACCAAAAACTGAACAAGAGGTTCGAGCCATACTGCATTTTACAAGCATATATTCTTTCCTGGATTCGGATCCAGTGAAATAAATTTGAAACCACGCTTCCACTTATGATCAAGGCAAAATATAATTATCATCGTATGTTTATTTCTAATCAGGGTGAACAATGCATAAGTATATTAGAACACAATTTCTCTAAATTTTAGATCTACTCTTTCTAGAAAGAGATACTGGGAAAATGAAGTAATAAAATTAAATTATTGCGTTTCAGCGCCCTAGTTCTCTGGCTCAAGTTAGAGCTCTTTTGGGCCATGTTGCAAATTGAGGCGTTATTACCCTTCCCCAGTGGCGTCGCAATTATTATGAAAGTGGTTAAAGATTGACCACGAATTGTTCAAGACTTGCTGCTTCATTGGTCAGTTTTTACGATAAGTGACTTTCTACTTTCCATGCGAGTTTCCGTAGGTCAGTGGTCCCTAATCTTTTTCAAGCCGCGACCCACTTTTATAGTAGCCAAGTAATCTGCGACCCCCTTTTTATAGTAACCAAGTAATCCGCGACCCACTTTTATAGTATTCAAGTAATCCGCGACCCACTTTTATAGTAGCCAAGTAATCCGCGACCCACTTTTATAGTAGCCAAGTAATCCGCGACCCAATTTTATAGTAACCCAGTAATCCGCGACCCACTTTTATAGTATTCAAGTAATCCGCGACCCACTTTTATAGTATCCAAGTAATCCGCGACCCATTTTTATAGTAACCAAGTAATCCGCGACCCCCTTTTATAGTAACCAAGTAATCCGCGACCTCTGTTCACTGCCTCCATATTTGCGTAATAAAAGCATTTTATACTAGTAAAAAGAATTCGCATTAAATACAAAAGTATATATGTATATTGCATTAATTATATATATACTAATTTATATTATAGATATAAAGTTAACAACCATTAGTAGAATACTGCAATATGTGTAGCCATGTTGAAATATAAAACTGTCGACAACGTGTGGTATAAAATTCCTTATAAAAATAATTGCAACTAAAAATAGTTGCGGCGACCCACAGAAACCTGTTCGCGACCCCTTGACGGTCGCGACCCTTAGGTTGGGAACCACTGCCATAGATCGATTACAGCGCCATCTTCGGCGGCCACTCTTCCCATTTCCCTCCCTGGCATGCTTCCTTCCATAGATTGTGAGTATTGAAAGGAAATTTTAATCTCGCTATTTATATTTTCTAAGCGACTTTTGCAGTTTACCATGTATAATTGGAATAGTCTTTCCTTAAGCATTTTGATCAAGAGCTTCAAAAAATGGAGAGTGTATGAGGTTATGATAAAATTTGCAAAACGTTTGCAGGCGATTCTAAATATGCCCCATCCTCCAGGAGTATTACCTTGCGTTGAAACCCCGTTTCGAGAGTAGGTTCGTGCTCGCGAGAGAAATCACGCCAATAGGCGTGCTCGAATTTCAATTGAAGTAATGTTTGGCGCACATTTTCTTATTTTCATAATTGCTAGGTTGCCACAAAGAACTACTTCGGCCAATTATCTTTAGCGTCCCCCTTCCGCTCACGCACATACTGAGCATAATTTGATGCAACCCCGCTACGTCTAATGTATCTTCTACTATTGTTGATGGCAAACCTGTTTTCAAGGTTTTCATGCCACATCCGAAATACGATCTTCGAAAATCATCAACACCACCTCCTTCACGCGTCAAAGTGTTTCAGAGGTGATGTCCCACGTGTAATGGCATTAAATAGTACGTGTGATAACACCATAACCTAAATTAATAGAAAAGAACTTCGATTCCGACGCCACGTCACCAGGGTAGTTCCAGACGGAGATGCAAAACTTACCCCGCTCATAGGCGCTTATATGGGAAGACAGAGCGGGGCTCGGGTCCCCCCCGCCCCCAGCCGTTTAAAAATTTAATTTGCCCGAAGCTGCTTTGCATTTACTTTCAAAAATTTCACAGTCACATTTTAAAATAATGTATTTTTTAACTCATTACTAATTAAATAATTGAAAAGGGACAACAAATTAACACAGTTTAATTAAGTTTAATCGTTTACAGACTGTTTCAATAGCCCTGGGCTATTTTCGTCAGAACGGTCGACGATATACACACAACGTGTAATGACAAATACGTGTTATAGGTTGCTGATATAATAAAATGAACAGTAAAAATAAATACAAACGCATGGGTTAGGGGAGACTTCTCAGGTAATGGAACATTAAGTTTAGAGAAACGTCTCTATAGTAGTAAACCACGAGCTTAAACAGAAACAAACAATGGAATGAAATTAGGCTGTATGGGATGAAATGCGCCGTGAGACAGAAGAATCATTTCATGAAGAATTATTGTTCGATGTGGGGAGAAAGTTCTTCCAAAAGGGAGAAAAGAAATTGGACGGCGACTGTTCATTAACGGCGTTATCTGCATTGACGATTATACATATAGGGCCTCGAAAAGTTGAGGTCCAGTGGAGAAGAAACTTTTTGGATAAATTGTGCTTTATGAAATAAAAATTTATGGTCAGATTCCCACGAGTGTTTAGCCAAAGCAGATCTGTGGAGTTCTTGTTTCTGAATATCAGTGTCATGTTCTTTTAAACCAGTTCATAGGGCTCTGCGTGTTTGACTAATGTAGACGCGATCACACTGGCAAGGAATGAAATAAACTCCCCAAAAATCAAGGTCAGGGATGACATTTTTGAATTTGGAAAAAGCCAGTTTATTAATGGGAGTGAAGACAACACGAAAATTAAATTTCCGAAGGCTGAAAGCAATCTTGGTAGATATTTTAGGCACAAAGGATATACATTTTCCAGCGCAGGCGAAGAGGAACCAACGAGAGTAGTAGGCAGTTTAGGTCGTGGGAGTTTCTTCAGGGCCCGAATCCGCGATCAGTTGCAATTCCACGAATGTAGTTGAGTTCAGTTTCAAGTGCTACATCTGTGAAAGAAAACCTCAGAGCAGATGATGTGTAGAAGCACGAAGCGGGGAGACAGTGGATTCTACGTCTCATGGCGCATTTCATCCCATACAGCATAATTTTAATTTTATTTTACAGTTCGTTTCTTTTTAAGCTCATGGTTTACTATCAGAGACATTTCTCTAAACTTAATGTTCCATTACCTGAGACGTCTCCCCTAACCCATGCGTTTTTATTTATTTTTACCTTTCGTTTCATTATACCTGCAACCCGTAACCGTCATTTATAACACGTATTTGTCATTACACGTTGTGTGTACATCGTTGGCCGTTCTGACGAAAATAGCTCAGGGCTATTGAAACAGTCTGTAAACAATTAAATTTTTTAAAACTGTGTTAATTTGTTGTTTCTTTCCAATTATTTAATAATGCGCAGTGTCTTCGTCAAATTATTCATTACTAATTGTCAAGCAGTATCAATTATTTTTGTAGCATTTTGGTATCTTGTACATTCACTAAAATTCTCGACAGCTTTGAGAAGGAGGTAATAATTTTTCTCAGCCCCAAGTACTCGTATAGGCGCACATGCCCCGCTCCTAGGCTGCCAGATTCGTTTTTTTTTTTTTTAATGCCATATATAAGCGCTTCTTTTTATCTTAATGTGAAATTCTGAAAAATACTATGAACCCTATCGCTGTGCCGTGGATGCCACGCCCCCTAAATTCGGGTCTGGTGACTTCAGGGTTTTTATTAAAGTACTGTCTTTGAGATCTTTAGATCAAAAGCAGTATCTTGTACCTTTTTTAATCTCTGTTTCATCATATTCGATCATTGTCTTCGTTTGATGAAAACGAATTTATCAGATAATTTTGAAATGTTGCCTATAGGATTTACAAACCTCGTAATCACTGGCGTATGCATTTGTGATTGATGGGGGAGTCAGAAACCCCTTATGAACTTCCTGCGTACGTTAATGCTTATAATAAATCTATATTGTCACTCTTCTCTGCATATTTTCGTTTCATAGGTTCCTCTTTAACTAAGAATATGTCACAATTTGACCACCTATCGAAACTGCAACCAAACTGATTTTGGATATCGAGGAAATATATTTTGAATAAGACCCTGATTCATGAAAATAATGATATATTATATATAATATATAATGACATATAATAATATATAATGATGATAATAATAATAATGAAAATAGGACCAACCAACCAATTCTTCTACATAATTTCAAAAATTCTGTCCCTCTTCGTAATACCCAACACAAAACAATTACCGAAAAGAGGTTGTTTTTGTTTTTAATGTTCCGATTCATTTGAACAAAACTTATCTATAGTTGTTAACGCATTGCTGAATAATTAAATGCTCCCATCCTCTGGTTGGGCTGATGATGCATTTCACGTAGCAAAATATAAAGTTTTCATCTTCTGGGTGATTCATCGGCCGCACGCAAAAAATGTTATTTTTAAGCCCACAAAGTTGCATGTTCTGTAATGCGATTTGTTCGGCATTATAATTTAAAATTTCTTTTTCGAGTTTTGGCAACGATTCGCCGTTATTAAATTCGAAACCTTTCAAAAATGGGGAAATGCCAGAAGAGAAATAATTATCCCGAAATTAATTAGTACAACCGTTCGCTGCTCCTCGGGGGCTAATTATCATTCTTAAAGGTTTGCTCCGCAGACGATGACAGACGAGGAGTTTTCTGAGAACAAAACGAATTTAAAAGTTTCCTCTGGCAATTGGTAGGTTACGATTCTTTTCTTTTTTTCTCCTCATATCTGGAAAAGTCAGGTGATTGTATAACTATTGTTTTTTTCCCTCTCTCCGTACCGAGATGGTTCATAATTACAGCCCAAATAATCGCCCTTCTTAGGTAGGTGATCATTAAATGAGCGCTTCTTGTCTTCAAGAAGAGGCTGCGAATGCTCTGAAACGCGACCGGTGGTCCTAATATTTTTTTCCCTTCTTTAAAAGCCCAATTAATGATCATGATGATGCTAATAAAACTACAGAAGGGGTATAAATTTGATTTGGAAATTACAGGGAGCCCTTCTCCAAATAAAGTAAATTCAATTTTTTATGCGCATGCAAATGCAAACTGGTGCAGTTCTTAGACAAAATGGCAAACTTTGCACATGCATGCACATACAGTAGGACTCTTGTATAACTTGGGACCAGCAAAAATACTCCCCCATATCTAGTTCTTTCTAAATCTGTTTTGGAATTTAAAATCCCAAACTTTAAAAACAGTTTTGTATAAGTATCATGTGAACGTAATATGCATACAATAATATTCAGCTTTGTATTTGCTCAAAATTTGCCGAAAAATGAAGTAGTGTTATTAAAAAGGCTGTGGGCATTTACATGCCTCCTTACAGTTCTCCAACGGAGGTCGGTTAACAGTATTTCGTTTCTAAGAAAGACTAAATGTTTATACATCATAAAAACTGTATGTATGGGAGCGTCCTTCTGTCCGTTCTTAATGGCGCGAAATAATTTTTTCTAAAATAGCTGTGTGATAAGTAGACTAATTTTTCCTTTAGACATCAAGCTGATTAGCCCTCTTCCTCGTTCAATCCGAGAAGAGCAAATATCCTGCTCGCTCAAAGCCATTAAATCGCATTTCAGTTTTGCATTGTACTAAACAAAATCCATATTTTCCTCAAGACAAGTTGTTGTGTGTTCCGTTCGGGATCGCGATTGAAATACCCTCATTGTATACTCACGTACATTATATACTCATACACATTGTATACTCACACATTATATATTCACTAATAATGTGCCTTAAGACTACGGATACATTTTATACTAAGGTTCTCCAAGACCTGAAAACTCAACTGTAAGGAAGTCCGAAGAGGCTAATTTAATGTATCGTTATATTATATGAGCTTACATTATGAACTCGTGTTTGTAAAAATTGCAACACCATGAAGGAATCACGTGATTGAGCTGAAACTTTCAGGAAATGCAAATTAGGGTATGCTATTCAAATGATTAGAATTTCAGAGTCATCGCGCATGCGTGGGCTGAGCAGCGCCCTCTGAACTGCTGATGGATCCGTATAAATAGAGGGCTGTAGCGGGGCGTGTATGGTTATCTGCTAGTGGTAAACGTTACATGAGACGTCACTATGCCTCTACGACGAAAGAGGGCGACATTTCAGCAAGTTACGGAGTTTGAACGGGGACGAATGATCGGCCTTCGTGAAGGAGGGTTTTCTTATCGTGCAATAGCAGCTCGTATGGGGCGTAACAGCAGCACAGTGATGCGAGTGTGGAAGCAGTGGGTTCAAGAGAACCAGACAACTCGGAAATCCGGGAGTGGACGCCGAAAGGTGACGTCAGCACGGGATGATAGACACCTGGTCCGCATGGCGGTGACGGACCGTTTTGCTTCATCTGGACAGTTGGCAGAACGTTGGTGCACTGCTACAGGTGTATCATTGTGTGCTTCATCAATTCGTCGGCGTCTACTGCACCGTGGACTGCGTGCAAGAGTTCCTTTATACAGGATCCTCCTGACGCAAAACCATCGGCGCCTGCGGCTACAATGGGCTCATGGACATAGAGACTGGCGTGCTGATTGGCAACAAGTGGTGTTTTCTGATGAATCCCGCTTTAATTTGGGGTACAGTGATGGCCGCATCCGTGTTAGACGCTATACCGGTGAACGCCACCTTCCGGAGTGCGTTATCCAACGTCATAGTGGACGATACCCCAGAGTTATGGTCTGGGGTGCGATTACGTAACATGTACGATCTCAGCTGCTACGAATTGTGGGTAATCTTAACAGCAACCGGTACATCAATGAAGTTCTGGAGCCCGAAGTTGTTCCCTTCCTTCAAGGCATTCCCGGAGCTGTATTTCAACAGGACAATGCCCGCCCACATATTGCCAGGAATGTTCAAGACTTCTTTTCATCACAACAGATACAGCTTCTTCCTTGGCCTGCCTATTCGCCGGATATGTCGCCGATTGAACATGTGTGGGATTTCGTTGGTCGGCGTCTCGCTCGTGATCCTCGTCCCATAGCTACTACAGATGAACTTTGGGGTCGCATACAAGCAATCTGGAATGCTCTTCCTCAGGCACACATTCAACATCTGTTTGATTCCATGCCACGTCGTATAGCATCACTTATTGCAGCGCGTGGTGGCTTCACCAAATACTGATTTTCGACATGTAATATTGTTTTTTTGCTTTGTAATTTTAATCGTTTATTTGTATCAACACAGGTCGTTTGTACATTAAATTTCATTCAATTCGGACGAGTCCTTCATGGTGTTGCAATTTTTACAAACAGTAGTATATTAAATAAGCAGATATTGTATTACATATTATATAAGCTTATACTATATTATATAAGCTTATGCTATATTAAAATAAGCTTATTATTTACATATTATATAAGCTTACATTATGTTACATATTATATATATAAACTTACATTATATTACATATTATATATAAGCTTACATTATATTATAGATCATGAACGATCTTATACCTATTACAATGTATTATATTTTAATATTTTTAATATTAAAATGAAACATTTGGTAATGCGAAGCCAAGAAAAATGTCTCCATATCTAGAAAAAAAAATAAGATATCTACGGGAACCGTGGAAACACTATCCCCTAATCACAAGGCTATTAAATCTAGGAAGTACTGTATGCTATATTGCTGTAAGAATTTTTCTTGCATCAGAGATGAGTGCACTTTATTATCAGTTCATGTTGTTTGTTCTTTCGGCATTAATGATCTTTCAAAAAATCTAATCCTTATACCCTCCCCGCACGCATACACACAAACACACACACACATATACACGCACACATACACACATGTGCTATTGAATGATAGTCTTACAACACGAATGAGGGAAAATAAATCCGTCGAGAACGGTAAAACCAACGATGTCTCCTACTACATCGTAAGCAGTCCCAGGAGCCAAATTTAATCAAACGAAAGCTTTTCTTGTTCGCTGAGCGAGGTGAACGATTCCTTCCAATAGATTCGTTCATTGATCCGATGGGTGAATGTTCTTTTTTTCAACGCGAATATTCAATAGCAAAGATATAGTCCGTTCGCGGAAAATTGGCGGGTAGCACCGTTGGACTTCAAGAGAACTGACGTCACAGACGGCTTGTTTAACTCGTTGTTCGCGAAAAACCGGTTATCAAAGACGCCCTTCCCTCTACTGAAATGAAACAAGCCGTCTGTGACGTCGGCTCCCTTAAATTCTAACGGTACTACACGCCCATTTTTCGCGAACGGATTATACATTGTGTGTGCAACGCCTTCTTAAACGTATATTGTACAGAAATATCTCGAAAGTATTTCGAGTTTTGTTCTAGACCGTTGCAATAAAGCAAGTCATACCATACTGTAAAATGGATTAATTGTACAAAATAATGCATTCATTAATTAATAACGAAGATGTGATAAACACAACATGAGCACATAGTGTTGTAAAATAACAATGCCGATTGCCTTGCTCAACGCAGAATTGCCATCAACCTACAAATTGTAGAAATCGCAATATCTACAAGACGCAATAATACGAGGTGTGTCTTCATTTCCTATCATTCGTTGAATAAACAAAGGAACGCAATCGTATTCGTGAAATGCATGTCTGTATGGAATGAAACGCAACATATGTATCTTTCTTGTTTGGAAAAAGCAGAAGGAATATTTCATTAATTACTTGGAATCCATTGTTAACCATAAAATGACACTGTTACGCCCCTTGGAACAAAGGGTCAAATTTACGGCTTTAATAGGGGCAATCCCCATCCATTATTGTATCATACTTCAGTAATTTTTCCATATGAAACTACGTAGGACCATTCATATGGTAAAATTTGAATTAAAACCATCATTTAGATCGTCCATTGAGATATCAACGATGAACTCTGCAATGCGTGATGCCTATCTTCGGCAATTTTGTATTTAACCAATGGTTGAGGTCTGTCAGGTGTAACTTTCGTAAAGTTGGGCGACGCAGGACACTGTCCTTAACACCCATTAACCCATGTCTTACGATACATCTTCGCTCTGTTACGTTTGAGGTTCGTGGTGCCGTGACCATCTTGGCTCACCGGATGCTGTTAGCGTATAGCCCAACTTAGCGGCTGGGCTGGAATTCCTGGATGTGTGTGTGTGCGCGTTTCATGTGGATGTGGGGAGGAGGTGATATACAGGTTTCCTCGAGTTTTAACGCTTTTTTGACAAAGTGATAAAAATTTCATCATTCCTTTTTGTTTCACTTTCCTTTCTTGTTCTTCTTATCGCGTGATGTCCCCCGATCATCGCCCGGAAACACGAATGTGTCGTAATGGCACCGAAAATGCTATTCTTGCGTGCAAAGCCGTTCTTCGCGCCTTTTTCCGAAACTTGCACATACCCCTGAAGGCAACAGCAGCATGCTTGAGATTGTGGAGGCGCAAAAATGAGTGATGTAAGAAATCCATCATTCTTTGGAAGAGGAGGAGCTCTCATCATTATTTAATTGGAAATTTTGATGCACTCGCTTACAGTATTTACAGCGTTCTTCAGCAAAAGCATGCATTAGGGATGAGATAGACATCATTATAAATTAATCCACTTACTGTATTTACAGGGTTCTTCAGCGTCTGTCTAGTACAGTCTTTGCACAAGAGCGCAGAGCATCGATTTTAGCCGAGTGTAGTGTTTATAATTTTCTTGTGGGAAATTTTTTCTAGAATCTCGCTGAAGAAAAAGTTAATAATTCTTCCTCTTAAAATATTTCTAAGATTTTCAAATATGAATACATATTTTTCGTCTTCCCTTCCGTGGTCGCCTTTTGTCAGTTTTACACACTTACGATAGTCGTGAAATTTCTGGGCGAGATATTCATCTAATATTCTTCAGATGGGAAAACAGATTGCAAACTTTTATCGCATACAATATTTACAGAATTACTAACGAAGTCATGAATGTGATATAACATCAAAGAAGGGACCATGTTGGTGTAAAAGCATTTTATTTTACTAAAGCATTCGAAATTCTTATCGTGTACACATCTTCGAAATAGAATCTCCCATATCCTTTTAAAATACTTGAGACAGTATCATAAATATTTGCTCATTTTTGTACAAAGTACACTAGCATTTTTCTGCTGACATGATTTGTAAATAAAGCAATCTTTTCCATTAGTTGATCTTAAGGGACCAAGTGAGAAAAAGATGTTTAATCAGAAAGTTTCCTTAATCGGAGTGATGTAGTAAGTAATGACCACTGGTGTATGCAGAGGGTGTTTATGGGGGGTTGTAACCAAAGATGTAGAGTTACATGGGCCCGTGGAGCCTGAACGCCCCCCCCCCAAATAACCTGAAATAAATTGCGATTTTACGTATACTTAATGTGTATGAACGTATAAAATGTGCTTGGCCCCCGCCCATAATTTTAGAACTCTACGCTGATGGTTGTAACCCCCATTGCGATGAAATTTCGTATATTTGTACATATAAATATATGAAGTTGTATCTTTTAACCGCCCCTCGCTGAGCCTGTAAACCCCACTCATGAACCTGCATACTCCTATGGTAAGAACTGACTTTAATGTTTCATTTAATTTCAAGTTTAGGAATGTCAATACATTAAATGTATTAGCGTATTTATAAAACCTTACTGTTATTTAAATTATACCGTGCAATTTAATGAAGTTGCATACAGTACAATAATAATTGAGTACATTATAGTAATGCAGTTATGAGACATGACTTTTTTTTTTCAAGTTTAGTTGCTAGATATAAGGTTTTTTCTTTTAGCAAAACACAAAAAATTAGAATGGTGGATTCTCTTGCTTGGTTAAACCATTGTAGAAGAGATTAATCAAATTCTTCTCTTTTGGAACAGACTTTTAGGTGATGGCGATTCACTTTTTTGGGCAGCCTATAATATCATTTCGTGAGTTACTAAAATGTCTTGAAGAGTAAACTTGAGAAGATGAAAATATTTAGCTAACTCTAGTTTATTTTTCCATTCTCTAATAAATTTGTTTTATCCTGGAGCGTGAAGCGCTTTCTTATCACAGCCATTTCCCAACTAATCTTGCTAACACGAACCCCTTATCTTTACATACAAGGGAAACGTTATCAGTGTACATAGTCAGTTAACGTACTTGTATGCAACGACCGAAAATGGGAATTGCGAGAAAAGAGAAGCGATGCTAAACATCGGTTCAAAAAAGGGATCATAAATCAGAAATACATAAAAACTATGAAGCATTTTCCGAAAGTACAAAATACGGTTATTAGATGGAAAGATTCGTTATTGAAAGAAAATACTATAAAGTGCGAAACGTATATAACGACCTCCAATGGCTGCAATTGATATTTTTTTAAATCATACCATAATGAAACGTGTTTACACATATTTATTCTTTACATGTACAGTGAAATATACAAAGAAAAGCTGTGTTTGAAGCATCATAATATTGTTCAATTACTACTGAAAAAAAAAACCAGTACCCACGTGGTTCTGATGAGCTCTCAAGTCTCTATAACCGAGATCGTATCCTTTTTTACAAAAAAATTTCGACATTGTAGAAGTGTCTTACAATATATTTACTTTTATTTACCATTATACACAGTGATTATCAGTGATATGTTTAACATTAAAAAAATAAGAAATCGAATCTTCTTGGAGTGATTGCGTCATCGTATGCAGTAGATCGTTATAACCAGTGTTGTTATAATTTCAACTGTAGCTTAAGTATATCCATATTTTTATTCTTTGAATATGTATGTATATATCATATATATATAATCATAACAGACAAGACAGTCCCACATAACCGTCCTGACATAACCCTCGTCGATAAATCGAATAAGACCACGTACTTAATCGACATAGCAGTACCCAACACCAATAACATACAGACAACCTACACAACGAAAATCACCAAGTACCAAGATCTCAGACATGAAGTACGAGATATATGGGGTATGGAAAAGATCCTCATCATCCCGTTAGTCATCTCAGCAACAGGGATAGTACCAAAAACGCTTGCGACGAATTTGGAGATACTCAACATTGACCCAAACACCTACATTGAAATACAAAAAGCCACAATCCTAAACACGTGTCACATTGTCAGGAAGTTTCTAGACATGGCACATTAAGAAGTGATGTAAAAAGAGGCTTGGGAACATGGCGCTCTGCCCGTCCCAAAGCCTGTTTCCGCCAAGAATGGGCGAGGAAAACTTTTTATATATATATATATACTCGACGCTAACTGTATACATTTACTAAAATTGAATTCTTTATATAAAACAATGTCATACCTAATTTGGATTATCTTGCTATAAGGCTAGGTAAACTGCGATTTTAATGTTGCTGTGTATTTTGTTTGTGAATGTGATTGCGTGCATTCATATAAACACTACTGATTTTTAAAAGTGCGACACCAACAAAGCAATGTGAAAAAACACGTCTTAAATCCATATGCTGCAGAAATGAAACGATTACAAACGCAATTCAGTTAGACTTTAGGAAAGTAAATTAATCATTGTCAGTTCAAAGCAAGTATAGAATCGAAAATGTACAAAAATGAACTGTAAAATGAACATAATGGTCTTTAAAGCAAAAACGTGAGGCCAAAGTCGATGTATGTATAAGATGTGTACTTGTACAGGAAGCAAAGTGTTATTTTTTTTTTTATATAAATCGAACACTACGCAGATTAAATCAAACAACAATGTCAATCAACGTTTATTGGCGTAATGTACCAACTTTGGTCGCGCATTATATCGAACGTTTGTCTGCGCCAAAAGTCAGTTCTGAAATGGAGCCCTCCCCTCTTTTGTAATCGGCTAGAGCGTTTGTGACGTCATCCCCCGTTATTTTCTAACTGTTCCATAGGACAACTTTTTGCCAACGTACTATATATTTGTCGCAATTAATTCGCTTCCAAATCACTCCAGGCCATTTTCTTATTTTATCCATCATTCCATCTTGCCCGAGCACGTTTCCATCGCTTCTTGTGGTTTTTCGAGATCCGTGTAGTAAATCACGAATCATGTTGCATCATGAATATATAAAATAATTTTTATTATTATTATTATGGACACACAGAAAACGAAAGAGCTATATTGCAACAAAATCTCTGAATAATGGATATCTCGAAACTTAAGCATTTGTCCATCATTCGAAGGGGTCCGTTATTTCAGAGGGTTAGAGGATAACAAGCATTTTAATCGGAGATTGGAAAAACGTCTGTTAGAAAGTGTCCACTATTCAGAAGTGTCCATTAATGTGGATTTACTCTATTAATAATAATTCTCTTTCCTAATTTTTGTAGGGCCACTTCAGTGGTAGCGCGTCCATCGAGCATGTAGTTATCCCAGATTCGACTCTCAACTGTTAAAAGCAATCGCTCGCCGACTAGCTGCTCAGTGTAGTTGACCAGAGGTTTGTCCTTCTTGGACCTTAAGAAGTTCGAATTACTCGGAAAACCATAGGTCACGAGACAGGATGGCCTTACGTCTTTCCGCTGTAAAATGCGCAAACGTCATTACTTTTGTGGATATATTTTTCCCATAGTTAAAAAGATGACAATGAAACACCAGATCGCTTGGAAAAACCTTCAGAAATTCTTCGTTTTTTTTAAGCAATTTGAATTCCCATACCATTACAAAAGCGTTAAGAGGCTGCTAATCCTCAAGCCACCTACTTTCCCCTTCGGGAATTATTTGCATAAGGAAACACTTAACGAAACAGGCTTTCGAATCTATTTTGGTTCCAAGAAATCTCTCTGCGGACCCGAGAATGGTGGGTTCTGGTAGAAAAAGGCAACGGTTGCACTTTGAGAAATGTGGTAATCCGTAGCGTCCCTGTTTTGTTTCAGCGCTAGAACTAGCGCCATCAGCTAAGATCGGCAAAATGGAAGGGAACCTGTATGCTGAGTCAACGCTAGTCCAAATTGATGGAGCCAACCTATCCGCACATCATCAGTATTGAATTACGCGGTTGGGCTGCATTTACCTCCATCATGAGGGTGGCCAATCGTTGCATGCCCTAGTGAAAAGTATCAATTATTTTGGAGAGTTTAATTCTGGTCGATAATTCCACTACTAGACCGCCATGTTGTTCAGGGGAAAGAAGCCATTATTGGGTATGGTTTCATTTGATAGAAAGATGGATTATTCATACGTATAAATTCATCAGTAAATCTAGCAAATTATAGTATTTAATTCCTGTTATTAAATGATTGAGCTCGTGGTCTTTTAAAAAGTATTTAGTTGCATGGCATTTCGCAACCTTCGTAATTTTAAGAGTGATAGAATTATCGATGAATCAGATTTCTGCACCTTGAATTCTGGAGGTTAATATCGAGTGGTGGTATCGTTATATCTTGGAATTGAGGCTTTAAACATTTTAGTTGAATAATTGCCCGTTGCCTTGAAATATTCTTAACGAACCAGTTTAACTAAAATGTACTAAGCAACTTGTCAAGGGTCGGGACTTACAGACAAACTTGGGCTCCAAATTATTTCGGATGTTTAAAAAAAAATGTGAGCATGAAGTCCTATAATCTTCAAATAACTCTATTTTATATTTTATGATAGAACTAATAATTTTTCACTTCGATTATTTTTCTAGAAATTGGGTAATTAGTATTGATTGCAAAATATTGTTTACTCCTGTAAATCCCTTTCTTCGCAAGATGTAACCGATTCTATTATTCGAAAATTATTTTGATTGAATTGTTATGGCTTCATTATTTGCAAGCGATGTTTTTCTGTATTTGTTATATGACTAGTCATTGCAGTTGCATTGATCAAAGCGATGGAATTACTTAAAACGTCGAAAAAGTATTAAAAAATCATTTCTTGCAAAAAAGAAGTAGCCAAAAATGTTTCCATAAAGTCATTACTTTTTGACTTTGTTCCATGATGTACTTTCAATGCGCATTAAGATCTATCAAGAAAAGCACTAAATTTCAAGCTATCTTCTTTCAAATTTTCGCTAGATCTGGAGAATTTTAGCCTTCGGTGTTCTCTGATGCCAAAAATTTTCCAAGAAAAATTCCCTTTTAATTTTCCACACTGTTCATAAAAGGGATTTCTAAGCTTTTAGGCAGAATCCCTATTTAGGGTCTTAATTACGTTAATTTCCCTTTTAGGAGCTTTTCAGTCTACCGTTTTCTTGGTTATTTGGTCGTAATCTTCCCTTTGGCGAACATTCACTTTTCGATTATTACCGCGGAATTTTTCTTTACCCATTAACTCCGTTGTTTTAAGGCGATTTTTCCCTGGTTCGAAGGAAACACTTTTTTCTTTATCTTGGTATCTCCCTTCTTTATCTTAAATATATAAAGCCCTTTGTACTTCGGCAATTTTCAAAGCCGTATTAGAAATTTTTGCTCAAATTAATAACTGTCAAACAGCAAGAAATTGCAACTTCATGCCAAAAAATGTCCCATAAGGGTTCAAATAGATGCCGATTTCTGATAAAAGACATCAATTAGAGAAACCTTTAAGTGTACTTTATATAATATAAACGCTGGGGTATCATTAAAACTCTATAATGATTAACTGGTATTAATATTCAAATCGTATATAATTATTAAAATTATTACAGCCAAACAAATGCGATTATAAAATACAATTTTTTCTCTAAACCGTCTCTAGGATAAACACCTTCCTTCTGTGCTTTTTTGTTAATTAGTTTTATTAATCGTAATTTTATTAATTTTTATACTCACTAACATAATTATTTGTTGGCAGAATTGTCTATACATGTTGCTGTAAACCTCCGAAATAGCATAAATTTCGATATTGGTATCTAAAAGATAGCTATTTTCGTCTTATCAACACATATATATATATGTATATATATATATATATGTCTTCAAAACTCATAAGCCAGATGCATTAGTAGCTTTTTTATTATTAAATTGTTATAAAACCCTTTTGAACTCACAAAATATATCAAATATCGAGAGGTGAATCTCGCAAAACTGAAATGAACAAATATGCAAAAAACATTTTAAAGTGTATCGATCTTTAATCTTTTACAATATTATTTCTCCAAACGCTGGAGGGCCATCATTTAAGACAGTTCTATTCCCACGGCAAGAACTTCTCCAAAAACAAACACCGCAATAAAATGTATAAGACAAAAACTGGTCAATTTGTGACCACTACATATTCATTGTTAATTAAGAATCCATTTCAAAAGTTAAATATTTAATTAAATTAACAATAAATGAATATTAATACTATCATTTACTTGTGACATACTTCAAATGGTATTCAATGAATATACCCATATATATATATATAAGAAAAATTGTATAAAAATCAAACTTGGCGCAGTATAGCCCAGATGCTCTTGCGCCATAAAAAAGCCAAACAATCAATCAATTAAAATCAAAAAAATTGTTTGATAAATATGTATGCCTGTGTGTAAAATGTAACCCATAGTCGTCAGAAGTCAATAAAACTCTTATTATTATCCTATTCCATTATATATCGTCATAACGTATCGTTTTATCAATCGTGATATTGATCGTTTTCAAAAGGTAGAAGTCTTTGTAACACACTAAAAATATCTTACTGTTCCTCTTAATTTGTTTAACATTAAACTGAGATTTAGCTATTTCAGTTAAATTCAAACGCCGTTAATTCTTAATTAAGGGCAGAAGACTAGTATATAGTTTAAATATCCTTTTACCTATACATTGCGGGATATTCCGCCGGGCCTGTTTATTAAAAATCCTTAACATTTCACTCCATGCTATGCGGAGCACATCCAAAAGCCACAGCCGACCAAGTTCCCCTCTGCAAAATGCAAGACTTTTTGCTTGATTGCGTGGCAGAAAAAAAATTCTGCCGAACAACCAAGTGAAAGTCTTGCATTTTACAGAGGGAAACTTGGTCGGCAATTACTTCTGAGGATGCTCCGCATAGCACGGAGTGAAACGTTAAGTGTTTTTAATAAACAGACGTTGCGGAATAACCCGCAAAGCTCTATGAAGTATATTAATAGACGCCGTGAAAGTCTTCGTGAATTTATCCTTTTACCTATCAACGCTGCATATTCAATACAATTGAGAGTATTTTTAACTTTGAATACAAGTTTCTTCTGGAAATTTTGACACGAAATCGAATGATTCAAATACGTTTAACACCCCCACGAGACAAATCTGCTACAACCCAACTTCCATCCCTATCTAATCCATAGTGGAAAAATTATTATTAATTACTATCGATTTCAAATCTTTTAATCGATCGTTTATGATCTTAGTCCGAGATTAAATCAAGTGTACTTTAGGCAAATCAATGGGACTAACCTAAGCTAAAACAATATCACCCTATGACCAGAATTTAATTTCCAGTTTTGATTCCCGCTATTTTATCGCTGAAAGGAAGAGTTTAATCTATCGATAAAATTCAAATTCATTTGAATCGTAATCGTTGAAAATTTTCATTTAAAATATTGTCGAGGATATATAGGATAAAAGTGATAAATTTTCTTATCGATTTGTCATCTTAATCGTTAGTGTGGTCGCAAATGACACTTTAAACACGATTTGAGAACGTAAAGTGCAAATGACAAAATAAAACATACAAGTTTGATGTATATTCAATACAGTCAATGTGTATATCATTATAAAATTGATAACAAATTATTTAACATTCATAAGCATAACATCTACGCTATTTACGCTGATAAAATATGAGAAAATGACGAAGTTCGTGTCAAATGCCAAATCTGTCTACAGTTTTATAAATATAAAACAATTTTATCAATAGTTCTATCGTATTTTTGATAGGTGACAGAGGGTCCTGATAATATATACAAACTATAAATGTAATTTATTCTCAATTTCTTAACAGAACTATTTAAAAAAAGTTGAGGTTTAAAAGAAAAAAAGGTTAAGAAATTATTAAAGGGCTTGGACATTCGTAATTTATATATTTTTTAAATTATTTTTAATTATCTTTAAAATGAACATTGGTGATATTTCGTTTTTGTAATTAGCCGACCGCCTTTCACATCAACAATAATTCGGCGAAAAATTATTTTTTTCTCTTTTCCAAATATTTAAATTTCTAACTAGCAAATTTAATTAAGAAATTGAAATAACAGATTTAATTAAAAACGCCCATGTATTTCTTAACATGAGATTGAGAAAATCTCACTGAAATTTATCTAAAACATAAACGCGACTGTAAGTTTTCTTTAGATTTAGTAGTCTTTTAACTTGTAATGAATCGCGGAACACTGCAGTATAAAATTCTTTTACGGAGCACGAATTCGACAACGATTACATAAGATAATCTACTCTTAAAATTAAAAATAAATTTTTTAAAATGACACGCAAGACTATCTGAGGCATTGCTCTGCGCTAGAGCCCTGAATGTGCAAATAAATAATTGTAAATTTCATGAGAAGTGGTTTTTTCCCCCCAGGGTAGTGTCTCCTGAAACATGGGTAACAGGTTTGAGGAACGCTAATGTTTTGCGGAATAAACTGATTTTACAGGGTGCCTAGAAAAGTCTGAATGCAGCCAATAACTTTTGAACCAAGACAGATATTGCAAAGAAAGTTAGGTATTGGTATAGTATTAAGTTAAGTAATGCGGAGAATAATAACGAGGGTTTTGCTCTGTCACCCAGTGCGATCCATATTGTATAGGTTTTTCGCATAAAAAAACAAAATATTTTTATTATAATTTATAATTCATCAAACAACAATATCAATCAACGTTTATTGGCGTCGGTCGTGGGTTCAGGTCCCACCGAAGGCAGAAATATTTATTTTCTTTCGAACGTTTCACCATCTAATCACGCCATACCATCGGCGTTGGTATCACTACGCCAATAAACGTTGATTGATTGACATTGTTGTTTGATTTAATCTGCGTAGTGTTCGATTTATATAATATAAATAAAAAAAGTTATATAATTCATATTGTATATTATTTTAAAAATGAGAAACATCATGAATTGTTTTGGCCTGTTGAACTGTAACGTAATAAAAAATATTGGAGAGGTGTGGTAAATATTTCGGGTGATATTCATAAAATCCCAAAAAATATTTTAGCATTATAAGTTCAATATTTCTAATATTTAAATCTCATAAATCCTTGAACCAAATGAATTGAAATTTAGTATTAGGTTTTGTGTTACATATTCGAAATATTTAGTAAAAACTAGTTGTTGCCATTTTAATTTTTAAAGTTGCTGCAAGTTTTAATATAAAGACGGTCCCTTATGCAAATTTTATGCACATGGATTCGTAGATTTCATTGTTCGCTATCGATTGACACTTACGAATTTTTGTAGCACAAATGCAACTTGTGTTTGGATTGTTTCACCGGCTGTACATGTATGTGTATAAAGGTGTACTCCTTTGTACGTGTATGAATATGTACTTGTTTGTACAAGCATAAATGTTTACTTGTTTGTATATGTATAGATGTGTACTTGTTTGTATGTGCATAAATGTGCACTTGTTTGTATGTTTGCACCCTTATCACCACAGATTCAAGACTGCTTATAACGGCATACTTTGGTTAAATGGTAATCATATTACAAATCATTTTACCTATTAATAGGTTACTTACACCGAATTAAAATACTATCTACTGAATTTTACAGAGTAGCACTAAAGAGAGATTAAGCATCTAATCTCCTAGTACTCGGGCAAGGATACTGGATGTTGTAATCCTCCACTGCGATACAATTTTGTGCATGTGCATGCAACTATATAAAGTTGTAGCTCTGTAACACCCCCACTTTTAACGAACTGCTTTCTTAAGCATATGTACTCGAGAAGGTCATGACTTACAGACAAATTGTTTGCCTGTTTACCTTCATATCATCCTGCTTGCTAACATATGCATACACAAGCTTATCTGCTTATTCGTTTGCTTGTCCACTTGTTTATTTACAATTCTGCTTGCTTATTTGACTACTGAACTGAATTAATAAAAGAAGTTCTATGGCACAGATGAATAAAGAATCTCCAGATTTGGCCATCCTTTTTGAAGAAAAAGCCATGTAAATTGGAAAAAAAATTCCACATTTGTAACATATTTGTATTATATGGTATGTATGTATGTGTGTGTGTCTGTCTCATATTTTTTAGCACAATTTTGGACTGAATTGGTAGATTTTATCCGATGATTTTATGTAAAAAAAATTAACATATTTTTCCACTTAATTAACAGTAAAGTAGCTTATTATTTCACGGGCTGTTTGAAAGGAAAAATTTTCCTTTCTTCGAAAAAATAATCACTTCCCGATTCTCCAGTTCCATGATATAGCCTATTAAAATATCTTCTATCAATAACTATGTAACTCAGAATCGATATAAATATGGATTTATATATCGATGTTAATATCGATTTCAGGGTTTACTTTTGATGAGCGATCATGCGTTCTATTATCCAGCCAAAAAAGGATAAAGGCGACATTTGGTGAGACAACGAAATTGCGATTGCAAAAATTACGAAAATATACAAAGAAAAATATTAAAATATACTTACATTTGTAAGGCAAAACTTCAATAAATATATACTAATTTTATACCTTTAAAGCTTGGGTATAGGAACAGGATTTTGTTATAAAATTTCTAACCAGTATTTTATTAATATACCTATTAAAAGTAGAGATTCAACTTTCGTAATATTACAAGGTATTTTCTTAGTCGCCTTCTCAAGTATACTCGTCGATACGCTTCGGTAAAAGCAAAGCTGCTATCAACTGTATACTTTTAAAACAAACCACTAGTTGCCCTTTAAAGTTTCGCTATTGGTGGCTGAGTTGGCGAGGTTTTTAGTATTGATTTAGATTGAAACATGCAAACCCAAAAAATCGTCGTAACTAATGAATCGTTAACATTTGCAGAAAATAATTACAAATTTGTTATCAGTGCGAAATACTGAGCCAGAAATAATTAAAATATCGAGAGGAATATTTTCCTTGTTACTCAGTGTTGTGTACTTTTAAATATTTGTAAATATGAGAAGCTCCTAGGCCCGAAAATGAAAGACACACCTATGAAGACTCAACTGCAGCCTTAATTGCAAGCCTCAAATTTTAAGCCATTGATCTGAAATTCGACACAAATTAATCCGTAAGTGTTCTTGTTCATATTTAGTTTGTTAACTCGTAAACGAAGGAAAGAGCGGATGTATACGTTTCTAGCGCATCATGTTTCAGCAAAGATTATTTACTGAACCAATTTACGATTAGCTCTTTTACGTTTTTTGGAATTTTTTGACGTATGTATAGAAATGGCATTTCAAGTAGTGTTAGGCGCCATTACAGTCCACGATCAAGTAATGTGTTTAGGAGCGACGCTCTAAGTCGAAAATTAAATGGTTTCAACACCATTGGTCCGTAGAACTGGAAATGATAATGAATTAAAGATTCTAGGCGTTATTACGCAGCCGTAAGCAAACGAACCGTGACCAAACTCGAGTCAGACGTATATTTATTCCAGAAGGGGTATAAATAGGGATTGTCTTGACGCCCAATTATCATATTTCGCCAATCAACAGCCAAGTATCCAAGTCTCGGGCCAGCGAAGTTGAAAAATGGTTACAATCGCTTGTTACTCTCAGCGGAGTAAGGAAACATTAACCTATGACCATGGTTGGCTGAAAATCCCTATCTTTAGAGCAGGTAGCCGAAATATATTCGCAGTACAGTTGAACCCCGTTTTAACCTAAATTCCTATTAACTAAAATGGCCTGTTGTACTTTTTTATCATCATTATCTGTTAAAGTGGACACCTGTTTAATATTTTTGGCAAAAACGCTTATATTTGTTTTCTAGCGTGCTCCGATCTTAAGAATTATTTTTTATTGTTGTATTTATTTTGTTATTGGACTAAATTAATAAAAGAAGTTCCATGGCATAGATGAATAAAAGGATCGCCAGAGTTGGCCACCCTTATTACCAAAAATGCTATGAAAATTAAGTAAAAAATTCTCTTCTAAATAAAGCATTTAGCGATTTTCTGGATTTAGGAAGGAAACATGAATTTTGTTTGCTGTAAGAATTTAGTTGCAGGAATATCCTTTCTTTCCTCTTGTAGGCGCAGTATAGCCCAGATGCTCTTGCGCCATAAAAAAGCCAAACAATCAATCCTCTTGTAGTACCACTGTCATTTCTTGTTTAAAAGCATTTTCCATGCTCCTTAAGTACATTCCAAATGTTTTCGGTAGGGTTTAAATCGGGACTTCATGAAGGCCAGAAGTCGAAAATAAGAAATTGGTTTTTAACTAAAACCACATACACACATTCAGAAATAGTGTCTTCTGTGTGAGCGTAATATTGCTAATACAAGAAGCATATAGCTGTAATATTGTCTAAATGTTGGAAGTGGAGAATTTTCTAAAATATCCAAGCAAGCTTCCTTATTAAGCTTTCGGCACTGCTTTCAACTGATCTACCCCTCGCTACGAGAAACCACTCCACAACAAAAATACTTCTGCTTCCGAATTGAACTGCAAGCACGATGCATCCTCCACACCCGTACATGGCCATCTAACTTGAATGAAACACACCCTTAATTCAGGGGTCCTCGAGATGTGTTCCACCGAACCTCAGAGTACTGCAACAACCTCCCCCCCACCAGGGATTTCGCAAGCAATCTGTAAAGCATTACCGTCAATTCCAAGAAAATGTGGAAATTCTGTAATTGCTCCCACTGTCAACTAATTAGAGTTAACTATAATGCATAGCACAGAGAGTTAGCTAATTACCAATATTCTACAGCAACAGGAGAGTATTATTTACATTTTATACTGATAGATTTACTGCTAATCTTCGTGTCTAAGCAAAGATGAATAATAGTCCTTTAGATTTCCCTTAAATATTTATTCTTAGAAGTAAATTCGCATTCTCCTCATTTCAGTACCTGCTTCCAAACATTTTGTATGATAAGTATTTTAGAAAGTGGTTTGAATTTAGTGATTTAATTACGTTTTCATTCATCCGTTACTACTGGTAGGGGAGGGAGGGATCAAACCCCTTCGCATTGAATAGTAAGACGCATTTTTCCCTTTAACCCCGCATCACAGGGTCTTCTTTCAAAGCTACTTCACCCCCCCCATAATTTTTGAATGGCTGCGCCCATGTATACTGCACGTTGTTTCATCTGCCGTAGCACAAACGAAAGTGAAGCCATTGCCATTAGAAAGTGACATCTTAAAACGCGCATAACGTTTTCTGAGACCCCCTTGTTAAATGTAACTGAGCATTTATGAATGTTTATGATTAACATTGAAATAATCGGTAAATTGTCACGTGACTTCGCGATATTTCCCAAAGATCTCATCAAAATGCGCTAAGGGTAAGTGTTGTTAAAATAACGAGTGACGTTCAATTGCTGCAATTAAAAATAATTAACCGGTAAATTTGTAGTTAAAATTTAATTTAATCATGCCACTAATATGCATATAATAATGGCAGTTACATGTGTATTCCGTTTTATTCTCTTTCGATAATAATAACTATTTCCAAATTTTCATAGCCGTGACGTCATGTTATGAGTCAGGATTCCCAATTTCCTCTTGGCGTTGTGGATTTTATTGGGCGATAATTGGCGCAGCCAGCGCAAGATTTATGGGGCGCCAAGTGACAATAAAAGCTAATTTAGTGGCGAGGCTTCGGTCAACCTCGATCGCGGGACAATGTAATCCAGATGCTTCTATATTTTCTCATCTCCATCCTCCCTAAAAATCTCACTCCCTCCTCCTCTTCTTCATCACCCTCTAAGACCGTCACTTCCGTCCTATTTCCGCAAATGAAATCTAATGGCACAACAATAAAGACGTCATCAGGAAGTGATGTTAGACACTCAAATCAAAAGCAGATGTGGAACCCTCTTCTTGACAGACTTAAAATATTAAGTTCACTTTCATAATTTAAAACATACCTACATAAATATCTTTTGGAAAACAAATTTTTTGTATAATTTCATTGATTTCTTCCTGTTTTTATATTTTAATTTATATAGTTATTTTGCCTCGGGCAGCTGGGACTCTGTCAGACCTTATAGTCTACCATAGCTTCCCAAGCAGATCGATTATACAGGGTGTTCCGAAAACACCGAATCAAACGTATATAGCCGTGATCCTTGTGCAAAATGGACCATAACGGCCCTTTACATGGGAGGTCGGAAATGAATAACCACGGAGTTATGGCTATAAACAAATAACAAAGCATGATTGGATAAAAAAATTGAAAGTTACACATATGGTCGACGTATTTGTCCAACAGACCATATCTGGGCTCTATTATCAAAAAACAGGTTTCTTATTCGCCTTTCGTTTCTGGAATGTGGGTGTTAACAATTTCAAGCCAGTAAAAATAGCATTTGAAAGTTTCGCTCGACCCTTGAA
>QLNU02015359.1:179995-204002 GCA_006491805.2 Dysdera silvatica | reverse complement strand
GGGTCTCCTCCCAGTTCGGTCTCTGTGATTCAGGTAAGTACTGATTTATTTATAAAAGTACTAATTCATAATCAAAATACGATGCATTCGCCCGTTACGGTCTTGTGAACTTTCTACTATAAGTAATTAGAATCAACCGTTTAGTGCCGAAGCGCTTTTTTGGCGCCAGGCCTTTCCGCCGCCAAGTGTCTGAATCGATCCGGGAATGGAAACACGCTGCCCGGGCTCATAAGACAGATGCACCTAAAGCCGTAAACTGAGTTTTCTATATTGCAGTTTCAGGCATGGGTGGGATCAAATTGCAAGTTTTCGGGCTCGGGCTTCGAAAATTCAGCCCGAACTCATCTCTACTCCTCTCTCATTACGTTTTAAATAGGCAAGCACGAGGAGAAATATTTATATATAACGTTTTAAATATCATGTAATAACAACTCGGGTATAATGTAATAAAATATATGCATTTTCTTTCTCGGAAAATAGATTGCTTAGGATATACAAGGTGGTTAGTAAAGTCCTTATACACGCAGATAACTGTCGAACGGAGAGAGTTATATGTATGAACGTGATATATATGCATAGTAAAATGACTATGGGCTACAAGATGAGACTGCGTGCAGCGCCCCTAGCGGAAAAATTCAGAATTTAAAGCTGCTATCTCGAAAACTGTTCAAGATATGGGGAAAAAGGTCAATTACAAAGTTGTTAAGCACCAACTAATTAGTACGAAACGATTTTTTTCCACCACCTTAATAGGGCAAAAATCGTGATTTAGGAAGTTTAATGGGTACAGGACGCCCCTGCGTGACAGCTTTTCCTTCATATAGCTATGTATAGAGGGAAAGCTTCAGGTAGGGGCGATTCTTTCATTGCGCACACAACTTTAAGGGTGGTTTAGTAAAGTCATTATACACGTTGATAACTGTCACACTGCGAGAGATAGATGCATGAATATGATGTATATGTACGTACTGTATACGTAGTGAAGTGACTATGCGCTACAAGGTGAGACTGCGTGCAGCGTACAAATACAAATTTTATTTTCATGCCATTTTTACATTTATATTTTCCATTCTAACATCATCAGTTGACATTACATACCTAGCGGAAAAATTCAGAACGTAGATCTGCTATCTCGAAAACTATTCAAGAAACGGAAAAAAAAAAGTTAATTCCAAAGTTGTCCAGCATCACTGATGCAGTACGAAATGATACATGAATTGCGGGAATAGAACACGTCAAACGCTAATATGTGGGTATTTGGTTCGGCAAATGTGAACAGCGTATTACTGTATGTCATTATGTGTGCTCGATGTGGCCACTGTCGGCCGCAATACACGTTCGTATCCGGTGGACCGTTTCTTCTTGCACATTCAGTAGCATTGCAGACGTGACGCTTGTACAGGCATTGGTAATGCGACTGCCGACATTGTCCACAGTCGTCGGTTAGGTGTGATAGACCTGTCTTTTGAGATGCCTCAAAGGAAGAAATCCAATGGGGTAAGGTCCGGTGACCGTGCAGGTCAGCTCACACTACCACCATAGCCAATGACCTGTTGGCGGAAGGTTTGGGATAATAATAATTGTACTTCTGTTAGATGGTGAGGAGGAGGAGGAACGCCGTTATGTTGGAACTACATGGTTCTCCGCTCACTCAATGGAACATCATCCAAAAGCTCCGAGAGTACGCCATGTAGCAGCTGCAAATATCGACGTCCCGTTAACGTGCCCTCGTAAAACACAGGTCCAATGAGTCTGTTATTCAAAATACCGCACCAGACATTAACAGACCACCGCACCTGATGTCGGACTGGTCGTCTCCATGAAGGATTTTCGAGCGCCCAATAATGGTCGTTGTGTTTATTGAACACCGATTATCTACCGATCTAGAAAACCTGGAAATTCAGGGAAGATTTTTCTGACTGGAAAAGTCAGGGAAATTTGAAATACAAAGGCCAGAGTCACGGAAATTTAAAATGTATTCATACAATAAAGACTTTTACAGTAAAGATTCTTTTCATACCACATTACCTACTGAAAAATTTGTACTTTTGACTAAACTTCTTCCAAAAGTTACCATTTTGCACCAAAACTAATATAATTTATATAAAATTATTAAGCCTATATATTTTTTAGAAGAAAATGGTTGACAAATATACAGTAAAACCTCCCTACAACGATATCCGATATAACGATAAATCCCTCTACAACGAAAAATTATATAGTCTTAGTATAGAGTGTTTTTATTGTTATTTTGCCATGTTTGAATTCAAGATCAGGAAGGCGTGGGGTGAGGCATCTATACCTTACAAATTGGTATACATGCCGCAGTTAAAATCAGGGACATATGCCGCGCGTATTCTTTCGGATGTTAATTTTAATTTTTAGAATTTTTTGTTATTTTGCGCCAAATGCCGTTAAATATAATCGCAAATCCTAGTCAAATGTCTCCAATTTAATTATAATTTTCTTTTCTTACAAATACATAAAAATATCATCAAAGTTTTCAAAAAATCCGCCAAATTCATAAAAAAGCTCTCCAAAATTCTTTTTTTTTTCGTCATTATTGATACTGGAACCATGGAATAAACATGAACTTGAGTCGAAAGCATAAGACCTTGTGGATTCACAGCCATCCACGAGTAAAGGTTTGCCTGAAAAGAATATTACAATTCCATCGAAATATTTGCATGCAATATCTCCAATTTCAAAACTAAATAAAGAAAAAAGGAAAGGCAATGAAGAAATAGGCACTTGTCTTAACCATTGCAGAAAACAGAAGACCGTTAAAAGAAAGTGTTGGAGAAGAAAGTTGGAAAAGAAAGAAATAGAAATAACTAAAGAAGGTGGTTAGATTATGAATCAAATAGTCATAGTACTAGTTCTGAAGTAGATGATGTTTCTGGGTTTGATTCCATTGCAATAGAGAAAGCCAGAGGTAATCTTAATGAGATGAGTAAAAGAAATTAAAGTGAAGCTGGGTCATCACAAACTTTGGATGTGAATACATGCAATGAATATGAAGAAAATTATTATCACACAACTGAAGATGCGAATGGTTACGTTGTGCTATATGTAAATAAGCGATGGCTTCATGCAGAATGTACGATTTTCGATGAGTTTTGTGCCGACTGTGGGAGAGAGAGAGAGAGAATAGATTAAAAAATTAGTCCAGCCTATTTGAAAAAAAAAGTAATTCATTTATGTCATTATTTTGTCCATGTTTGTTCCGATTCTGAAAATGAGTGCAAAATAAAAACAGCGAATGTTTTTTGAATTCAGTCAATTTTTTTATGTTAATTAGCGACTGGAAATCGATTAAGATTTGGTCTGGAAACGTCAGGGGAGTTTGAAATAGAATTTGGGTGGACATTCTGCGTCTTCCTATAGTGAGAACTTCTTGTAAAACTTATCCCATATTTTTAATGAGGAGGCGGGGTATGTTTTATGTAATGCATTAGCTTCAAGTTTCCCTGATTAAAATTAGGCAAAACTAAAGTAATGCATTACACGTCGGAGTAATGCACTTAATTGAAGTAAAGCATTACGCCTTGAATAATGAAGTGAAGCATTCACATTGGCGCATCCTTATTGAACATGGACTGAGTTGTAAGTGTAGTTCTGCTAGACAACGTGTAATTTATTCGTATATTTTACTTTCAGGTGAATGGCTTTCTATATTTGTAGCCAAATATAGCGAAGTTCCTATAAAATGGAGAGAGAGTAGCCAGCTACATGTTTATTTAGCACTGGACTTTTAACGCCAAAAATACATTTACTATAGGGTTATACCATCACGTCCGGGTCACCACTTTCGTCGATTTAGCGGGAGCAATAGCTTAGTTTAAACTGGTAAGTAGTACTGGCTTAATGTGATTACTTCCGCCAAATTGGCGACAGTGGTGACCTGGACGTGATGCCATAGGGTCCTGCAGTTATAGCGCATTCACCTAATGCTCGGTTTTCCCGGATTCGACTCCCAGCTTTGCCAAAAATAAAAATAACTCTTACCGAATAACTGTAATCCAGAGGTTGGTTCGCCAGGCCTTAAGAGGTTCGGAATCCTAGGGAAAATGTAAGTCTCAGCATAGAATAACCCTTCCTGTCCTTACTTCGTAAATCTCGTACAAAGGTGAGAATTTACTAGAGAATTAATCGAACTGTTTTACCATCTTGTCACTCAATAAGCTTGTTAACACTACCCAAAATTTGAGCATGCTGGTGCTATCCATGTTTAGAGCACACTGGTAAAAAAATATAAGTAATCAAAGAAAATATTAACTGCTTTGAAAATAATCCGATATCATTGTACATATCCGATAGATATATATACACTCATGTCCAAAATGAAAGTTACACTCAATTTTATTTCAATGGGAGCTGAGGTACATATTTTCTCTGTAACTCTCGATATGCTATATTTATAACAAATCATTTCACAGAAAATTAAAGAACCATAAACACTGAACAAAATTACAACAAATCAAATTTTTTTAGGCACCCTATGAAGGAAAATCCACGATCAAAAATGATACAAAAATTGTAGGTGGAAAAACAGAAATTCGTAAAAAAAAACCAGATTTAGGATAGAATATTTACTTACATAAACATCAACAATTATTTTCTAATAATTTTGCATGTGTATGTAATAAAATTTGTTATTCGAAATTAGATTTTTTAAGAATTTTTCTACCTTCAATTTTTATATCATTTTTTATTGTGGGTTTTCCTTCGTGGGATATCTTAAAAAATTTAATTTGTTGCCATTCTGGTAAGTGTTTATAGCTCTTTCATTTTCTGTAAAAGGAATTTTTATAAATAGAGCACATAGAGCGTTATAGAGAAAAATATGTACCTTTCCCAATGAAATAACATTGGGTGTAACCTTCAATTTGCACACGAGTCTATATCCGATATCCATATCCATTCTCCTTTTAAAATGATGTATTCCTTGAAAACATTTCCGTTCCTTTGAGTCACACATATTCATTCTGAAAATAGAGATGATCACTTCCGTTCACTGAATGTAAATAGAAATCATGACTCTTATGACTCAGTGAATGAGTTATTTTTTCCGTTCATTTTAAAGAATAATCTTCCTTGTTTCACTCGCTCAGTGTACGCCTATAATATTTTTGTGTCACTTATCTACCATTATATTATACTATATACTATATTATACTAGTATGAAGTATTATTATACTATACTATTATATTATACTGTACTATTATATTATACTATACTATTATATTATACTGTACTATTATATTATATAGCAGCCATGTATATAATAACGTGATATATATAACGTGATTTATATGTACTGTAATACAATTCATGTTTATAATGAATTTTATTCCTTCTGAATTCTCTGTAAATGTGATAAAATCCTGCTACTTTTAATTAGACTTGAAACAAACTCTTCCTTCACTCCTCGCTTAAAGCTAATTGAAGAGGATTCGCGTTTCTGGACGAAGAAACACTCTACGGGCGTTATTTCATTTTCATTTGCAGTTTAAAGAAAATTATTTTGTGCTCGGGAAAAGAAGAGCAGGGAAACATAATGCTGATTACGGCAAAGTATTAGGAATGAAAAATGTTATTAGGCATTTTTTCTCGAAAAGGAAATTAATTATTTTGCAGTAATTTAATATAGCTGTCCAAGAGCATCCATTTCTCGTCCTCTCTTCTAAAAAGACATGAGGTAGTTCTCTTCCACGCTGCAAATAATTTTCTTCAATAAGATGCGATTAATTCCAAAATTAAAAAGGGTTTATTCGCATTCAAACCGAAACACGAAATTTGGGCAGAATTTTTTTTTATCTCTAAATTAATCTATTTAGTAATTTTGGAAACTAAATATTTCTTTTGAAATTGGTTCCCTTTCTATTCTAACATCTCTAAAAGTATCTTTTCGGGAATTCCGTATCACTTCTTTCAAATCTGATAACAACACGAAGGACTGAACAATTTTTCTAAAGAAAATTTCGAACCTTCCTACAATTAATATAACACTTAATTGATTGATCCATTATTAATGGATATTGCGCTTCTTTCTCCAAAATTCGTAGCAAAACTCTTCGCTTCTGAAGAGTTTTCAACGTTTTGTACATCTACAAATGTAGAAATAAATCACATTTCGACGTGATTTATTTCTATTTTTGTATTCTATTTTTCCCTCTCCACCACCAACTTCGTCCTAAACATTGAGGGGATAAAACGTTCATGCGTCAAGTGCCCCGAAGACATGGGGAAACTAACTTAGGCTACCATTTCAGCGTTATTCATAGGCTTGTGCAGAAAATTCGTAAGGTGGGTTATGTGCTCAATAGGGCGTTACAGAGCTACAACTCACATATTTCTATGTTAAATATACAACATTTCATTGCAATGGAGGGTCACAACCCCCACTAACCCCCTCCTGCGTATATCGTTATCGTATACGTATTACGTATGCGTGTTATCGTTATATTTACAAAATGCGTTTAGCAATACGTGTAATATCTCTTAAATAATACTTTATGCTCTACCTCACAAGAAACCTTTAAGGATTTACAGATATAAGCATAATTTCGTTCAAATCATCCATTTTACACTGTTTAAAAAAGGCTCGTGTACAAAAAATAGGCGCAAATAGTAGGTGCAATACTTTTATATGTAGATCTCACTTTTAAAAACGTAGTTCACTCATAGTAGACAATTCGTTCTATACGCAGTCATCTTCTGACTACTTCTTTGTAATTATGCCTTGCAATACAACCTAAAATATGAAGGGATTGGAAGAAACAACATTAATTACAAAAAGACCAAGATGTGGAATGAATTATAATTAGAAATGAAAATCTTAAATAATATTAATTTATTTAAAATGACTAAGAAAAAAAATCAGAGATGTATAGCCATTGAAATTTCTAACGCCCAGGCCTGCAAGCTGGATGAAGGGTGAACTGGGGCAAGGCAACGGATATGAGACAAGACACTCTGGGATTCTTATATGTTATATATACATATATACATATATATATATATATAGCTCGATGATGGCAACTGAGGCCAGGCCCCTGCTTGGCTAAAGGGCCTGCTACCCTTTTTACGTGACGTTTTACGTGAATTTTACGTGAACTTGATATCGGACTAATTTTTAGGGGGAGCCATATTCTTCAGGATCCTGAATAGCCTTTTATGGCTTCTTTCCTTTAAGATCACGTGGGCACTAACTTGTACTAACTTGAACTAGCACTAATTTTTACAAAAAATTCTTATAAATAAATATTGCGTGAACAAATCTTGCACAGATTTCCTTATCAAAAAATATTGAAAGGCACAACTTGTTACCATTGTGGGTACAACAATTTTTACAAAAATTTCTTATAAGTAAATATTGCGTGAAGCAATTCTTACAAAGATTTCCGTGTCAAAAACTATTGCAAACATAACTTGTTGCTATTGTAGGTATAACAATTTTTACAAAACTTTTTGTAAGTATTGCGTGAAGCAATTCTTGCAAAGATTTCTTTGTCAAAAAATATTGCAAGCACAACTTGTTACTGTTGTGGGTACAACAATTTTTACAAAAATTTCTTGTAAGAAAATATTGCGTGCAACAATTCTTACGAAGACTGCCTTGTCAAAAAATATTACGAGTAAAATTAATTGCTCTTGTAGTTGAAGCAGATTTCACAAAGGGCTATTTGTAGGAAAACTATTGCACCCATAATAGTAATTCATTCCGGGTGCAACGGGCTTTTTGCAGAGAGTTTACGTATATAACACATAACCAAATGTTTACATAGTTTATCGTAGTCTCGAGCCACCCCCCCCCCACATTTTTTTATAACCAAAACGTCACTAGTTCGATTCCAACCGGAATGCCTTTTTTTTCTTTGCGACCCGATAAATCTTGTGATGATAGGTCAATGAATGTTATTTCAACCACAGAACTTATGTACAAAATATCAACATTTACTCCAATGTTATTTTAAAAAGCTCGCGCACACAGTTTTCAACTGCACTCCAATTTTCAGCATTGCAGGATCCTAATATGATGTCCTCTTTTCAGGGCTGGTGAAAGGGGAGAAAGGGGGTTAAATGTCCAGGGATATGGCGCAAAACGTTAATGGAAAAACCATTGGCGTACGCAGGGGGTGTTGATAGGGGTTGTAACCCCCATTGAAATGAAATTTTGTATATTTAACATAGGAATATGTGAGTTGTAGCTCTGTAACCCCCCATTGAGCCTATAATCCCCCATTGAGCCTATAACCCCCCCTTACGAACATTCTGCGCTAATGAGCAAATGAAACTTATTATTACATTATTGCTCGTTTAATTTGCCTTTTCCATCATTTAACGACGTTTATATATCTGCTTTGTATTCTTTTACGCCAATAAAGTGCCAACATGTAAGAATAGACGTTTTATAAAGTGTATTTTATAGATCGAATTAAGACCTTATAATGCTATGTATGCGTGTATAAAAGAATACACACACACGCGCGCGAAATTGATCTATTGGCTTTTGACAAATGCTGGCGATTCTGCTCAGCTAATTTGCTAACTCTCTCATAAATTCTGTTTTCAGCCCTAACTAATTCAGTATAGTCTTCGCATCCAAATAAAGCATCCACCACATAACCAATTAACTTTAATTTTATACGCTACAATAAGGCCCAAGTTTCAAAGTTAAATCACTGATTCACCGACCTGGATCCAGCCTAATTTGCATCCGCTGCCTATTACGGCTAATGTATCAGTGTTCGAAGTGAAATGAGTTCTTCCCCGAATAATAGTAAAAGAGAAAAATCAGCGAATCAGCAAGAAAATTTTGCGAAGTAGCTTTCACCAAATGAGCCCATCACTAAAACCTGCCGACGTCCCTCGCTTTTACGTTAAACAAGATCGTCAGGACTTGACGATCTGGCCGTCTTCGGATGACAACGACGATAAAGACCGTGGATGAAAACTCTTTGGTAGTAAATAGATTTTAGTAGGAGGGAGTGAGCCTCCTATGTTCCTAAACGAAGGATCTCGTTTCAGTACCTTCGAGCTATCGGGTAATTCGATCTTCTTTGCCACCTTCAGTCCACACGAGCTTAACGAGCCCTGTAGAACCACCGTTCCGTGTAAAACCCCTTTATTCTCCCAACACCCCATTCTCAATCTCCGACGCCACTGACTGAGTTTAACTTTACGTCAGTTTTGACGAATTGGATTACTGGTCCCTTTAGCATTTCCCCCCTTTATTTTGCTTCGTTCCCACCAGAGGGCTACCGAATACTAGAACAAGTTCTGACAGCTTTTTAAAACCCCGACTTAAATGACTACGCAAGTAAATGGATGGCAGTTTAAGCTTTAGTAGTTCGGATGGCTTCATTGGCCTCATTCGCCCGTACTATGCTTTTTAAACAAAATGCAGCTTGTGACGCGCGTAGCCAATCCCGTCCACTCTTTTCATTACATGAACGGGAGGACATGTAACTTTGTAATGTTATTTAGGTTACATTATTTATTAACATGGAGAGAAAGAAGCGTATTTACATAGGCGTGCACAGAAATTTCTTAAAGAGGGTTACAGGCTTACGATGAGAAGAGTTACAGAGCTACAACTCACTGACGTACCAAGGTGGAGGTGTTGATGGAACTTTGTATGATGCGATGAAACTGCGATGAAACTTTTTATGTATATATGCAGGGTGTCTCAGCACCAGGGTTGCAAACTTCAAGAGGTCATAGTACTCATCAAGGTGAACGATATTTGTCATAGAACCTAAGGTCTCAAACCACCCACAGCACCAGTTCTAAAACCGTCCAGCATTCACAAATATTTACAACCAGTGCGTGAAGAGCGCCAGATACTACTCAGGTCAGCTGATCAAGTGCATAGATGATTAGGACATCGCATTTTGCGCTTCTCATGCACTGGTTGTAAATATTTGTGCATGCTGGACGGTTTTAGAACTGGCGCTGTGGGTGGTTTGCGACTTTAGATTCTATGACAATTATCGTTCACCTTGATGAGTACTATGACCCCTTGAAGTTTGTAACCCTGGTGCTGAGACACCCTGTATATGAATATATGAAGTCGTAGCTCTGTAACCCCATTGAGCTTATAAACCCCCTATGAACCTTCTGCGTACGACTATGCTACAACTCCGTATATTTATATGCACATTAATATGTATACAAAATTTAATCGCAATGGGACATTACAACCCCATCAACCCTCTGCATACACCAGTGCATATATGTGCTTATAGCTTAATGTAGTCACAAATTAATCTGGTGTGTTTGCAAATGTGTACTTAATACTGATGTCTAGTATGTTCATATATATATATATATATGGGGGATGGCTTTCACAGGTATAAATTGTGTAACAGACGTAAATAATGTAATCTCAGGAGAACTTAGTGTACAAACAGCTATACTTAGTGTAGATAAATAGTATAGTCATAAATGTAGTTTATAAATAAATGTAGTTTATAAATAAATGTACCTAGTTTTTAAACAGATGTACTTAGTGTAGATACCTCATGCTCAGATATCGTGTAGTCATAGACGCAAATAGCATTGTCCCAGATATGAAAGTAGTATTGTCAAAGATGTACAAGTAGTATTGTCACAGATGTAGAAGTAGTATTGTCACAGATGTATGCAATGTAGCATGCCCGTATTTAGAGGGGGGTTCTTAAAGACCGGTCCCCCTCAAAAAAACTATATTTTTAATGGGACTTACTAAAGCATTACATGCTTTGATTGTATCGATACATGCTGTAAAAATTTTTGACCCCCCCCGAAATTAAATCCTGGCTACGGTCTTGTAATGTAGTCATATATGATATACCAAGAATAGTACTAGGTTTTGTGACATACATATGATTCACATCACCAGAAATTCGTGTTTCATGCTCCCTCAAATTTAGAGTACCTTGAGGCGTACCAAACTTGAGCCTTAGCTCACTGCTATCCAGACTGATTCGATAGAAATTTCTTGTATTTCGCGCGGTATGTAATAGGCCTGAAATAAATTTATTATAATTATTATACTGAAAAGGCTTCATGCTAAGCAAAGTTATCTTTGTCTATATGGACAATCTCAAAACTTACGTGTATAATTAGGGAGGCTCATTATAATCGAATATTAATTCTGTCAATGTAAAAACTATGAAAAAGTCTTGACCATTATAGTGGTTTTGCCTGCCTTTATATACGACACGAAGGGATTTCGTGATAGTCATAATGCCGTTTTCACCATAACTGCTTTTGCTCCAACGAAACATTTAAGTTTAGATCTATTTTTCCTTTAATGCAGCGTAGTTTCCTAAACTTACGTGGCGTCTTTTGTTTTTCAAGCGGTGCATCCCCCCTTACAAGTGGCCTCGTGCCATCCCTGATATCATGATATCCAGGGACACGAATTCCTTTATTTTAGTCGAAATAAAACAGCGATTGGTCAGCGAATGAACAACACACTTCGAACGTACACCCCTTGCTTTCTTTCCCACGCCTTGATGGCGGGCTTTCCTGGCGCACGCTCCACGCTACGAATCATAGACAGAGCGTGCACGAATGAGGATTTCGCAGACACGGAATGCAAAAGCTTTTACAGAACTGAATCTGAACGACATGTGTGCTGCATTGTATATTCACTGGATCGCTGTACAGTGCTCTCAAATACGCGTGCTGAGCATCGGAAGTTAAGTACTAATGAGGCTTGCGATTAGTACTTTCGCTCTAAGTAGTAGTAGAACACGTGATCTCCCATCCCTCGGTACTGGTCCCAATTATTAAAATAGTTGGATACGAAGCGATTAGGTTAAGGACAAATTACATACTTTGCAATTAGACATAGGTTAGTATTTTCTTGCAAGAATTTTAAATAAAATATGGCTTAATTTTTTTTTTTATTGTTCTCCAAACTATAAGTATCTTAAAGCACCATTGTCCTTTGTACTGTTATTGACGTACACTGAAGTGCCAGAAAAATTGGCACACCTACCTAATATCGTGCAGCCCCCCTCCGTGCGCATGCAGAAGTGCCGCAACACGACGTGGCATGGACTCGACTAATGTCTGAAGGTATCCTGGAGACAATTCACACCAGGAATCCTGCAGGGCAGTCCACAAATCCATAGGAGTGCAAGGAGGTAGAGATCTCTTCTGAACAGCACGTTGCAAGGCATCCCAGATATGCTCGATAATGTTCATGTCTGGCGATTTAGGTGGCCAATGGAAGTGTCTAAAGTCAGAAGAGTGTTCCTGGAGCCACTCGGTAGCAACTCTCGATGTGTGGGGTGTCGCATTATCATGCTGAAATTGTCCAAGTCCGTCGGAATGCACAATACCTGTGAAATGGTCGTACGCGAAAATCCAAATTTTGTCGCTATCTCGGAGATGCTATGTCCCATCTCTCTTGTGCCGACTATAACGCCACGTTCAAAATCACTTAAATCTTGATAACCTGCCATTGTAGCGGCAAGAACCGATCTAACAGCTTTGCCAGACATCTCTTGTCTTATATAGGCGCTGCCGACCGCATCGCGTTACGCTGATTGGTTGCAAAGCTCCGTTATTTGCATACGCACGCCTGTACCGGTTTTTCTGGCACTTCAGTATATAATAGTAGCGTAATGTTGTTAGATAATATATAAATTGGAAAGCGTCTTGTAATATCAATATTGAAAGTTTGTAAGATATTACCGCCCTTCTCTGAGTTAATACAGTTGCCAACTGGTCAATGTATGATGCAGGAGCGGATACAGACTTTCATTTTGGGGGGTCAAGGACAGAATTTGCCATGGTCTTGGAATAACCCCTTCATTTATCATGAAAGTTGGAATTTTTTACAGTGAAAAAATGTATATTTTTGGAGATTATGACCCCTGTCTGTGATCCCCCCTCTGTCCGCCCTTGGTATTATGCCACCGAGTTTTTTTGTTTTAAATGACCAATCTTCGGGTTGTTGTTTTTTTTAACACTGAGAAACGTAATAGTATCTTTCTGACCTTACGTACGAAAACAAAAAGCATCGTTCTTGTATCTTGGTGGCCTAGCTGGTTAAGGCACTCTTGGTTATACGAATGGTTCGGTTTCGGGCCAGAACGATGTATCTTTCTCTTTTTTTTACAAAAGAAAAGGTATAATTTGAGCTAAAACGTGAACGTAAAAGAATATTAGTTATCAATATTAAAATCAGCCTTTTTTTGGATATTTGAATCAGTTGTGTAACAATTCGAAACTCATAGGGGGTCCCAAGCGGATTTAATGAAGATTTTGATGCAGCCTTAGAAAAAAATGTGTTTTGATATCCAATGTAGGTGGGCTTAAGCCCCCCCTGGGCCGCCCCTCTCCCAGACTACTGATTTTAATCAAATTCATATGTTTCTTTGATGAGCATGCTTTATATATGACAGTCATCGTACCGTACGACAAATTTTAAGCTTCTAAGATGAATATCATAAAATCGTACAACTTTCCTTACATTAGGCAGCTTGCTAAAATATCTTGGTGGGGGGGAGTGGGGAATGTTTAATACGAAAGAGTTTAATTGAAAAAGAAATACTATCTAGACGGAGGAAAGTATTTGAAATAGTTGACAGTTTTTTCAACGCGAAAATAAACTCTTTTACTCAGCTGTCGAAATAAGAATGTTTTTAAACATAGCGTTTTTCCCTTTTCTACCCCCGAGCTATGAAAATGGGGAAAGTTTTTTCCCTTTTTAACTTTATTTTTGAATGAAATGTTTATGTAACATTTAAATGGGAGCTGAAATTACTTTTTACTCGTTTATTTTTCCAGTACTTGTCCATAAAGTCAACAAGTATTTACACAGTCAAATAACGCACCTTTTTTTTTTTAATGATTCATGCAAAAACATTTTAAGTTTGATGAAATTAGTATGCATACAGAGCTACGCTGTTTGCTTAAATGTCTTATTTTTCCCTAACAGTTACGATTTTTTACGAAAAGATACGCAAAAATCCTATGTTGATGTTGTCGTGCAAACATTAAAAAAATCTATTTCCATTATTTTGATGAGCTGTTATGCTAGGCTTGTAACCGAATTGGGGCTAGCAGGGGCATAGCCCCAGTTTCCCAATCGAGCTATATATATATATATAGAATGATCCCCTGCAGCCCTGTGCCCCGTATGCTCTTTTCCTTGCTTCAGTTGCCCCTTAATTCGGGCTACAAACCTGTGCTATATTGAAGTTTGATATCCTTTCGGTTCGTTTCAGTACAACAGAATTCGTTAGAATTTAGCTTTCCCGTTTGTTTTAGCAATTCTTACGATTGTAGGTAAAAAATATTACAAATCGCAGAACATACGTACCATCTAATCTGATTTTAGTAACAATAATACGATGCGATCATTTTGAAAGTCGGGGTATCTTTCAGCTCTAATCTTTATGAAATATATATTTTTTGACACACTGTATGCATTATTTCCACATACACTCTTAACGCGTTGGCATTAGTCCCCAACCCTTATTGGCTTAATCTGGGACTCATCGAGGGTACTTACCGTCGGTGGCGTAGCAATTCAAAAAATTATAGGGGCTCCTGGGGGGCGGGGCTCTAAGTAGTTCTGAAAATGATGACGTATATAGCCTTAAAGGAAATGTATTTGGATAGCCAATGGGGCTTGAACGCCCTTTCCAACCCCACTGCTCACCGATCTATATTTTTGTAAGGAATTTGAATCTCGACCGACCTATTTAACTTCGGGGTGGGGGGGGCGCACAGTAGCGATAATGGTATTTTTCCCCAATACTATATTTGTATGGTATAATCATATATTCCTCCAGTAATTGTATTTTTAAGTGCGTTATTTATACCTGTTTCAATATTTCACGCCCTGCGGTGGCGCAGTGTGGTAACGCGTTCTCCTATTGCGCGGCTAATCCGGGTTCGACTCCCAGCAGTGCAAAAAGAACGCTTACTCAGAGATCTCATAAAGATCGCACTGCTCACTGTAGTCCGGGGTTTGGTTCCCCAGGCCTTAAGAGGTTCGGATTCCTCGGAAAACAGTAGGTCCCGGCGCAGCATGACCACTGTAGTCTTTGAGCCGTAAAACCAAAAAACAAACAAACAATATACAATATTTCACCTGTTACACGGAAAATAATTCTCCAATCGCCTAGAGGTTTGCAATATTGGTAGAATTTGGATAATTGATAGGCACCTTTAGGGAAATTAAGTCCGTATGCAAACAACCAATATTGATATACACGAAAGAGCTGACAGTACGCATAATTACCGATTTTTCATGTACATAGCAATACCATATAAAAATGAATTATGCACGATATGTTTATCATTGGCATAACTAAACTCGAGATTTAGATGAGTGATTGATTGATTGACTGACTAACTGACTGACTGATTGATTAACATACCTAACCACGAGATTAGAATTAGATTATTAGATTTTTGCCCAAGAATACCATCAGGCATCTCGGCACAGAGACAAAATGTACTCCTGCGTCATAATTGGCATAATATGTAATGAGCCATATGCTTATCCATCAACAGAGGATTGGATGAAGTATTCCTTCTTTAACCAATGGGCTCGCGAGAATTGCACCCTTGTGAAGGCATAGGAGAATATTCGTATCTTAAATGCACTATGTGAAAACGTTTCTGGTAATTTTTTTCTTCCGGAAGAGTGTTACGTATGCGTCATAATATCTTTTACCACACAGTTTTCTAGTTCAAAAACAACCTATCCACTTTGCCCCCCAGGGTTGGGGCAAAGTGGATAATTTTTTAAACATTTTTGTTTTAAATTCAGTAATAAATAATGTCGTTAATGATACGTACTATGTTTCTTTGATGTCCACAGCAGTAAACAATGAAGTTTCAACCTTCATATATTTATTTATCACATTTTATAATTAAGATGAAATTAAGTGATCCGCTTTGCACTACTTTAAGCATGTATTCATGCAATTTACGACATAAGTATTTTCGTATTGCTGATAAAATAGGAAATGTATAAGAAATATTTTCGCAAAATATGTAGCACGAACTTTAAACTGTTTAATGCAAATGTCATAAATATTTAACATACATTTACTTATACTTAATGTTAAGTTGCGCAATGTTCTATCAAAAGATTGGAATAAAGATGCTGTCTTATTCTGTTCATAGGTCTTACGCTTGCGAGTTCACGTGCTCTAGATATTCAGCTTAATTATTCCGGTTCCGACAAAGATAACAATGTGAGGATCTCAATCGATAGCTCATTATGGATTTTGTCCTCGTCTTGGGCACGCTGTTGCGTATGGGCACGTGCGGCGAATTTCGTTCTGTGGTCAATATGCTGGCGGCTTCTTAGATTTCGGGCCATCAATCGGGATTCCTCAGTCGTGACTAGAGTCCTCAGAACCGAGCCGCAATCATCTACATGCCGAAAGAATGGTTTGAAGATGACTTTCATCTTCAGGTGAAGGTCGTTTAACTTTCGTTTCTGTTTCTTCATCATCTTACCATTGTCAGTCTAGAGAGATGGCTAATACTGCATGCGCAGGAAATTACTTTACTCTCCTTGGAATGATGCTTCCTCTATTAATCCATGTTTATTTTTGTTGTTTGTGATTCTTACGACTTGACTTGATGGCGAAACCCTTTCTGCGTCTTCATCTATCTTGATAACTCGAGTATGTGTATTGAATGTGTCTTATAGAGCTCCAGTTATTTAAAGCAGTATTTCTTTTTCATTCCCCCTCAGTACTAAGTATTCATTTTAACGTAGCCTGTCTGTAGATGCTCCAAAGAACATGTGGAAATTAAGCATTCATTCATTGTATATTCAATGTAAAATATTGCCAAACATTTTTAACATTAATATTCACAAGAAATCTAAATAATCTAATACCAGAATTCTCCAGAACGAATCTTGGATTAGCACGCATGGGGCCCTTCCAGACGGAATTAAAATGTTGAGTTCTCTTTCACTTTTTAAAAAGTACCTACATAAATATCTTTTGGAAAACAAATTTTTTGTATAATTTCATTGATTTCTTCCTGTTTTTATATTTTAATTTATATAGTTATTTTGCCTCGGGCAGCTGGGACTCTGTCAGACCTTATAATCTCTACCCATAGCTGCCCGAGCAGATCGATTATATGTACGTTGTTTTATACTGTAATCTGTATTTCTATCTGCCCGAAAATAAATTTGAATTAAATTGAATTTCAGTTCTGAACTGTACTTTTAAATATTAATTGTATAGCCATTTAACTGCATGGACAGACGAGAGAACGTGAAGAGTGGGTAAATAGTGCTTTTAAATGTTGTCCATTTAGAAGCATCTTGTGACGTCGCTATTACAGTAAATTCTCTCAATAAAGTCGTTTTAATTAATGACGATAGTTTGGTGACCTGGCAAATACCACATAAAACTACACTGTTTCGAGTAACATCTCTTTCTGATTAACGACGTTTTTCTTCGTCCTTTAAAGGTCTTTAATGGGAAAGCCTGCTGTATTTTACTCATTCATAGAAAACTACAACGCAGATGCTACCATAATGGAGTAATACCTAGAATCAGAGCTAACTGCGTCCTTTATATTCGATATCTTGAGTGCAAGAATTCCAATGTCAGCCTCTTATCCAACATGACCCTCCCGACCAGGCCCATGCACATATTTTCAAAAACATGGAAGGTAGCAGAAAATTTATTTTGCCATAACGAATTTGATTTCACAGCCAATAAAATTGGCAACTGAGAGTTCAGCTAACGCCCACTTTATATAAGGCCTTGCAACCTGTTTTTGATAACACTTTCTAAGCTGAGGGAAGTAGAGGAAAGTGTCTCGGTTTGATACGAACGACGAAAGTGTTTGAACAAGTATTTTTACCGTTTTTATAATATTATATAATACTTACACATTATTTGAACTTAACATTTGAAATAATTTAAATATAATGTTATAAGAAAAACTTAGAAAAAGGGCATTAATGGTAGAAAAGAATACGTGCTCGAAAATTCCCGAAGTAAGCATTTTTCGCCTATTTTCTAGCTTCTTATTTTTTTTTTTTATTTGCCCAAAATAATATTTTTTTGTATTTTAAAATTAAAATCGTACTTGTACTCAGAAACTAATTTATCCAATTATTTCGTCCTAAATCAAACTACAAATTTCATCATGATTTCCTGAAGTAATATACATGTCATCAAAAATGTTTGAAATAGTTTCATTCGGCTAGAAGAAGAAAAGAAATGCTTTATACATATAATATATAATTACAAAGAATATTTTTATTTGTATCGGTACTTCTATTGAAACTACGTTTACAATTTTTATTGTGTATACTGGCAAATTACAACTTCTCGCCAAACGAACAAATTTCAAAGACCAAATCGCTACAAAAGAACGATTACCTATAACTCATTTTCTTTCTAAAGGATATGAATTAGTTCTCAGGAAAAAAAAAGAACCATTCTGCCATCGCCATTTTGAAAATATGTTTGATTATTATGTGTGCATCAACATGTTCAGAAAAGAACGATTCGCTATACGACCATAAACCGGGTACGTCGTATGAACGGGTCAATCTTATAGTTGATTTCTTATTAACAAATTCCGGATTTTATGCACGTAATAATCTGTAATAGCAGCCTTCCTTGTAAACGCAGGCGAGTAGCCTATATATCAGATTTTCTCTCTACAAATAAATCTTCGCTTACGTCCCATTTTTGTCGGCGAGTTGAAGCATTTTTAGCTTGTTAGCAAGTTACTCGATGCGACAGAACAAGTTAAATTATTTTAGTAGCGATAAATTATTCCGTTCTATCTTTCTTCCATTTGTCCCCGTCTTTTCTTTTGTGGCGCACGCCTGTTTTTTGTTCCCTTGTTGGCTTACGCGGCGTAATTTTTTGCACTCGTCACCGTGTCATTGAAACGAGAAAAAGTCCTCAAAGACAAAAGGCCAATGTTAATTTCTCACGACTAGGCGAGATCTTTCTTTTGGAGAGGTTTCTCGTTCTCGAATATTGCGAAAGAAAAGGAAATTTTTATTGAACACGCCGCTTATTGTCTTATCGTTGCAAAGAGTAAACGGATGACTAATTAATTAAATAATTAATTAAGAAACGTCTCCCCATTGTTTGCCGCCATATTTTCCCCTTGGGACTTGCTTTTCTCGGCAGGACTGGCAAAATGGCTACAAGCTAATTAAATTTGGGAAATATCCACTTGTTTTTCAGATAGCTTGCTAAATGCTTTATTAAAAGTCCTTTTGGCATCACTTGTAGCCGGGCTTTGTTCGAAGCAGAAAAATGAGTGAAAGCACCAGCTGTTTGGGAAAAAGAGATTCGGATAAAATGACTGATACTGTAAATTTTTTTGTCAATATCAAACGTGCCCTCAAAAATATATATTCTGTACCAAAAAAGAAAAAACAATAATGTAAACAGAATCATACATAAAATTTTAATCTATAAGTTAATAAACGAAAAAAAACGGTTAATTAATTTTAATTGTATATTAACCCAATATAATTTGCATTAATCCATTGTCAATTCCATGTTAATTTCACGCGCTCTCGATCGAAATTTCTGTCGTGCTATCTTCATCAGCGTTTTTCTTGTGTGTCTTCATCAGCGTTATCATTACACTTTCTCCATAAATGTCATTATCATGCTATCCAGTGCCGTATTTCCCAATAGGCTATAGACTAGGGCGGCAAAATTTTGTGTATTGAGTCTGATAAAATCAGCTGTTTTTCGAGAAGAAAGCTAGACGTCATGCTTTCCATTTAAATACCAGTGTTCGATAGGCTTTTATTTTTTGCTAAAATTAAAATTTATTTCAATAAAATTGAATTTGATTTATTATATACCAAAAAGAAATAATACTTCAATATAAGTTAATATTGTTTAATGTTTATGTTTCAATTTATGAGTTTGTTTTTCAGTATATTTATTGTCAATACAAAAGTTTTTGGCGTATATTGAATGTAACAATTTTTATGTTCCTACTGCTGATTGGAGGGACAGACTGGTAGGAAGGGGTGGCAGAAAGTAGCCTTGGGGTGGCAAAAATAGCCTAGGGGTGGCAAAATGGTAAATCTACCCATGATGCTATCTTAATATTAACCTCATGCTATCTCCATCAGCGTTATCCTTAACTTTCTCTATAAATGTCAATATTATGCTATCTTAATATTAATCTATTACGGTTTCCTCGGAAAACTGTAGGTTGTGAAGTACATAAGCTTACAGCTTTCCTCGGAAAACTGTAGGTTGTGATTGATTGATTGATTGATTGTTTGGCTTTTTTATGGCGCAAGAGCATCTGGGCTATACTGCGCCAAACATGGTAAAGTAGGTTATGAAGTACATAAGCTCATCGCTTTCCTCGGAAAACTGTAGGTTGGGAAGTACATAAACTTACATTGATAGCTACTTCAAAACTAATTGTCAATTTCGGTTCATATTGAAGAAGCGCAGATGTATTAATTTCATTAATATTTTTATAGGCATAATTTTCACTATTCAGGTGCGTGTTTGCAGCGTTAGCTGCCCTGGGCTAAACAGATTTTAGCGGCCTTCAAAAATGTTTTAACATAACACAATGATAAAAAAAAAAGTGACGGGAGTTTAGCATTACGAAATTAAGTTATTCACTGGTCCAAACGCCAAAGGTGCAGAAAAGATAATGAAATGAAATTAAAAATAACATTTATAAACGAAGTTAGCGAGGGATATTTCAATCACGTGGCATTTCTTGCTTAACTTCGATGTTGTGGATAAATGGAAGGGTTTTATTTAGGTCTACTGCGGCATTATAAATACAAAAAGAAAACCAGTACAATGTAGAAACAAATAAAATTCAATTTTTATGGTGTAGTTATTTAAAATCGTTAAAACGATAACATCGCTGATAGCTATTTCGATAGCGTTAAACAGCTATCGTCGTCAGAGCAAATGGCGGCTTCTGTTTATGTCCATACTGTTGGTCGGTGTTGCCATCACGTCGGTTGGAAACTTGATTGGGCGGAGGAGTAAAGCGTATTTGTGGAGACGCCTTTAGCCGTGAGACCCAAAAGATTTTTCCAAGTGGATGATATAGAGTTACTAAGGAGTTGATCATTAACTGCAACATTGATGTTTGATAGAATGTGAAATGCCTCAAAGAAACTGAGATCAAGTGTTGAGTTGACTTTTTTAATAATACGTGCATTGGAGAATAGAAACTGATGTCCGAATTCCCATGAATGTTTTGCCAGAGCCGATTTATGGAATTCTTGCTTTCTGACATAAGCTTCGTGTTCATTTAGTCTGAGGCGCAGTGCTCTCCGTGTTTGACCGATATAAATTTGGCCACACTGGCACGGAATGGAATATATGCCGCAGCTGTCAGAATCCGGGATGGTATCTTTAAAATGAGAAAAGCCTATTTTGTTGATTGGTTCATCAAGTTTCCAACCGACGTGATGGCAACACCGACCAACAGCACGGACATAAACAGAAGCCGCCATTCGCTCTGACGACGGTAGCTGGTTAACGCTATCGAAATAGCTATCAGCAGTGTTATCGTGTTAATGATTTTATCGAACTGCACCATAAAAATTGTATTTTATTTATTTTTGTTGATCAGTGCAGTGTATCGCCATTAAACTGTCAGTACAATGTAATTATAAATTTCTGCTTCTCAGAACTTTGCAATAAGTTCTTTTTTGTCGGAAACAGGCGGTCTCTGTAGTGGCTATAAGACCGCCACAATAAACATAATAACCTGCATAGTCTACTAATGCTAACGCATTTGACAAATGACGTTTATATTTATTTTAACCACCATTTAGAAGTTTCATCAACGTCATGGGAAATATAACGTCACACACAAAAGGTCAATTGATGAAATACTCTGGGAAGGTATATAAAGGCCGCTAAAAACTTATTTCTTGATGCTTGTACTGCATTTTTTTAGCGGCCCTGGGCGGCCGCCCAGCTCGCATCCCCAATCACGGCCCCGTAATTATTGTCACCGACGTCTTGCTATAGTTAATGGTTCATGTGTTTAAATTTAGTAGTTTATACTTTCTCTTATTAACAGGAAGCTTGCGCTGTCCTCTACTACATACTCTATTCTCTACTTTGGGGCCGTTCGAACAGGGGCGGACTGGACCGGTTCGCCCCCATGAGCGATAGAACTCGCACCTCTGAATGGGCTCGATCAATGAAATTCTCGCCCGCCGGTAATTAAAGGCATGCCCCCTTTGAGAGGACCCAGTCCTCCTCTAAGTTCGAATATTGCATAAGTGCGTTTCTGGCCATTTTATACTTCTCCTTGTAAGAAAAAATAAGCAAATGTCTGACCCCTCTCATGCTTACGTAAGATTTCGGTTCTCCAAATTTTTGGTACAAGTGAAAAAAGAATGCAATGTATGATGCAAATTAAATTATAATACTTATTTACATTTTTACTCTAATATTGAGCACTTATTTATAAGTTCGCTATAATATTAAATGCTTATTAATAAATAGAGAGTAATCACAACAAATTATCGCATTTAAAAAGTTTTAATACGCTGTTAATAGCTATTTTGGTGACATTGTATTGTTATATTTTTATTGTTAATGTTTCCTATGTTGTAAGCAAATAGTGTGTAATAAATAAGAAGTGGATTTGATAAAATGCATTATAAATATTACATTCATTATAATTTAGAAATACCAGAGGGGCCACGAGGATCTTGAAAGGGCGTTTCCGATCAAAAAAGGTTGAAAGACACTGGTTTAAATAATTAAATATTTAACTAGAATCGCGTGAATTTTATATCTTCTTCTCGCGGTGTATCGTACATACAAGTATCGCAGTTCTGTCAGGGTAGTTGCCATTTTGTAACTGTACGATAGTTTTATTATTTTCCGTCTTATATAAGCATAGCTCAGCCTCCATCCTCCCCGTTGTCATCAAAAATAAGCAAATCTCAAACTTCCCCCTAGCCCGAAAATGTTTGCGCAATACTTGAACATCCCCTTTCTACATCAAAACTACCTCCATTCACTCCCTACTTCATTTTAAACTGCATCCAACCCTCCTCTGGGAATACAGAGCCACTAATGTCTCCACTTTTCCCGTCTTTCTGTGGATCAATTAACAACGATGTGGTGATTAAAATTAGTAAAGTATGTGCAGATTTTTAAAATTTTGTATCAAGGATTGGCAACATGTGGTACGCGTGCCATACTTGGCATGCGGACTACTTTTTAATGGCACGCGAAGTGAGTTTAAAATAAAACCCATTGTAAAGAATCCCCTCCTTGACTAAGAGTTTTTTTTTCTAAAATTATTAATTATTAATTTATACCTTATTAAATTCCTAATTATTAATTTATACCCTATTAAATTCCTAATTATTAATTTATACCTTATTAAATTCCTAATTATTAATTTATATCTTATTAAATTACTAATTATTAATTTATATCTTATTAAATTACTAATTATCAATTTGTATCTTCTTAAATTACTCATTATCAATTTGTATCTTCCTTAAATTACTCATTATTAATTTGTATCTTCAAAACACTCATTATTAATTTGTATCTTCTTAAAACATTCATTAATAATTTGTATCTCTTGATGCTCATTATTAATTTCTTCTTAAATTACTCATTATTGTTGTATCTTCTTAAAACACTCATTATTAATTTGTGTCTTCTTAAAATTACTCATTATTAATTTATATCTTCTTAAATTAATCATTGTTAATTTGTATCTTCTTAAATTAATCATTATTAATTTGTATCTTTTTAAATTACTAATTATTAATTTGTATCTTCTTAAATTACTCATTATTAATTTGTATCTTCTTAAATTACTCATTATTAATTTGTATCTTCTTAAATTACTCATTATTAATTTGTATCTTCTTAAAACACTCATTATTAATTTGTATCTTCTTAAAACACTCATTATTAATTTGTATCTTCTTAAATTACTCATTATTAATTTGTATCTTCTTAAATTACTCATTATTAATTTGTATCTTCT
>QLNU02015359.1:147209-179895 GCA_006491805.2 Dysdera silvatica | reverse complement strand
TTAATGGAAAGTAGTAATAACAAAATTCATGCAACCCAACATGTCGTGTTATACAGTGGCGAATTTGGAAAATTATTGGCCCCAGACTCAAGTTGTGTTGCCACACATTGCCTCCCTTATAAAGAAAGGCATATTTTTAGGGAAAATAATCACACTTATCTCGCGTCCTTATTATTTTATGGGAAAGTAATTTCTCATATAGTTATTCAAATTAACGTTTAATTAATAACTTTATATGTTAACTAATATTATATAATAACAATTTTTATTTTTGTGCTCTCAGATGCCCCACTCTTTCCCCCAAAAGTGCAGACAAGATTAGGAAGTTCGTCAAGTCAAAAAGCGTTTGAAACTTAATATTGTGCAATTTTACGTTATATAATTCATGAGTAATTTAAGTGAATACAGACTTCAAATTTACATTAATTTTTTGTGTATATTTGTACGGATTTGGGACGGACTGGGCCGCCGGTGCGCCCTCATGGGCTATAGGACTTGCGCCTTCATAGGCGATAGGACTTAGGCCCTCATAGGCGGTAGGACTTAGGCCTTCATAGGCGATAGGACATGCCCTTATGGGCTATAGGGCTCGTGCCGTCCGACAATCCCAGGTATGCGCCCTTTGAGAGGACCCAGTCCGCCCCTGATATGACAATAGAACATCTTTTTCAACATTTTCGAGTTTGGCGATCTTTATTTTTGGGCTATATTCTGCCACCCCTAGGCCAATAGCGTAAGGGTGGCAGAAGATAGCTTAAAGGAGATAGTTAACTCTTGGATAGTAAAGTATGATAAACGTTTAAACCATAAATATCAATCTTGTCTAAATATTGACCTGTTAAAAATAAAACAGCTTCCTCTGTCAAGAGACTTTCTACAACTTCTAAGCCATTCAAACTATCGAATATTTACATAACTAACAGGGATTTTCAGTGGCACATTCATGAGTCCTTCCATTATTGAATATTTTTCTCACCTTACCGATCACCACAGCTTCTTACGAACGTTTTCTTCTCTTTGAAAATGGGTGAAGAACTGCTTACGGTCGACAACTTCCGATCATCGACTTGCCAGTTTAATGGTTTCAGTTGTGAAACGACGAAAGCTCACGAAAATCCCTCTTGATGAATTAGTTAAATCTTCACGCAAATGAAACCGAAGCATTACCTTTTGGTGCATAATTTTTTTTTTTAATTGACGCTAAAATTTCTGCATTTCAATCAATTACGAGTTTAATTTTTTCGTACCTACGTTTTACGAAAGGTGAGTGCATGTGAAGTACGTATACGTTAGATGTCACCAAAACTGGCGCGCTGGGTGGGGAACCATGTTGGATAGGAATTAAAACTATGCGCTGGGTGGGGAATTAAAAACCGGCGCGTTGGTGGGAACAAAACCACGCGTTGCGGGAAATTAAACCACGCGCTGGATGGGGAATTAAAACTACGCGTTCGGTGGGGAATTAAAACTACGCGTTCGATGGGGAATTAAAACTACGCGTTCGATAGAATTAAACTACGCGTTCGATGGGGAATTAAAACCACGCGCTGGTTGGGGAATTAAAACTACGCGTTGGTTGGGGAATTGCCAAACTATGCGTTGGGCGTGGGGAATTAAACCATGCGCTAGCGGGGAATTAAAACTATGCGTTGGGCGGGAATTAAACTATGCGTTGGGCGGGGAATTAAAACTATGCGCGTTATGCGGGAATTAAACTATGCGTTGCGGGAATTACAAACTATGCGTCGGGTGGGGAATTACAAACTACGCGTCGGGTGGGGAATTACAAACTATGCGTCGGGTGGGGAATTACAAACTACGCGTCGGGTGGGGAATTACAAACTACGCGTTGGGTGGGGAATTACAAACTACGCGTTGGGTGGGGAGTTACAAACTACGCGTTGGTTGGGGAGTTACAAACTATGCTTTGGGTGGGGAATTTAAAACTATGCGTTGGATGGGGAATTTAAAACTATGCGTTGGATGGGGGAATTACAAACTATGCGTTGGAACTAGGAAATTTATGTAGAAAATCGTTTATTTCAGAGGAATGAGGTAAGAGTATGCCAAAAGATACAGACCAACCCTAACGAATTTTAGCCCCCCCCCCCCACCGCGCCCCCAAGCAGAAACTAAATAACACCTCTGGATGGGGCGTTTCTAGGAATTCAAATGTGCTGTGCCTCCTCCTCTTCTATCAATAATTTTCAAGGGACGAGAGGAAAAACAAAGCAAGACAAAAAGCAAAATGCTTTGATCGAGATGTGCGTAATTCTGTGTGAAGCGTTAAACGGAAATGATTGTCAATTAGGATGACTTTATTGAGAGAGTTTACTGTATATGTCAGTTGAATTCTTCTAGTTGGAGCATTTTTTTTGTTTGTTTGTTTGTTTGTTTGAATTTTTAATGGCGCTACAGCATCTGAGTTATACTGCGCCAAATTTGGAGCATTAAGTTCTAAGAATTAAAATTCTATCTTCCTGACTATCCATATCGTACATATAGCATATACGCTCGCTTTTATAAAGATATATATATATATGTACTGTAGTACGATATCAGCAATCTTTCTCAATTATTCTTAATCCTCTCTATAAAGGTCTGTGAAATGGTAGGGGTAAAGATCAGTGATTTCACTACATATGGTTTGTGCTACTGATATTACCGTGTGTAGCTTGTACTACTGATGTTACCGTGTGTAGCTTGTACTACTGATGTTACCGTGTGTAGCTTGTACTGCTGATATTATCACATGTAGCTATTGTTTAATTACCACTTACGTCCAATAATACCTCATAACTTATATTAGCTGCTGTTATGTTGCTAAACTGTAACCGTTTCATTACCACCTGTAGCAATTCATAATTACCAGACAAAGATAATTATATACAATCGCGTGCGACTGCTGTTCATTACCATATGTTGGAGCTGATAAATTACCGCGTGTCGTGGTCACTTCGTCAGTTTGTTCTACTATCAAATTTTATTTAAAGCATAATAAGCATCTTGTTTCTTTTGTAATGTACAAATTAAGACAAATATGATGATTATTATTAAACGAGTTTACTCCATTGGAGTGGACAAGGGGGTGCTGATGGGGTTGTGCCCTCCCCTCATTGCAATGAAATTTTGTATATTTAACATAGGAATATGTGAGTTGTAACTCTGTAACCCCCCCCCATTGAGCCTATACCTCCTTACGAACCTTCTACGTACGCCTATGGTGCACTCCCCCTAGGAAACATAGGGTAAAGTTTGTAAATCCTTGGTGCCTTCCCTAGGAGTCAATACGCTTATTACAGATTATACAAAAGTAAAGAATTTAAAAACCATACATCACTTTTATAGATTAACATTTTCATCAAATTCCATCAATAACTTCCTTGAAATTTCAACATTTTTCGTCGAATTTCATCAACGCTTTTTGGTCATTGGGTTTCAGATCAATTTCTTCGTCAGTATTCATCGTTGATGCCTTACATCACTCACTACTCATGATCATCATTTTATCATAATTTTCGTGAGTTCCCTTTAATTTTCAAACCAGTAAGATTATTTTAAAAAATTTAATTTACCAATTATTAAAAAATGGGTGTACGACTATTATATGTTAAGCAAATGCTAGAAAACATTTTTTTTTAAGTGGAAGCGAAATTATTTCTTGCAAGTTCCAATCTTCCAATGTGTTGAGGAGCGTATCTCATACTTTCAGGCCTGTAGAATCAATATTTGTAATTCCAAGATTAGTTCTAGAGACTTTAGGTATATATAAGTATTTCTTGTAGTATATTCGTGGGTTGATGCAATGATAAGAGGGTAGAATATGCGTTTTTATGCGACATATAATTGTATGTTCGAACTTTATATTTTGTGATATTATGGCCGAAAAGAGTGTGCAGCGATCATATTTTAATCACCGTCGTTATATTAATAATATGACAATAACTAATGTTATCAAAATTATCTTTATTCTAATTATAGTTCCATACAGAGACGGACTGGGTCCTGTCAAAGGGCGCATAATCCTTGCCCAATCAGAGGCCCGAGTTCTATCGCTCATGGGGGGCGCAATGCCCCAGGGGCCGGTTGGCGGGCGACCCACTCTGCGCCTGCGCCATCTCAACGCATTTGGGGCCCCTTTTTTACTATTTTTTAAAATATCCAAATCGTTAAATATGAACAATATCGCGTTAGAGTAATGTAATCTGGTGATTAAAGAAAACTTAAAATAACGCAAAAAATGAACAAAAAAAAATCTAGTATATTGGGGCCCTTATTTGAGTTAGGGCGCAGTTTGCCTACCCTTTGAGACTGCACTTCTCATTTGATGTCATCAATCACGGGCGCCGTTAGCGGGGGGGACAGGGGGGACCCGTCCCCCCCAATGTTGGTATTAGGGTTCCATATCCCCCTCAATTTCAAACAAAATGCCTTCTACTGGCATATTGTCCCCCCAATATTTTTACATCATCACAGCCAATGTCATCAATGCTCACAAACAACCGAGTAGTCAAAAAGCCAACGCGCATGTATACTTATATATATGTCTACAAAAGATGGTATTTTCAAATTTCTTTCGCTTTCCTACATTGAAAATGCGTTCAATGGATATGTGTTAGACATATGAGAACTTTTTTGTGCGCTGAGGTTTGTAAAAGTTGCTATAAGCTCGCGAAAATGGAGTTGCGTTAAATTCCCCTACCTCGCTGAAATTTGCAACAGAGCTATACGTCAATTTCCATAACCAAGTTTAAATTGGCATCGTCCCTGGGAAATGACGAAAAACGAAAGTTATTATTTGAAAGTGGCAGGTTAAAAATGCAGAAAGAAGTAGTCGCTCATAGAGTAAAAAGGATTTAAACCAACGAAGAAATTTATCCGTTTGAGGGACGTTAACGACCCTGAAAAAAGCGGGAGGAAACGGAGCTCAAAAACAGAACGAGGGGAGCGTGGTATTGTCAAGTGGTCCTTTTCGGTTGGGCGGGCGACCAGTTGAAATTGACAGAGAAGTGACAGTCAGCGCAGCAGGTCGAAGATGTTAACCTGGCTCTTGACATGCACCCCTGACAAAGCGATTCCTGTGCCTTCCACTCCAGTGCATCCCACTCTAAGTTTCTTTCTGGTCTTTTTTCTGACTCTTGCGAAAAAGGGAGAGTCAGAACTCTCTTATAAAATTCCTTTCGATTTCGCAGCTGTGTTTGTTTATATGTTAAAAAAAAAGAAAGGAATATAGAGAAGTAAAGTAAAAACGAAAACAAACCTCACCTTCCCCCCCTTGTATATTCAAGAAGGAGAAGCGGGGGAAAGGAAGTAATTTTGCCACATCCCACTGAAATGTTGACAATTCCAACTGATTGATAAAAAGTTTATGTTTTATGGTACAAGGGCAGTTAGGGTCATGCTGCTCCAATATCAACATTTTTTTGAAAAGTCTGAATCCCCCGTTGCCCCCCCCCCCAAAAATACAGACCAAGGCTTAAGAGGAAACATGGAAAGCATATGATGGCAACGGGATTTAGATCTAGCTATTTTGCGCCGTATACAAGCCATTACCTCTCGCTATAAGTCTTGGCAAATAAGTCATATAAATCGTTAACTATATCCTGCAGTTCTTCCAGTGGATTATGCAGTCTTTGGATAGTCAGGGTCTTATCAAGCGGAAATCATTTTCCCCCTGACTTCCCGCGGGTTTTTGCCCTGCAAACTAATAATAATTAAATATATCAAGCTAAAACTAATAATTAAATAAATATATCAAGCGCGTAATAGAGAGAAAGAGAGAAGTGGATGAAGAGAGAGACGAGTTCTATGTATATACATTCTCTCACTTTTCAGAGTTCCAAAATTTATTCTAAACCTTGGTGAAACTGGGTTTGACCATTGTTTAGAGCAAGGATGGGGAATACAGATGTGCCAACTCGTTTACTGAACGAAACACTGAATGACTTTGCCCATCTTTCATAAACGGGCAGACTCGTTCAATAATTCTATCAGTAAACGATTTGATACAACGCTAGGAGTGAGGAACCTCTCACGTTGGCAGGCCGCATTATGTTAGTTTATAATCGAAAAAGGCCGCACATTTTAGTCATGTAGGTCGAACAGGGAAGGCTGTCATGTTTTGTTTTTTTTTTACTCTCTTGTATTTTTAAAATTTTCATTTTAAGGTTATAGCAAAAATAAAAAAGAACGTACAAAACGATACTGCCGCAAAACCCCTCTTAACGAACACCCTTCAGATGTGTTGACCACATTTTTACAGCCAGATAAAATTTCTCTGGTAATGGATTCTTCATACTAATGTTCCTCTCTTTTACGGTCACCCCCATTTTAACGGACAAATTTTTCTGTCTGGTGAATGTCTGTTACTGAAGGGTTTTATTCAAATAAAATTATTTTTTCTGCGAAATTTGAATTCGTTTCAAAGGCCGCAGGTACCCTACCCCTGGGTCAGGCTGAGAATTTATATGTAGATAGATACATTAAGCTTTTGGTCCTAAGATTCATTAAGCTGCCAGTTCCGTCTTCACTGATTCATTAAACATTTTGTGACACGAGTCATCGATATTATTAAGAAACTTCATTCATGGTTTGTTTTTTATTTTTATTTTTATTCGGTACTTCCTTATTATAGCGGCCCCAGAGATTCAATCACCAAACAACCGAGATAAAGGGCTAAAATAGTAGTAAAATCTATGTGAGTATTATTGTTTTGGTAGTACTTATCTAGGTCTCTCACTGGTATGTATAATAACTAATTAAATATTTTTCATACAATTAGTATTTTTCATGCAATTAGTACACTTACCTGAATCACAGGAACCGAACTGGGGGAGACCCCCCAGACCCTCCCGCTCGTCGTTTCGCGACTCATGACCGTTCATATCACATTCGATGTGCTCTGCCTGAATCAGTAAAAGGCTTAATCAATATTATGTTGCAACTTGGCTGCGATCTTGGCGTAATCCTGAAGTCGCCAAACAAGGTCGAGGGACACTATAATAAGGAAGCACCGTTTATTCAATCAGCCATATATGCACTTCACATCTAAGAAAATCTATTGAATTTTTACAAGTTATAACAGATCTATCCGCTTAGGAAGTTCTAAACGTTCCACACTATTTAAAGAAGTTCTAGAAACTACTCTCTCAACCATCTTAAGAAACACTAGTAGGAAAAAATTCTTGTATTCTTTAAGAAAAGTTCTTTATACTTAAAAACAAAGTCCAACAAATGTTTTGCTTCTGAACAATGAAACGCCTGAAAAAGCCCGTTGCAAGGCAGTAAAAAATTAAATTGATCAAAAAAGAACTGAACAAATATGCCAAATTCAGCCAAAAAAAGAAAAAGGACTGAAACAAAAATACTAATTTTTGTTATCTTTTAATAATTAATTCATCATTAATATTATATGAGTGTACAGTTACAAGAAAACTTCAATAAAAAACATGAAAATTTTAAAATAAATTTTAAAAAAATAAAGGGAAGGAGGAGTTCAAGTATTACGTAAGCAATATTTTGGCGATTACAACCGCCCCCCAAAAGTGCTTCCCTAATACTTGAACTCTCTCAAAGGGGAAATAAGTATATTTTATTCCTTTATAACAAATTTCAGGCACTGTTTTCAAACGTTGCTTTCTTTCCAAAAAATCAATGTAGAATATTTTCAAGAAATCCTCTGAGAATTTTTTTTCCGAAACACGTGCACAAAGACTCACCCTCAGATTAAGAATTCATAAAAAAAAAGATTGAAAATAGCATGGTCATGAGGAATTATTGTAAAACATGTATAAAAAATACATATTAAGATTTTTTTTTATTTCACATATTTTATAACCAATTATATATATTAGATCATATTAATTTAGTACTGTGGTTTTCAACCTTTTCCAGTTGGCGCCCCCCTTTTGAGATATGATAAGCCTCCCCCCCCCCACTACCATAAGCTTTTATAATAACTATAATTCCTTATTTTTAACGAACATTACTTTTATACCAGTACATGATATTCCACAAAACTGATAAAATAGTCCACACACATTCCACAAAAAGAACAATTTCAAATAAAGCAATTGATGAAAAAAAGATGATCAACAATCAAGTCACTAAATGTCAGTGTGAAGATTGATACTGTTTTGCCTTGATTATGTCACATATATTTGGTGTTTGGTTTGATGTTGGATAATGCACAACGGAGATCACTTTCCACCTCTAGATGAGGCCTGGTGCAGTGTGGTAACGCGTTCGCATAGTGCGCCGTTAACTCGGGTTCGACTCCCAACAGTGCAAAGAACGCTTACTCAGAGATCTCATAAAGATCACACTGCTCACTGTAGTCCGGGGTTTGGTTCCCTAGGCCTTAAGAGGTTCGGATTCCTCGGAAAACAGTAGGTCCCGGCGCAGCATGACCATTGTAGTCTTTGAGCTGTAAAACCACAAAACAAACAAACAAACAAAACCACCTCTAGATGGCAACGCTGTTTTGTTTTTATATCAGTTATTGTTGAAAATGTTGACTCGCAGAGGTATGTTGACGAAAATAGCACAATGACGCTTAAGGCAACTTTAGAGACGTTAGGATACAATGTAAGGCAATGTATCCAAAATCCATCCAGGCCCATTGTTTTAAAATCATCTTTCGCAAAGGATTCTTAGTTAATATCCTACGCCAGTCACCAGATGAAATATCAGGGGAAATGATAGTTAAAGTCGTCATCTAAAGAATCCAAATGTAACTGAATTTGATTCATAAATTATTAGTCGCTATTTTTTATAATTGCTTCTTTTTTTTCAAATGTGCTTTAAAAAGTGAAAAATAAAAACGTTATTAATATTAAATTCTCAAATCGTTTCACGCCTCCTCTGGGAATGTCTCACTCCCCCTTGGGGGGGGCGCCTCCCAGGTTGAGAACCACCGATTTAATTGAAGGTAGTGGAGCTAGATTTTTTCGTCTATTTAACCCTGCGCAATTCAAAAATTTTAAACTTTAATGTTGTTTTTGAAGCACACAGTCCAACTGAAGGCTGTTTTGAAATTTTTCAATTTATTTAAAATTATATATTTAAATTACTGAGGTTTTTTACAACGCTAGGTGTTTAAAATTGTTATAATTATAAAAAATGTTTCTAATTTCCGCTTTATGAAAAAAAAATCCCGTTTCCATATTTCTTTACTTTTTCTTAATGGTTTTGTTGCTGTTATTAGATTTTATCACCATCTGGTCATTAAAAAACTATTTTAATTTAGAATAAATTATTTACCTACAATAAATTATTTATTCACGTAGAACACGTTACGCATTTATGTAGAATAAAATATTTACATACAAAGTAATTCATTTACGTGCAATAAAATATTTATCTACGTGAAATGAAATGTTTATTTACTTATAATAAAACATTTACATGCAACAAATTATTTGCATAATTAAATTTTCACGATTAGATCATTAATTTCTGTTTTCACTTCAATCTAAACGAGCTTGATAAAAGAAATCACTCGTATTTCAATGAATTAAATAGCATTAGGAAAATTCGAATGCGTATTACCTTTAATATTAATCCTAAATATATTATATTTGCTAATTTTAATTAAATGGTATGAGTAAAATACATCTCATCGGATATAAAAGGGATTAAGTTCGGCATTGAAATTGATCTGAGGATTTACTCCGTTTGACATCTAAATCGAGCTATAAAATGGCGATCCGTTAACTTTCGTTTGGGCTTAGATCTGTTTAGAACGGTGACGTACACATTCGGTTTACTCTTTCGGTAAGTCCTCATAGAAAGCATTTGTTGATTTCTGTAAAACAAGACTAAAAATGTGCCTTAACTGTCACGATATTATCCGTAAAGACATGAAACTAGAAAGCTTTTCTTAACGATTTCATTTTTGTGCTCGGAGAGTGGAATTACTTGCTGCCTTTTACTACTTACACTTTGCAAAAATTGTCTCTAACTTGAAAGATCAAAACACCAGCGAAAACTGCTAACAACTTAATAATAACAAAAACTTATACTAATAGCTTAACACTTAACAAAATCTTACTGTCGACGTAACACACACAAAACTTTCTCGGCACAAAATATGCTTACAAGAGCATAAACAAGAACTGCATAAGGTTGATTTCTAAATTGTAAAAGCTAATTATTGAACTGATTGTTTTGCTTAGTTGCTTCCTTATCCCAAAGAATAGTTGACAACGGCGAGTTATATCTGCTGGACTATCAATTAGTTCATGTGTAAACTTCAAAATAATCTTGTGTACATGGTCGTCGTTTGGGGGATAGGGGGTCAGTTGCCCCCTAGAACTGAAAGATTTTTTTTTTTTAGTTTGCGATATAAACTAGATTTTAAATTTAAAAATTAGATTGTTGATGAATAACTATTTTAGACTTCTGGACTGTAGGTCCTTAAAATTTACACATACTCTGTTGCAGAAATCCCTGAAATTTAAAATAAACAAACGGGTACTCTCCTTGAAAAAATAGTTCTCTCTGATTTGATTTTTTAATAATGATTTTATTAGTTGATATATATAATATTTTTAATATATTGAAAGGTTTAGGTGGTTATATACTTCGGGTTAACATTGGCAGAAAAAAGCCCCCCTCCTCTCCTCTAATTTTCCTTAAAAACGCCCTTGCTTGTGTAAACCACAAAATAGTGAATATATATTCAGCAAGGTTTCTGCAACGATGTTTCTTAACTCGTGGAAGATTCCACCATGTTCAGCAGCAAGTTTTGTAACCTGCAAAATGTTGACGGATTCATCGTTTACGACACTAAATAGGCGATTCTGTTCAACCGCGACAACTATGACATATGGCATGACATCGAAAGCAACATACCGGGACGGAGCATGTGTAAACAAACAATTACCATTAATAAAGGTATACTATAAGTTGAGAAAGAATTGACAGCAATCAATGATAAAAGGTGAAAGCTTGCTATTTAAACCAAGAAGAGGTTGATATCAATGCCAAAAACCTTTAAAAGGATACTAGAGTAAAAAGTTGACAAAGTTAGTAATGGCAGAAACTTCTAAAAAGACGTTCCTTGTCTATAAAAGAACTAAAGAAGCAATTATATATCATTCAAATGGATTTTTTGAGCATATGAAAGTTGACAGAATCGATGATGACTTCTAAAATGATATCCCTTAATTACAAAACAAGTTGATAAAATTAATATTCGGCGTCTTAAACGCTGATATACAACAAAGTTATCAGCAACGTATGGTGGATTTCAAGCATGGGCATTTATTTTAATGCTGAAAAGTTTCTGAAAAGCTATTACTTAAGCGTCGGAACAAGTTGACAGAAATCAATAATTAGCTTCTACGAGGGTGTTCTTAATTGATGTAAAAGTTGACAACTATCCATGCTATCTATCTATGCAAACATAAATATTCTAGGAGGACAGTTGCGGCAATTGCGTCCTTCGAGACAAATTTGAAACGTGCTGAATGATATTTATTAATACATGTCATTATATCCTGCGCTGTTGAAATATTAAAGACAGCAATCCTGTTTACCATCCGAGAAGGCTTGGTATTGCTTTCTTTGCTGTGGCTATCGGAATGCTAAATCAGACAGCCACCTCTAAACGAACATAAATTTTTTCTCACTCTCTCTCTCGGGGAAAGGGAAGGGAATTGTTTTTTAGAGGTAATTGAGTTTCAGGGAACATGTGTGCGCCGAAATTATTTTAGTCAGCCTCGGTGTTGAGTTATGAGTGTTTTCTTGAACACAGTTCATTATACGGTCTCTTCTTATTGACTGAGGCTCTTGACAAATGGTCAGAGAAGACATTAACTTGCCACGGATCTAATTGGATCTGTCACAGACATGCGCAGAAGCACGACTACGATACCTCGTGATGAATTAGTTTCCACCTACGGAAGAAAAAAAAGGCCGCCAACGTCTAATGAGGTCAAAGTATCGGAACTTAATCGTTCAGTGGAACGCCACGATAGCATCGTGGTCACCTTGGCATCGGTGTTGATCATCACCAGAACCTTCTTCTAACAACTTCAAAAACTTCATTAAGTAAGCTTTAAATCAGAACTTTCTGAAAAGGTGTAAACATGCCACAAAAGTAGGTGCCTGTGAACTAATAAGCTTTTTCTGAAATTGCGTATATATATATATATATGCATATATGATTACCGAGATGTGAGTATTTAGTGTGGCTATAAATATAATTTAATACAGTAATTAAATTCATTATAATTAAATATATTTTTATTTAATTTTGAAACCACAACGTTTAATACTTTTTACTATCAAAACAATTTATAGAACTCTAAACTGTATTACTGTACTATGATTTTAAACATATATCGTTTATAAAACCGATCGGTTACAACGACCGAATTTGCATGGTCACTTGGTAGTCGTTATAACCGTTTTTCACTGTATGTAGATTAAAATTAAAAGATTTGACTTCGCATGGTTGGATATATTTTCTTGCACAATTTTCATAATCCCACGTGTTGCTATGTCATTTTTTCTGACGTGAGCGGAAGAACTTTATGTCTGCTTTGTTTGTTTGTTTTGTGGTTTTACGGCTCAAAGACTACAATGGTCATGCTGCGCCGGGACCTACTGTTTTCCGAGGAATCCGAACCTCTTATGGCCTAGGGAACCAAACCCCGGACTACAGTGAGCAGTGCGATCTTTTTATGAGATCTCTGAGTAAGCGTTCTTTGTACACTGTTGGGAGTCGAACCCGGATTAACGGCGTACTAGGCGAACGCGTTACCACACTGCGCCACCGCAGGGCTTTATGTCTGCATATCCTGAATTATATAAAAAAAAAGAAAGTAGAATCATCATCACAAAATTTAATTACTGGTTACATAGCCAGAAAAAAAAAGCTACGCAGAAAAAGAAGGAAATTTGTAAAAATCCATCGCATTTACTCTACAGATCTGGTGCGGAGACTATCTCTTCTAGTATTAAAAATGATTTGGCCAGGGGTGGACTGAGTCCTCCTAAAGGGCGCCTACTTTGAATTATCAGAGGGCGCAAGTCCTATAGCCCATACAGGAGCAAGTCCTATCGCTTATGAGGGCGCAAGTCTTATCACTCATGAGGGCGCACCAGCACGGAGGTCGGTTGGCCGACGATTCAATCCGCCCCTGGATTTGATACCAATTCGCAAACTGTCCAGACCATTATCAGATAACGAAAATAATTCTGACGAAAAAATGTAAAAATATTTGTTACCTTTTAATAAAATCAAATAAGTAAAGTTTGAAGAAAAATTTATTTTAAGTTTCATATTAATTTCTTAAATTATTCATATTAATTTCTTAAATTATTCATATTAATTTCTTAAATTATTCATATTAATTTCTTAAATTATTCACGTTAATTTCTTAAATTAATTTCTTAATTACTTACATCATATTAATTTCTTTCAGATTTTCAAAGAAATTTACTAATTATTCCATTTTTTTTTCAATTTCTATAAACTTTTTTTATGAGGTTTTATACTAATTTTAACCCCTTGCTTTGGTTCTATGTGATTTTAGAAAACTACGGAAGGTATGTCTACTTTTTAAACATTAAGCCTTTTTTTTATTAAATTTTTATATACGATTTTCCGAGGAACGTAGCTACCGCATAAAAAAAGGCCCGACTCTATTAATTTAGATCGCTCGTTGAAACTGCTTTAATCGAAAAGCAGAGCTACTCACGTTGCTTTTCTCCAACACGTATAGAGCAGAGTATTCCAGACATTTATAAATTCTCCCGATTTTTGCTTCCTAGTAACATGAATGATCACCGAAGTTTGCGCTGCACCTCCATTAAAGGGTGGTTTTCATAAAAATTCGCAACAAACATTTTCATAGCTCCCGCCATTTTTAAAACTGCCATCCTCTGGAAGACGAGCACACACTGAAAACTGGAAGAGAGATCGAATTCATTTCCTGACTGCTACGCAATTTTCGCGGAAATCCAGGATCGGCAAAGTTAAATGTTAGCGAAAGAGGGACGAGATGGATGATGGGAAGAAGGGCGAGGGGTGGCACATAGAAGGGCAAATGTTCGTGAAGGCAGAAATTTCATTTCCGCGTCTTGAGTCATCCTCCCCACCTCCCCCACGAACTTTCCGATCCCTTTTAGGTATAAGTTCGTATATTATTTAGAGGCAAGGTCTTATTACTAGCTCTGTCTTGTAACTGAAGTTCTTGGAAAAAAGTTTAAAATCTGTTACCAATAATCTTTGGACATTCTTCCTTCGGAACGCCTATGTCTTTTTGGAGTCATTCTACATGGCGATGTGCAAACATCATGAAGGATACTGGGAGCGGGAGATTTATTTTTGTTTGCCAATTCCTGACCCCGACGAGATGGCAAGCTTACCCTCTTGCAGCAAAAATCAATAAAGATCTTTAAAAAGGTTTTAAGGTGGATTCATAAACGGTTTATTCCCGAAGCAATGTAATTAATAACGCATCAAGAAAGTGAGAACCCCCCACTTTTTCTCTGACATTATAGTTTTGATACCAGCGGAATCGCATTGCGTGCGTCTCGTTTCCTGCCCTTCTAACTAGAACAGAAATTTCGTTAATAGTTACATTTCGTATGATATTAAAGCCTATACCCGTTTAACAAATGAGGGAATGGCATATTCTAAACCAAAAATGGCACTCTTTGCATTTAACATAAAATAATACCTTATGCTTTTGACATGTAGGGCATCTCGTGTTTTTGTAAAGATAATTTATATTAGTGGTTTCCGAACTTTTTAAACCGTGATTTACTTATCTCTAACAAATATGAAGGATAAGGTATTGAATACATATTGAATACAATACATTTGAATTTAATACATTTTGGATACATATTGAATACATTTTTTGCTTTTACGTATAATGCTACATATAAGGTGTGTCCCACCGAAATAAAGCCACCGTGATTGTGTGCCATGACTGGACACGAAACAAACCAATAAGAACGTAGCAAATATATTAAGAAAGTCTATATACAAATACATATTTACAAGGAGTAACTCACTCCCTGCCCCACCTGGGCAGGAAAAAAAATGAACGTGTAAAAAAAGAGGGGAAAAAGTGTCCCGCCGAAATAAAGCCACTACTGTTAATAGCCAATATATCCGCCATGATTATATATGACTTGGAAAACACGATGTGGCATACCATTTACCAATCCCTGGAGGACAATGGCATCAATATTATCCCAGACTTCAATGATGGCAGCCTTCAATTCTGCCACAGACTGAAACTGTCTGCCATTGGCATATACAACCCTATTGAGGATACCCCACACATTTTCTTGGGAAATAAGATCAAGGGAAAGGGCGAGTCATTCCATGACATGCACCCCATTATGCAAAAAACATTCACAAGAGGGTTTTGCAACGTGAATGGGGGCGTTGTCCTGCTGGAAAATCCAACTTGGGCCACCAATTCTCTCTGCAAATGGCAGTAACTGGATTTCTAGCATTTCTTGGTAATCGGTAGCCTTTATGCGGCCTAAGGGGAAAGCCAGGTTAAGTTTACCACCATAGCCGAAGCCTCCCCACACCATTAATGAGCCTCCACCTTATTATCTTTTGGAGAAGATTTCCTCTTCTTTCCTCATATCATTCCAATAGAATGCAAGTCCGTCTGGGCCATACAAATTAAGTTTTTTCTCATCTGAGAATATAACACGATGCCACTGGTCTTTCCAGGTTTGATGATATTTGGCCCAATCTACTATCCTTTGCTTGTGGATAGCTTTCAACATGGGCTGCTGTTTCCTTTTTTATATTGGAAGTTTTTTGTATATTTTACAATCCGTGACAGAGTTGATTTTGTCACAGGGATGTTATCCTCTTTGGCCAATTGTCTGAGAGAAATACCACCTTGTGAAAGACGATGCACAATATCTCTTTCCTGCCTGGAAGTCATTTTTCTGCCTGTACACCTCCTTTTTTTATACCTGTACGCATTGCCCTGATTCACAAAATTGTCTATTACGGTTTTAGATCGTTTGATTTGCTTAGATATTTGTCTATATGAAAGACTTTGTTCCTTAAAAGCTGTTAGCTGGCCTTTCTCGAACTCTGATAGCTGGGTTCGTTTTCCCATTGCAATACTGCAGGAGAAATAGAAAATACAACCTTCTGAAGTCAACATTCGACTGGGATAGAACAGGTAAGTTATTTGACAACTTCCTGACGTCATAAACCTGTTTACCTGTAATAGCTCGAATATTGAGAGTTACCTAAAACACTAATAGGGATGGTGGCTTTATTTCGGCGGGACACTTTTTCCCCACTTTTTTTACACATTCATTTTTTTTTCCTGCCCAAGTGGGGCAGGGAGTGAGTTACTCCTTGCAAATATGTATTTGTATACAGACTTTCTTAATATATTTGTTTTGTTCTTATTGGTTTGTTTCTGTGTCCACTCAGGTATAATTATGGGTTTTATTTCGGTGGGGCACACCATATGCCAAATATATTAAATATATTTGTATAAAATGGCACAATATATACATAAATATAATTATATATGTGTGTACAATGTAAACAATATTTATAAATATATGTATGTAATGTGCACAATATATAGCCTATCTGGTATAATATATTGTATATATGTATAACTCTTTTGAGTCAGTCCAACTTGTTATAACGTCATTCAAGAGATCGTCGAAATGTTATCGCTATTACCAGGGTTGGATTAAGGTCATAGTAAGCCCCAAGACACACGAGAAAAGATGAGACCCCTACCTCGGGCCCCACCTCGTATTGCATGAGCAAAGTTCATTCCACCAGACGCAACAATGTACTAATATTTTAAAATTTTATTAATTTCAATATTTTATACAGTAAGTAAATGAACAGTCTACTCGTAAACTCTTACTTTTTTTGAGCGCTTTGATTGCATCAATTTTTTTTTTTTAATAATGTCTGCTGAATTAGCTTTTATTTTTGCAATAAGAGCCGGTTCCCTGGATAACAACGCAGCACAAACTTTCCACAAAACGCTGGAAATAGAAGTTTTGAATTCACGCATTACGGCTTTGTATAAATTTTTATAATAGGAGTAGCCTGTAGTTGTTTTTTAATGCTTTCATACTTCAGAATTAAAAATGTAATTCGGAAACGAAATATTTTAAAAACACAAGTATTACTTTTTTAGAGTGCTGACTGCAGTGGCGCTCCCAGAATTATATGCAGGGTGGGGGTGTGTGCACCCAAGAAAAGTTCCAACTGAATTATGTTGCTGGATTATAGTTTCTTGCGGATTCGGTCTTTTCTTCCCCATTTTTTTTATAAGCCAAAGGAATGCAAGTGCACCCTTTGCACCCACTCGGGGCGCCCATGCCGTGTGGGTAATCCGGCCGTGGCTATGACAAGGTTCGACTGTAATTACAATATTTTCACTTTTAAGAAATTTTTCGCGTTTTTGTAAGATGTTATTCAGGAGCTTCCAGTGGGTCGCGACCCAAAATCGGGGAACCACTGTCTCATATCATTAAGAAATACCTTGCACATTTCTCTCTTGTACAACTTTTTGTACACACTTTCATCAGTTTTACTGCAAAATTATAAATAATTTTCGCCATCACAATATATAATATACGCAAATAACTTAATTACTGATGTTTACATACACACGACGTATAGCAAACAACTTACTGTGCTGTCACAGCAGAAATGTCAATTGTAAGGGTGCCAAGCCTCACTCCCCACCCCAAGTAATGGACAATAAGTATATAATATAGTTAGAACGAAGGACCTGAGATGTAAAATATATTGCTATTTATAGTCTTTCTATATCTAATTGACTCACTTATGGCACGTACGAATTATTCCATTCAACACCCCCAAATCCCGATATTTTCTTCAAGTCGACGCCCCTGTATACAGTATTTATCAAGCCTGTGATCAAGATCCAAATAAGAAGTCTTCGGAATTTTTGAATTCGGAATATAATGACGTAATTTTACCCGATACAGGAAAAGAATTGACTTTTGGATGGCCTATTTATATTTTAATTGGAGCTTAGAGAGACAGTCTTCGAAAATGTTAATTTATTCTCATTTTAAAATCGTATGTGTTGTCTCGCCTTGTCCGGCGCAGAACGACCCTTGCTGTCCTTGCGCCATAAAAATACAACCAAATCGAAAACATTAAGCTCTTAGTAAGCCCAATAGCTAAGTGATTAAAACCAGTTTTTGGGACAAGTCGATGGAATTAGTCCACATGCACTGCGATAACGTTAAGCCATTACTCCCGTCTCCTACGGCTTATTGTTCAGTCTTGAGAACCGAAGCTATAAAAGCAATCAATGTAAAGGAGCTGAGAATATTTAAACTTGGCATAAATTTGAAAAGAAAGCTGCGGTGTACTTATGATTTTTAATCTTACATCACCTTCCTATCGCCGCCAAAAACCCAACACAAAGAAGCCAATTTATCACCAAAACTTCAAACACTTTACCAATTAGTAAACGACCATTCGTCACTCACTCAATCGATAGACAGAAATAATTAACTCGAAGTTCAATTTTCCAATATTGAACAAGAAATTTTGTTTTTCAATGGCCGGTTGGCTTTCTTTGGCGTTTTTCCGGACGCCATTATATCGATTTCGCCAAATCATCGATTGCTGGTTGTGATGATAATGACAGCTCGTTAATTTCCTTTTGTCCTCTGTTTTTCTTCATCGATATTTTAAAGCCGAAAACAATTTTTAGGCTCTAAAATTCCAACTTAAACTTTAACATAAAATCTTTTTCCGCTCGAGAAAAAAGTTAGGTTCTGAACTTCTCTCAAGACTGAGGTTTCAAAAGCTCCGTGCCGTAAACGGGTTGCTTTAGAAGTGTTAACCTCAAAAACTACCTCAATGGTTTAAATGGCACTCAGCAGATTTCTTTTAGAGTTGTGTGTTTAGTGTAATATGCAGGGTACGACATTAATCTTGTAGTTTTTATTCTCATACACCAGGGTCGTTTAGACCAAAATGAGAATAAAAGGTTGAACAACAATAATGTGGTGGACTTTCGGAGCTAAAAACTTCCATATAAGAAATAGAGGGCGTTTGGGGAAAACACCACCTCTTTTAAACACTTTTTCGGCATCTTCTCCCAAGAAATGGGGAAATATGGCAACACCGAGAGCATCCCGCGTTTCCCTTTTCCCTCTTTTTGCGTGCATGAGGGAATTTTGTGATCTCGCTAATGCTAGGATTTTCATCCTTACGCTCTGCGACTAGAGCAGAAGAGGTAAATAAAATGCCGAGAACGAGATTTACCTAAAACAGGAGACTTCTGGCGATTTCCCTGGAGAGATAACAAAAAAATCCCTATCAAGCAAGTCTGAATCCCCCGGTTTTGTTTGCTCGCGTATCGTAAAGCCCAGTTTTATTAACGCTTATATCTTAGAGCGCAATTTTACTTTATGATTTCGAAAAACCAAACGTGGAAGGAAAAAAGAACCTGGAGCTTTGTTTTAAAAGACGCAACTTCGGAGAGCATCGCTTTGTGAAATTAAAGTTCAGTAATGCCTTACGACATTCTAAGTTTTCAAAGATGGACTGTCGAATGCACGCCGGATTCTTATTTTTGTTTTCATAAAAGTCAAAATAAACATCTGCCTTATTCTACAAGGTTCTGATGGATGTATTTGCATTTGTGGCATCGAATCAGATACATAGGCGTAGAGTTATATGGGCCCTTGGGGCCCAAGCCGCCCAATAATTTGAAATAAATTACAATTTTACACGTACTGTAATGTATAAATGTACAAATCATGTGTTTGCCCCCCCACCAATAATTTTGAAAAATCTACGCTGATGATCAGATAGTTACATCAGTAAAAATGAACACTGTGTGAAATACGTTCTTAATGAAATAGTATATCTCTTTTGCTGTTGATAGATTATTATTGTGCAAATACTTACCATTTATCACAATTGGTAATCGATGGCCTTCATTGATCGGAGAATTTCGTGAAGTTGTTAATCATTTCTTCATCGATTTTTTCTCGGTGTTTCTGTGTTTGCATAAAGCGTACACCATGTGTCATTTAAAATACCATCTCGTGTTTATCGACAGGTCTTAACCCCCTTGGAAACAAGCGGCCAAATCCCGTCTCCAGGGGTGCATTGACAAGGCATTATTGCTGAAAATAAAACCATTTGCGCTATCTCTACTCTATGTCCCACCATCTGCGAGGAGGATCTGGGTGACAAAGTCCTCCAGAATGATTTATTGTACTGGCAGTATCATTCATTGCCCCTTTCTTTCCAATGGTGGAAACCACCTGATGCCACTTTCCCGCTCGCCGTGGTATATTCGACTCCACACAAATTAATTCTTTTGTTATGATACAACATTCGTTGCTGCCCTTCGCATCGTGTAGCAAATGGCTACAAGAAATAACGGCAAAACCAAATAACCCGATATATAGTAGTGTGGCCATTCCTTTCCTGGTGGCGTTTTGTGTAAGTCTTCTGTCCATATTTTGTACAATGATGAGATGAGCATCTGTCCTGCGAATTTTAATTCAAGTACAGCAGATTGACGATAGTCCGAAATATTGAGGGGAAGAGCCCAATTTTCTCGAGGTTCAAAAATTCAATTTTCAAGGTAAAAGTGTAAAACTAACATTTATCAAAAAACGGTTTATTTCATTCAATATTATTAAAACTACATGATGAAAAGTATCATACAAAATATATGTATATATATTAATAAAGATATTAACTGTTTTGAAAATAGTGCATCTTTTGTATTTTTTTTATATAATTAGTAAATCGTGCGATATTTGCCTGTTATATTAGTTTTTCTATTAAGGCCGGATAACATTAGAAGATAATTATGAGCGCTTTTGCCGAAAATATTGAACGGGATAGTGTCTATTAAAAAAATATCCAACAATTGCTCTTCTTAACCAGGATTTCGGTTTAATGAAGTTCAAAAATTAGTTCTACTATAACTATATATAAGAAGCAACTAAGTTTCCAGAAATTATATTGCTACCGGATGTTGATGGTATTGATTATATTAAGAAACATCTTCATTATCTTCAACTATTATATATCCACTGCTAATAATTGGTCCATTCAAGTGTTTTTTAACCACGATAGAGGTTTGAAAATAGTAGCTGATATCAAATAACGCGGTCAACTGGATTAGTGACAATGGTGTACCGATAACTCCCACAATCCTCGCAAGTAGGGGGGCCCGAGGAAAAAGGGGCCTCTTTTGTCTTAGTTTATTTTCCATAAAATTTAAAAGTTAAAAAAAAATATATTTTTTTTAGTTAATAAGGATTTCTTTTAATCTTTAGGTAAAATATAAAATAAAATAAACGGTTTCCAACTGTGGCAAACTTATTACGCGTATTTACTTTAGCTGTTTTTATTGCCTTTAAAATTGAACTCAACATCCGAAAATTATAAAATCTAGACGAGTTTTGAAATTATATGCTTTGTGTTAGAACCCTGTTTTATGAAACGGTGACTAATAGACATGTGTTCTGTTTAAAATACTGGAATGCGTCGCCGGTTACTTTCTTATAGAAGACATAACACTATTATTTATTTGCATATAAAACTGATTTTTTGTAAAAGAGGCCCCAAAAAATTTTTGCGGACCCCGAGATTTTCCGTTACGCCACTGATTAGTGAGCCAATTACTTTAGTCATTCTATCAACAGGTAGAATTTATTTTGTGGATGGAAAGTGACTGAGCTATTTGGCGATGAGACATTACGCTACTATTTCAGATCGTTCCGCCCATCTTTGCGCTGACGTACGAGTTTCTCCTCGTTAAATAACCATTTATGAGACATTTAAGAGTACGTGTTATGATAAAAGTTGTCACTGCTAGGTGAGGGTTAGCTTTTTTCCCGAGCGAGAACTTTGACGTATTGACAGGTCGTTACGTACAAGGAAATACTTTCAAATACGCACATCGTTCAGACTTGAATTCTGTTCCGGAATGAATTCTATTGGTTTAGAATTTAGCTATTTCTAAAATGTGATTGGTCAGTTGGGTCTTTCCCGTGATTTGTTACAAAAGTAAACGATCATTAACAATTTTTGCCATTTTAGTTTTTATTCTAATTTTAAAATAGTATGTGTTTTCTTACCTTTGTTAACACCATACATCATTCATTCATTCATCGTTCTAAATTTAGCACCCACAAATATCTTGATTAGATCTTTTACGTCTAGAGCATCCGCAACATAATTTTTTGTTGAGATATTGCTGATAATCGGTAAGACTTTTTTGAGCATTTCTATGCCCCAATAAATTTTTATTAATTTTAATTTTGAAAATCCCTTTCCTGGAAAGCTAATGTAAAGTTAAGGGCTAAGGCAACGCTTAATAACACGCGGTAAAATGACAGTATTTGAAACTTATCCAGGTTAATTTGTATTCATATAAAAATTTTAAAACGCCGTGAGAAGCTATCGTTTTTTATAAAACATTGCAAAATATTTTAGCTTCTTAAAGTCATACCCTCAATATCCGAATTGTCAAATTTTTTTATTGTAATTCATTTTTATGTGTATATCTTTGCAGTATTTTAAAAAACCTTTGTCTCGCCACTTTTTAAATTTGCTTATGTCGTGGCTAAGTTTAGAGTCTTAATTGTTTCAAACGAAATGATGACTATTGAAAACGCCCCTGCGGTGGCGCAGTGTGGTAACGCGTTCGCCTAGTACGCCGTTAATCCGGGTTCGACTCCCAACAGTGTACAAAGAACGCTTACTCAGAGATCTCATAAAAAGATCGCACTGCTCACTGTAGTCCGGGGTTTGGTTCCCTAGGCCATAAGAGGTTTGGATTCCTCGGAAAACAGTAGGTCCCGGCGCAGCATGACCATTGTAGTCTTTGAGCCGTAAAACAAACTATTGAAAAATGAAACAAGGAATGCAACAACAATGAACAAATATTTATATTATTTTATATTCACGGTCAGAGACACCATAATACCATAAGTTATATAAATACCTGTTGTTCTTTTCTGTGCAATTCCAAGTAATTTACAGTCCCACACAAAACAACAAATAATTATATGATTGATGGTATTATGGTGTTTAAGTAAGATTGGGAAGAATGTTTAATTTTAAAATATTATTTAACGTAATTTATTGGTTTATTTGATGCTATTTATCCAAATGTTCTCGTTTTTAGTCTCATTCGAATTTTTGAACAATAATATCGACATTGAGTTTATTCGACAAATTCTTTGTAAAAGTGGCAACATTTTCGAAATTTTTATCAGTCTTCCGGTTCTCCAAATTCATCATAATGAGATCGAGTTTTTCTATTGCTCTTTGACTATTAAATGTTGAATTCTGTATCGTTTTGCTTGCCACATTTGCGAGACTGAAAATGCACCAAGTATTAATAGAGCAAACAAATTTAAATAAACGAAATTTTTGAAATTAGTTTACCTGAGCTGCTAAACGATAAATTTTGATATCATTTTCCGCAATATCTACAGTTGGGTGATAAATTTCTCTGGCGTTACATTTAAGCAGCCTTATTACTTCAATTCTACTTTCTCACATAGTAGTATAAAACTAAAATAGTAGCTAAAATAGTAGCTAAAAAATTATCGTACAATTACGGGTCATCAGTTGGAAATGATATAGTGCTCTGCTAAAAAATAGTATCTTAAATTAAGTTACATTTTTAACGAGACGTAGAACAATATAAAAAAATCTACAAAACTATTAAATACTTAATTTATTTGTATATAAAAACGCACTCCTCTCACAAAACATGTTTCATGGTGCTTTTCACCACAAATCTTTTGAAACTAAACCAATGAACATTCAGTTTGACTCCCCTCAAGAGTTTGTCTGCTCTCTTGTTTCCAGCAGATTTATAGAAAAGATTTATAAATGTATTACATAAATTGGGAGAATTGTTTTTTTCTATTTTCATATCTCCTAAAGTTTAAAATTAATGTCTATAAATATGAAAAGATAGCTCATTAAGTAATATCTAAAATGAAACCAGAAAAAAAAATTGTCATATTTCTTGGAAACCGAGCTATATGTATATTTATCCGTCCTTCTGAATAACAACGGATAAACTAGATCTTTTTTTTTTTTTCAGAGCAGAAAAATCTCTTGAGTGAGGGAGTTTTGTTTCTCCCATTCGATACTCATCATTCTGAGTATGCAGATTGAAATTTCGAAACAAAACGAAGAGCTCTAAATTTCACAGCGCAAAAATAAGCGTACAACACGTTAAGGACAATTTCCCACGTACTTTGGAGCAAAATTTTTGCTTTGAATCACTTTGGCATCGGCTAGGCGATATGTATGATGCACTCGTGGATATTTTCGAAAACGGTACTCCCATAAAACTGTTTGGTAATACGTTTTTAGAATTGAGGCTCAGTGACATGATATATGTGGACCACAGCAAATGTTTAAAGAAACAGGTTTATCGTTATATACGGTTTTCACGGTATACAAATCGCCACTATATTTACGGAATTTATATTATGGTTACATTTCTGATGGGCTGGATTTGTACCGAAAATCTCATTTTATCTCTGTTATTAAGAATTCAGTTACATGAACTAATTTCATAATAAGTTGCAGTTGGTTACCACAACGTGAAAAATATAAATTTATACATGCTGTTTTAGCGACAATGGACTTAGTATGTGTCAAACATTACGAAACGTAAGACCCCAACCAAACATTATTAAATAAAACAGTTTTACTTTTGACTTGATGGGAACTTAACTACACTTTTGCCTATAATAATGAGTAAATAAAGTGGCTAAAAATTCGCTACTAACCATTACGGTCTTATTAAACCTAAGCATATCACGTAAAAGACTGAAAGCAACTTGAGTTGTTTTAAGATGGAAACTTCGTAGAACAAGGGGTAGGCAACACACACACAGAAGAAAATGTGAGCTGAACGTTCACAATGGTGAATCTTTTCTGCACTAATCACTTCTAACTACACCAAGTTCATCCCTCACGCAAACTCCTGAAAAATAGGGAATATAGAAGGGGTAATGAGCAAGAACAGGTGAAATACCTTCAAAGTTCGGAAGAAACAACTTTGCAACAGTTTAAAACGTGAGAAAAGCAATCCTTGCATAGTCCCATTACAAACTTGCTATTAGCCGAGGAATCTTTCATTAGTTCTCTTGCTGGAAGAAGCAGAGACGCGAAAATCAATTCTCTACGTATAATCATAACGCGATGGATTCTGCATGCCTCTTTCCCCGGCAAGTACAAGCATTTTAGTATTTGCAGCACCCACCCTTATACACATTCGCCTTCCCATTCTGTGCCTCACGCAATCCTCACGGCCTAATGCAGAGATTAGCCACGAATCACGATCAGAACGGGTTTCTCTAGTGGAGGATTAATTAATAATAAGTAGTAACCACCCCGCTGTGGTTACATCGCTGGCGTGGCGCCGCATCTGCAAACGAACCCAGCTGTCCGTAGCTAATGTTCTGTAACGCAGGCACGACGATTCGGAACGAATACGAGAAACATTGTCTTCAAACGAATCATTGCAGCCTTTAGGGGAAAACCATTAGGTGGACTCGGACCAATCTTGGTCACGTAAACCTTTGCTTAATCCGGGCTTATGTACCAAGCTTTAGCCAGTTATGTAAGTAAACATTTGTGGTATATTTGTTTCTCAATCTGTTTCGTTTGGGAATGGGGCAGATGACTAAGTAGGCACATAGGCACAGGCCTAGGGTGGAACTTCTTGCAGCTGAGTGATGACTAAGAACCAAAAAAAGTTATATGAAATTAAACTCATATAGGAGAATCCCGATTATCCGAATTTCACTTAACCAAAATGGTCTGCCACGCTTCTATACTTCTTTGTTTATTATTAATTTATTTAGTATTGATTTTTTTAGTATGGAATCGTTCAAAATTTTCATAAAATCGTTCATACTTGTTTTCTAGTGTATTCCGGCCATAAGAGAGAAAGCAATGAAAATCGTAGGTGTCGGACATATACAAAGACACCTATAAATATAACTTTGTATATATAAGATATATATGTCCGATAAAGCAAAAATAATAATAATATCGGGTATCTTCAACGCAGTTAATATTTTGAACTGCGCATGAGCATACTTTTAAGGCGGTTTTTATTTTATTATTGATATAATAGTGCAATAATATGTAACTAAACATATTTTGGATGAATATTATAGTTTCTTTGCACTTTGGCATTGAAAATTACATTTTCAAATTATCCGAAATTGGGCTGGCGCTCCCTCCTTTTTTCAAATAATCAGGGTTCTACGGTGTTTAAATTGAACTTATTTTAGAAATTTACTTTAAATATAAGTCTGAGTAATTTTTTCCCTCAATTAATCTTAGTTGAAATACTCGTGTAAAATATCACCTCCACATCTGACGTGTATAAAGGTAAGAGCACGATCCCTCTTTTTTTTTTTGTAAGAGGGTTAAGATGCGTCTTACAATAGATACTTTCTTAAACTTTCCCCTGGAAATATTTGTATATACACACACCTTTATAGATGCTGATTTATAGACTGCATTGGCACACACACTAACAGATATTATGAGGGAAGGGAATGTTTTTTTTTATTTATTTATTATTTGTGCACATACGTGCGACACACGCTTAATTACGTCATAGAGTGACGCGCATAAGACCACCTAAAATGGATACCGTAAAGAGCATATAAAATTGTGCCCAAGATGAAAAGAGTTTCGTATGGCTATTAATTAAACATTTTTTTAATAATAATTATTAATTTTTTTACATATACCATTGCAATTTTTACAATTGAATATTGGTATATATATGATTAATCAGTACACCGCTAAGCTGCCACCAAATAAAACGTGATTGACAGCCATCTCAGTGGCATTATTTATAGTAATGTTCAAAATCGTTTAATATAATGATCACACGTGTACCGTCCAATCTGCAGAAATCTGATATATTTTAGTTCAGCTATCTGCCAGTTTCTATACTGCACTATTGTCATATTATTAACTATTTGAATAATGTTATAACTTCCATGATAATATAATAGCAGTAGGAAACGAAGTCGCATATTTCGCACTCCAGTGCTTTATATTTTCCCCATACTTTTCCCAGGGGGACTCGGGACCTTTAAAAAGCTCATTTCCTACGAAATGCTAACATATGTTTAATACCCCATATCATCTTTAATGAGGCTTCAAATTATTTTAGTTTTGCAGAACAGAGAGGTTATAAGTAATTCAATATCAGTAAAAATATTAACTGGTACATAATATTAGATTTCATACTGAATGAACTAATAATAAATAAAACATATGAAAATAATGAACTGCTACATAGTATTGAATTTAAGTTAATTTTGAAGCGAAGGGCTTTACGTACTGCATACAATATGGATCTGAAATCATTGATGCAAAAAATATATTTTAAACTCTATTGGAAACAATCTGGTTTTTATATTTCTGTGCGGTGAAATATATTAATCAACAATAATCAACTATAAACTAACAACAATAAGCTATATACGTGAAATATATACTTATCAATTATTTATTTTTCATGCATCACCAAAATAACGAAATTTTACGAAGATAGCAGCTCCATAGTTATAAATGTACATATTTCAGCTGTATATTTAAGGGGAGGAATTAAGAGACAGGGAAGGGAATCGGGTGCAAAATTTGATGCAAATAATTTAGTTTAAAAAATACCTTGCGACAGAGTTAAAAGTGTGAGAATTATTTGTGTTTCGTGACATTGAAGTTTGAAAAACTAGTTAAATGTGTGTGTATGTGTGTGTATGTGTAAGAGAGAGAGTGAATACATCTGAGTTTTTGGGTCATCATTGTAGTAAGGTTTTGAATATTTATATGCTGTTTTTTATAAAGTAATCCTAAAAATTATGTCTCCAAAATATAGTCATAAAATGCATGAAAACTATTTTTCCGAAATTTATAAGTCCTGAGCCCTCTTAACAATCCGATCCCCAAATGAAAACCGCTCATGTTGTTACAAATAAATAAACGAGATTTGCACTGCACAACATTGAAGTTCACTGAAACTCTTCAGGTTTTGTGATCTGGTACGTCGTTTTACAATAGTTTCGAAAGAAATACGTCGTCGTAAATCTTCGTCAGAAAAGACCTCCGAAGCCTGGAGAACTAGTGGCTCTGTCATTGTGTGGTTTTTTCCACTTTTATATATTAGGATCCTTGATTTATCTGCATCACTGACTAGCGGACGCTACGCAACTGTCCTTACAGGCCCATTTGCACTCGTCCGTGTCCAGCATTCACTCAGACAGGAGCTGGTTCTTTCAAGAGGACAATAAGCCACCACAGAGGCGTGAAGCTATATCGACTAATGAAACCCGAGCCCCAATAATTTAAGAGAGTTCACAATTTTACATATAGCGTAAGGTATAAATGCATATAGTATATGCTTGGGCCCCCAAAATAATTTTGAAAACTATACGTTGCTGTGCCATGCTGGGTCAACGTATTTCCAGTTTCTAGCACCAAGGATTTTTATCCCCTAACCTTCCCAAGTAGCGGATAGATACTCGAGTCCCGAGATGTCCGCTATTCAAAGATTTTACTACGTTTAATTTAATATACTTGTATTCTGTTTTAGGAATTTGATGCTCCAAGACACCATTATGGGTCATCTCAGACGGGTCCTGCGGTTTAACGTGGCATTTGAGTCACATTTACACACAGACGATCTTAGTGGTAGTCGAATCAGCGGGCCCGAAGGAAGACTCTGAACATAGCCACTTAACCATTGTGCCACATAGCCATTTAACCACTGTGCCACATGACCACATAGCCACTTGTCCACTTTGTCACATAGCTACTTAGTCACAATCAATTGACCACTGTGTCACAGTCAATTGGCCACTGTGTCATATAGCCATTTGACCACTATGCCACATAGCCACCTGGCCACTGTGCCATATAGCCACTGTGCCACATAGCCATTTGGCCATGAGTAATTTTAACATGAAGGTGACGGCATTCAATTCCCGTTTAACTTCAATCGTTTGTTTCGTCTATAAAACATTGTAATTTCATCTAGTATATCCCCAACAGAGCAATTCGTTTCCCACGTTTGGCTCAACACGACCTTTGCTGTTCCTGAGCCACAAAAATCCAACTAACCAACTAATTAGCTATTGACAGCAATTCGTTTTCGTTATTCTCTAAAGTTGAAATTGACCCATAATCAGTGCCATCTGATATGGGTTCAGGAAATGAAATTGATTAGGCGCTGAAATTTGATTCGTTATTGGGGTTTAATTTTGTCTTCTCAGGTACTATTAAACGAGCTGAACAGATTCAAAAGTTGTAAAGTAAAACTGATAAATTTGTTTACTGTTTGGAAGTCATGGAAACCCCGTAAGGCTATGAAAAGTCAAGAAAAGGTCATTCAATCGATGTTATAGGTCACGACTGTGCCCGTTTTTGCATTTTACGCGTGCGCTCAATTGTAATTTTCGTACGATATTTAACGATTTTTTACTGGTTTAGTCATTTTTAGCTATTTCTTGTCATAACCTGGCAATTTTTAGGGATTTTTAGCTATTTTCATGTTTTGGCAATATTAATATTTAGTGATGTTCATGTATGTTTCATATAGCTATTTTATCTGTCGTAAAAGGTCGGTAAATTTATTTTTTACATCAAGGAATAGGGTCAAGGGTAATAATATCTTACAGTCAAAGAATGTGCAAAAATAGTCAAATAAAAATCAAGGAATAGTGGAGTTTTTTTCTTTAGTAGACACCTTGTTTAAGTTTTTCCAAATTTTTTCAAATTAAAAAATGAATGACCTTAATGTTCTTTGTTTACGTAGCAAGGCAAAGTTTTTAATTGAGTTGAATGGCCACTCTCTTTGTGACCGCTCTTATATCGTATTCGTCATTCATACTAATTGCAATGAAATTGTGACGCCGCAAAAAGAAGGTTATTTTAATTACCACGAATTGTATTACCACGATTTCCAGAGTTCACGACATTTTGCCACCATTTCACATGTTGTCGTTAGCCTCCTTGATACCTAAAGTGGAATTTCCTCCGCTCGAGTGGATTACTAACCGAAACTATTATTCTAACAAGTTAGATGATGAGGTACTTCATAGCTTTATGCTCCCATTACATAGAAGCGAGGGGATGGCAATTATGCAAGTGAACTTTCATTATATGTACCCCTCTTCCTAACTCATAATCCGTCTCTCTCTCTCTCTCTCTCTCTGTCCCAAGGCATCTCATTTTCACCATCCCAAAGTTATAACTACGTTTCCGTCAAGTCCTTCACACTACGTGTGTGTCCGTAGCCTCCAATCTGCTCTGTGTAATTTAAATTAGTCATCAGATGAGTTTCTACTATTGTTAGTTTGAACAGTAATCGCTTTCCCGATCTGTTAAGTCTTTAAACACACAGTGTGCAACTTCTCCAACTACACTCAGCAGCCCATCGAAGTTAGGGATGAAAAGATTAATGCTCTCCCCTCCCTCCTCATGAATTGAGATCAAAATGAAGCATGCAGATTCATGTAACTTCCAAACTTTAAAAATTAATTAATTTAAGTGACTTGCACTGCGCATGGGTGCGGAGGTCTCCAATTGCCGAACAACGGGCCTTTTCTAAGGACTTGAAGATAAGGTCTTCGCACAACAGTCGACTTTTGTATGAAACTAAATTCATTTCACGCTGAGCAGTCTCTTTCGACTTGGCGATACTTGGCATATCCTTTCCCTCTCCTAAATAAATGCGGGAATTACAGGTCATCATGAAGCGCCAGGCACTCATTATCCTCTGAGGGTGCCAAGGAAAATGGATGTGTCATTGAGAAAGCCTGATGGCTGGCAGGCTGAAAACTATCTCAGATTCTATCTCCAACTTTCTTCCTTTCATTTAATTCTTGACATATAAAGGCGATGATGATGAAGATTAGGTGGGTCCCAAAGCGAAAGGTGGGTCCACAAACTGTCAGCTTTCTAATCGTAATTAAACGCTATTGGAATACCACCGTCATCTTTTTCTTTATCCCATCTGGCAACGCATCGAAAGGCCTATTGGAAAGCTGTCGAGAATATTTTCCTCCAACTGGAAACGGGAATGCCGGCCTTGCCCCCTGGTGGCATATTCAGAAACTAAAATCACTCGGTTTGAATGAGTGGAGAAACCCTTATTTTTTGTACACTCCTCCGGGGAGCATTAACAATTTTTTTTTCTGGAAGATGTTTCTCCATAGCTATGCCCGGCCATAAACAATACATGGTGGCCGCAAATAAAATGTTAAGGGCAATACTATTCATAAAATTACTTTATAGGCTAACTTTGTGCGTTTGAGGATTGTATCCACTATTTACAAAGAAATTTTGACAAAATTCAATAAAATTAATAATAAATATGGTACATATATATATCATCATCATCATCATCATATTCAACCATTATCTATCCACTGCTGGATGAAGGTCTCTCCAAATGCTTTCCACACAAGTCTATCCTGAGCAATTCGCTTCCACGTCACCCCAACCTGTTTTCTTATTTCATCCACCCATCTAGTTTGAGGACGTTTTCTAGGTCTTCGGTGGTCTCTTGGAATCCAGTTCAGAATTTCTGTTGTCCATCGTTGATCAGTTCTTCTTGCAATATGCCCAGCCCATCGCCATTTCAGCCCTTTTACTTTAACAATGATGTCCTCTACTCTAGTTTGCTCTCTCACCCAAGTGTTTCTTTTTCGATCTCTCCTAGTTATTCCAAGCATGCACCTCTCCATGCTCCTTTGCGTTGTCTGTAACTTTCGTATTGCTCCAACTGTTAGACTCCATGTCTCTGATCCATAAGAGAGGACTGGCAATACACACTGGTTGAAGACCTTTCTTTTTAGACACAAAGGCAATTTCCCCTTCAGGATAAAACTGTTTCTTCCAAATGCACTCCAGCCAAGTTTAATACGTCTGTTGAGTTCTTTCATAATGTTGCCATCCATTGAAATCAGCTGGCCAAGGTAAATATATGAATCAGCAATTTCTAGCTCAATGTTGTCAACTTGTATTTTTGTTTCCTCTACAAAATTATTGAACATGATCTTAGTTTTTTGTAGGTTCATCTTGAGTCCAACTTCTTTACTTCTAGTTGAGAGCTCCTGTACCATGTCTTGGAGTTCTAATGGGTTCGTTGAAAAAATAACAATGTCATCAGCAAACCGCAAATGATTTAAATATTCACCATTTATTTTTATTCCCTTGTTATTCCAATTTATCTGCTGAAAAATCATCTGTAAAGCTGAAGTAAAAAGTTTTGGAGAAATGGTATCTCCCTGCCTCACACCTTTACCAATTTTGATAGTTTTGGTATCTTTATGTAACCGAAATTTTGCACTTGCATTTTTATACACACGTTTCACCATGTCAATGTACACATCCTCAATGTCTGTTGATCTTAAAGAGTTGATGACTGCTGATGTTTTAATAGAGTCAAAGGCCTTCTCATAGTCAATAAATGCCACACACAATGGAAGTTCATATTCATGTGTTCTTTCAATTAATTCTCTTAATACTTGAATATGGTCCACTGTACTGAATCCACTTCGAAATCCAGCTTGTTCTCTTGGTTGAGCTGCATCTAATTTTTTCTGCAGGCGATGTGTTAGCACTTTT
>QLNU02015359.1:119592-147109 GCA_006491805.2 Dysdera silvatica | reverse complement strand
TGTGTGTGTGTGTGTGTGTGTGTGTGTGTGTGTGCGTGTGCGTGCGTGCGTATGTATGTATCAGTTAAATCATTAATATATAAATTATGAGAAATGGCTGAAAAGTTTAGTGAAATATTCGAGTTACGTTTGGTCGCAGAGCTTCTAAAAGTGTGTCTTGCACCATATTACACAACCTCCGACCGTTTGTGTGTGAAAATATGACCCCAATAGTCAAGCGCAAACGGGTCCAAAAGCACAATTTTTATAGTAATCTCGTAAAACATGACATAAAAACAAACCAAAACAGGAAATTTCCTTGCCGGGAAAATATTTCTCATCCCAGGAAACAGCTTTCTGGAAAAGCTCGCATATGTCCTGGAGACTTACCATGGTTTCTGGTGATTTGGTCCTGGCTCCCCCCTTTTTTTCTCCTTCCTCTTTGCCTCCAGGCCACCATATCATTATCCATCCAGTCAGCAGCCGTAGAGAGGCATCGTAGAAACGACGCTGCTGCAGGAAGGAAAAGCCAGACGAATGGGTGGTTGAAGACTTCTGGAGAATGAGGTGACTTTTAACGAGAGTTTTTTCTTCTGGAGAATGGCCGAAGTGTGTCCGGGACCGGTCACCAAAAGCCCGTGTCCATGGAATGGCACTTTTTTTTTTCACCCTCAGGCTTCTTTCCTACAGCTTCCGGAGCATAAGTTGGGTGTTCTATGATTTTTCCTTCTTTTTTCCCAGTTTATTCCTGGTTTGTTATCCTTGTTTTTCTCGTAACTATACGAACAGTTCGGTTGCTGCTTTTTTTTGTGTAGGAAGGACGAGCAAGCAGATGGGAATCCCTTTCGGAGAACTCGCAAAAATTGAAATAAATAGACTTCACTGACGTGCATCTTGGTTCATCTTGATTTATCGTAGAAGTGGGGAAAACATCGTAAATGTACGGCATTGTTCGTAAGCGATTCGTATGCATCAAGAAACATCGATATTCCATTGAGAAGAAAGAGTAAAACGTATCATGAGCATATCTAAGAGCTTTTTGACACTATTTTACTCGAATATTGTTGGGTTAAAGTGTATAATTAGGTCCTTGCGTAACGAATCTATAAAAACATGGATGTTTAAAAAATCATCCTCTCTCTCAAGAACAATGCAGTTTGCAAGAAACTTTGAGATGAACAATCCAAACCGCAATCGCTTATATAACCACTTTTATAATTTTGACAGACAAGGGGAACCGTCATTATATACAATTATACAACCGTTATTATATACAACTCTACAACCGTTATTATATACAACTATACAACCGTTGTTATATACAATAATACAACCGTTATTATATACAACTATACGACCGTTATTATATACGATACAGCCGTTATTATATACGATACAGCCGTTATTATATACAATTATACAGCCGTTATTATATACAATTATACAGCCGTTATTATATACAAGTATACAGCCGTTATTGTATACAATTATACAACCGTTATTATGTACAAGTATACAACCATTACTATGTATAATTATATAACCTTTATTATATATAATTATACAACCGTTACTATATATAATTGTGCAACATTTATAAGGTCAAAATTTCGGTGGTACTTTAAATGCCATTCACACAGGGTTCCGAAATATATACAAGTTACCAAGCAGCTATTGTACAGTAATTATTATTGAGCTATGATTAATCAGCTTGTCTTGTAAAAGCTTTATAACTTCCGTTGTTTCAAAAATGACATTTCCTTGCGGTGGCGTAGTGTGGTAACGTGTTCACCTAGTGCGCCGTTAATCCGGGTTTGACTCCCAACTGTGCAAAGAACGCTTATTCAGAGATCTCGTAAAGATTGCACTGCTCACTGTAGTCCGGGGTTTGGTACCCTAGGCCTTAAGAGGTTCAGATACCTCAGAAAATTGTAGGTCCCAGCGTAGCATAACCATTCTAGTCTTTGAGCCGTAAAACCACGAACAAACAAAAAAAAATGACAAAGTAAATAAGAAAAGATATATTAAGAAAAATTGAATATTTAAGAAGTAGGGATATATATATATTACAAAGTCCGCATCAAATATTCATTTCTTTTCTATTTCCTAATATTTGTGAATTGATGTCTATATGACTAGACTGACAGAAATTGTCAAGCTCTGAAGATGATAGCAAGTTGATGGCTATCTAACCTGCAGTTAACAACGCTTTTATTAATGTATAACCTTACGAAATAAATTGTGTGTAATTGGTCTTCATATTGCTAGAAATTTCTTATTGGGACATTCTAGATACTTGCCAGTCTAGATACTCTTACAAGCTCAAGACTCCGAAATCTGTTTAGCGATAAATACATTCTCCAACCGAATTATATTTCCAATATGAAAGCTATATGGCTAATGGCATCCAAAAACATAACTACCGGTTGTTCCTAACCAGCAAAAAACCATTATAAACACGACCATGGCATACTTCACCTTTTAACTATCGAATCATCGATTTTTTCATCAATTTATATCAATGTTTCATCGCTTTTATTAAAATAAATCGCGCGGTTTAATGCTAGTTTTTCCCGCACAAATGATAGAGCACAGTCCTTAGCCAATTTATTAGCACATGGATGATCCAGAATTTTCCCTTTTATTGCCGCCAAATGGAAGCATCGCGTGATCTGCCATTAGAATCTAATGATGTTTTCCGCTCTTTTTCCGTTATATTTGCTTTTCGTACGTTAAATCACGGAGTTAATTAGATTTGACTACTGTTGCGAGAATCGTACGTTAAAAATGAGTTTTTAAGAAAGTTTTGTTTCCGTTAATGGTTTAAAATTTCAAATTTCTCGAATTGCCTCGAGTTCCGGAAAGGCAATGCCTAATAATGAATCCTTAGTTTAGAATGCAAGACAGTGTGCTCGTTCATGTCTTTGTTTTTTATGTACGCAATTTAAGGGAAATAGTTACGGAAGTAAGACCTCGTAGAAAATAACAATTATGGATGTAAATAGAAATAGTCAAAACAGTGAGCATTTCGAAGAAACTGATGAATTTTTCAGTCTGGTAGGAAGTACAGTAACAAGTTTTCAGAGGAATATTAAAATTATCAAGAATTATTGTTTATATGTAACTTTCCATTTTTTCGTGTCTGAGCTTGTGTTATAAGCTACGTAGTATTGAAGAGCGTTAAAAATCGTAAAAAAATATAATAAGTGGAATCTAATGTGATAGTTTGTTGTCATAAAAAAAATGTAAATGATGTGTTCCATGAAATGCATCGTGAAATGAAAAATGTTCGGCGAATAACTAATGCCTTTTCTTTCATGTTCTTTATATTTGGGTTACTTTTGTTTTAATTTATCACAGGGCATGTTGCACATAATCAGATCACTTTCCTGGTCAGTTTCCGACATGGCCCACGTCATTTGAATATATATTATTTTGCCTAGAGCCCCTACATTTATAGGCCAATGCATCGGCCGCCATTCTGTCGTACACTTCTGGTATAATTAACCTTGGAGATAAAGGTTTCCGCTTTTCGCAATGATCGCTATTTTGGCATAAAAATAATCAACAATCCGCGATTATCCGACGAATGTAAACATTGGCGCAACTTTTAAAATGTCGCCAATAAATACAATTTGCAACCCTAGCTTAGGCAACAAAATGACTGTTGCGCCAGCTCTCATTTTTAGGAGCTTTAGTTTTGCCTATTTATTATTGTAGATCGATTTTAAACTTTTTTGCGAATTGAGTCTATGTAACAGTCTATATTTTTTAATGTTATATTGTTAAGTGGCATTTGATTTTCACAGGTACAGGCTAATATGGATAAATTTTTACTTGATTTAATTTTGACAAAAATTGAGGAATCAATTCAATCTCTCAAAATTCCGGAATATACGATAGGGAATAAGTAGTCGCAATCAGTATTTGCACCACTGGCTTATGGAGGAAATGATGATGAGGGTTGTAGCAATCGACGTAGACAGAAAGTTCATAAGGAAGGTTATAGTCTTAATGGTGGGGTTACAGATCTAGAACTCATTTATTCTTACGTTAGATGTACAGAATATCATTACGAGGGGGGGGGGTTACAACCTCCAAAACTGCCCCCTGGTTAAGCCTATGGTTGTAACCCCACATTGAGATGAAATTTTATGTATTTAAAAGTAAACTTAATTTATTTAAATGTAAATTTTATGTATTTAAATGTAAATTTTATGTATTTAGATGTAAATTTTATGTATTTAAATCTACATTTTATCTATTTAAATGTAAATTTTATGTATTTAAATGTAAGTTTTATGTATTTAAATGTAAGTTTTATGTATTTAAATGTAAATTTTATGTATTTAAATGTAAATTTTATGTAAAATTTTAATGTATGCATACATATAAATATAAGTAATTGTAGCTATATAATCACCCTTATGATCTTTCTGCCTGCGCCACTGATTTACACAATATAGCATACTCCCTCATTATCTGTAGATAAACCACCCACTATAATACAGAAAATTTTGTCGCCATTCAGTATGCACAAATATAGTTTTACTTGTTATTATCGAATAGTGCTGGAGATTACATCCGCCATTTTATCTTGACTATCAGGGTTGAGTAAGACTCCGGCCATATCCTTTTCTACAAATGACTCTACTCTTTATTTCCTCTATATTAAAGGCGTAACCAAACCGCGAATCTCCAAGCGCTACCATTTTCAAGCTCGTGACTTGGTAGTTTGGAAATAACGGGGAATGCTGCAAGGAGGGATTAGGAGGGATTTTTCCCAGTTTCACGTTATCCCTACGCATAAGTTTAGTGTCCCTATTTGATGGAAAATATGTTGGAAACAGCAACCTCAATGGAACGAGGATGTCAGATGAGGATTTACCATTCTCAGGGGGACAGAGCAAGTAATTAATTTCTTCCGAATCTTATAGTTGCGTTTGGAAACGGCGGCAAGGGGTTACCGCGTCCGTAAAGGATTTGTTTTCCAGCCTCAAAGTCCCGGGAGGGAGAACAAGAGAGTCCTGAGACTCCAGGGTCTTTGCATTTTCCCATTCCCTAGTTATTCACGGTACGTCGCCTCGCTTAATTTTCCCTCTGTCTGCATTGGAAATTTTGTGAGGGATTATCAATTATCATCTCTTTGAGACAATTTACTTATCCGCTGATGCTTGTTCTCCTCCACGCCTCTCCTTCTGTTCCAGGTTTCAATTCTTGGTAATTGTGTTCCATGTAGCGAACTTCCTGTTTCACACTGATTTACATTTGGCAGTGAATGTTTTGATTTTTTTTTTTCCTTTTCCTATTCTATAGGCTTTTACATACTTTGAAAATTTAATTCTCTATAGATTGGAATTCTTTTTCTCATGAGGTGACCAAGCACATAGCTAGGATTTTGTTAATGGAGGGGTCCATTGCAAAAAATTATAATTTTAATATTTAATTAATTATTTAATTATAATTTTAATAATTAATTTTACTTCTTCAAGTGAAATATTCTTAACACTTAGGATTCATGACTAGCAAGGGAGTGCGGTGGAGAATGGCCTATGGGGCTATAGAGCACCCCCATAAAGAAATGGAAAAAAATGAACATTGAAAAGTACAAGGTAGCGGTTCGCGCCTCCTTTTGGGAGAGCGCAGACGCCTGAGCTACTGCATACGCCACTAATAGAGAAAGTAAATGCTTCTAATTTCATCATGAACACAAGTAACAGCTTGTTGGTTGCTTTGAATAATAAATGGGAAAAACATTTTTGTATGAATTTAATTAGAAATTATGCCATTTGTGTCCGTTACACATGTTTGGAAGTCATAAAAAAAATAAAATTACAATATCAACCTTCTTTTCTCCATTCGTGCCATAACGCTTAATGCGTCATCTTCTTTAAAAGATATAATATATGGACATCAGTGCTAAGCCAGTTAATCGTTCATTACCCATCCTGTTCCTTAAATAAGATTTTATTCTCTTAAAGGCTGAGAATGGTCTCTCAGCTTTGCATGTAAAGACTGATAAGAATGATGAGACACGGAGTAGATGTCGAAAATTTGGATAGAATTTCTTATCACAAGTATCTAATATAAGCATAATTCGAGATGGTAAGGCAGATTTCTTCGTAGATTAGATTTCCATTTTTCTCACCACAAGATGCACCCTGCTTGGGGTGTTGTTTCAGACATCCTATGTTCACAGTAAACTTTCAGTCTTTTTGATTATTTCTACATTATTCGGTGTATAGTTTTTCGGAAACAACATCTCGATGGCAGATAAATCTCTATTTTGATTGAATCTTCTTTCGAGACTCTCAAGGAGTCCATCGATAGATGGTAAAAAAACGGACCTTCTTTAATACTTCTTGGGAGATTTATGTGGGCACTTGTCATGTTTTGCTTTTTCGTTTGTCTCGGGACATCAATATGAGTTTTGGAAACAGTTTTACCAACAGCTACAGCTTTCTGAAAGATCTTATGAAACTCATTCTTATCTTTATCGCCAGTGTGAAGATTCTTTAATATTTGCAGAATATCTTCACTGAACTTGCCGCAGAAGCTAGTTCGTGCTAAAGATCTTGGAGGTATACTGAAAGTGATAATGTGAGGCTAAAAATGTAGTTACAAACAAGCATAGATACAATAAAGCTTCCTTTCTCCATGGCGAATGGAAGTTGTGACACAGTGCTTGAAAATGACCAGTTATTTTCTGCAAGCTCTTGAAAACTTTGAACTATTGCCTCAAGAATCTCAGCATAAGTATTTACAGTGACCCGACGCTCAACAAACCTTGTTCTACAAAACCCCCACCCCAATCTCGATTTTGTTTTTATTCTGGTAATATCTTAGAAACGTTTTCTTCTAAAAGGTTCCCTGCTTGCGTCTAAATAATTGAATTGCCTCATTTAAAACTCCAAAGCTGTTTGAGGTAAAAGGCATATTAAGAGACTCAGTGAGAACTAAATTTAGATGATGACTTTCTCTGTGAACGTATATCGCTTTAGGATAACATTTTAGAATTTTTATTTGAACGCCATTTTGGCATCCGCTCATTGTAGAAGCTCCCTCATATCCCTGACCAGTGAATTTGTCTAGATCAATGCCTAAGCAATTGCAAGTACCCAAAATTTTTCCAGCCACATTCTCTGCAGATAAATCTATTTATGGAAAAAAAAGTTACGTTTCAGTGAAGGGGGTTTTTATTTGTTATATTCTGATACATATTGAGAACTGTTTCTGACCAGAAACGTCAAGAGTTTCTTCTCCAATAATAGAGAAACACTCTGCATTATTGACATTTTTAACTATTTCTTCCTGAATTAGCTGTCCACAAATGCCTATAATTTCATTTTGAAATTGTGGATCGAAGCAAGATTCATTTTTGGAACCGTGGGGTAATGTGTTTTTGCAAAAAGCCCAGTACATAATAACGACACCCACAAGTTTTCTTTAGTAGGAGACAATGAGGCAATAGCCCTAGTTCTTGTCCAGTCACTATTGAAGCGAGCTTACAGACCAACCACGATCGTCGTAACAACCGAGGCTCTGCTATTTCGGCAACCGTGATTGATTTGTGAGCTCGTCTGCGAACGTTTGCTTCAATAGCGACCGGACCAGATTTGGGCCCGATGATAATTCGGGCAGCAAATATGTAAATAACTACGAAGAAACATGTTGCCAATCATTTCTGGTTTAATCACAGATTTAACGATCTCAATTATATCCAAAAAAAAGGAGGGGAAGGGATGTTAAAATAAAACGGAAGGTGGCTAAAGAAAATAAAATTTTCAAAAATGGATTCACTTCATCTATTATTATTTATCTTTTTTTTTTCTTGAAGGGGGGTCTGGACACCCAGGACTCCCCCTTTGGCTACGTGCTTGAGGTGACATCCTTAAAACTTATTATATAATCTTCAATATATAGAGTATTTAATATTGAAATGAGATTGCTTGCAAAATAGTAGTGAAAAAATATGCAAAATAGGTGTAAAGTAATCTATTAAATAATGATGACGGAACCTAAAAAATACTAATGAGGTAATCTGTAAAATATTAACGAGAAAGTGTGAAAAAATAGTGAGAGATAATCTTTAAAATATAGTCAAATAGTTTGTAAAATAATAGTGAGGTTATCTGCAAAATGGACCAAATTCAAATACGTTCAAGTTTTACCTGAATCCTGGAACTTCTTTGGTTCAAGACTTCAAGTTAGAATGAAAGATGTTCCACTTCTGTTGCGATTTATGTAAAAAGCAGGCGACTTGTTTAAAAATCACCTAAATTTCGACAGTTTACTAACGTGTCCTAGCGCCACGTGTTTTTAAAAACATGCAGATGAATTTTCAAAAACAGCCCAAATATAGCTATATCACTGTCCTAAAGCGTCAAGTAAATATGGCAGGTTTGGAACCTTATCTGTTCGGATCAGATTTAAGTATTCGTTAATTAAGTTTCAAAATAAAATCTTTTTGAAAATGCTCGTTTCGGCGAAAGGGCAGAATCCTGCAAAAGCCGCATCTTAAAATTTTCCTTTCTGAAAACATGAATAAAAGTTGAGAATATCTCCCGGAAGGCCGATCCGAATTTCACGAATGGTCTCTCGAGTCCCACTTATGCATCATTAAGACCCAAAACGTTGAAAACGTCATCAGTATTTTGTCAATGGGCGTCTGGGAGATTCATCGGAATGGCACTCTGATGAAAATTCATCTACAGAAACATGGATATGCTGAGTGGATAGATGAGAGTGTGCAGACACAGTGAGTATTTAGGGCGTTGTCAAAGGATCGACAAACCATCAGGGAACTAAACACTTCCGCTCCCTTTCACTAAAATCATGCATTAGAACTCCATTACCCATAAAGGGGTTCTACATGGTATGAAAGCACCACGAGAGAGTATAATGCTGCCTAACATCTTCGATATCAATCCGCGTCTTTTCGCATATGGAGTTGGAAATGAATGATATTTAACCCATTGAATGAGCAATAGCAGTTGGAATTCCTTTAAATTTAATTTAATTCACGGACATTCCTTTAGTTCTGGTACTTTTACGCGAAAGAGGAATTAATAGTGTGGCTTCGCTGTCCGCGTTGTCCATGTTCCAAAATTTGTGCTTTGCCAAGCTAGTTTAAAACGAACTAAAAGGAACAAAAGAAATTGTAAGAACTTTGATTGAAGTACTTTTATAGGGAAGGAGATTAAATAAGGATGCTGTTGTCTGAAATACTGAGCTATTATTATTTAGTCTTAAATTATTGCTGTCTAGAATCTGAGATTCAAGAAAACTCAAGTGACAGTAACTTAATTCTAGATACCATTATCTTGGTATTCGAAGTAGCAACAGACTTACAACTAATTAAATCTTGAGCTGTTGCTAACTGGGACTTCCAGTTATTTTTCTAATTACTTTGCGTTATGGCTAATTCGGATTATTGAGTTATCGCTGCTAATTTGTTTGTTGAATTATTGTTAAACCGATTGTTGAGTTTCTAATAACTCTATTGTCTTTAATTATTGCTATGAAGATATATCGCAATTCAAAATCCTAAGCCGTTGAGATTTGCAATGTCTAATTATTACGCATTTTATATTATTGTTCGGGCATTTACAATTGTAAATATTTTTATATGGACTAGTATTTTCTGTACTTCAAATCTCCTGATTAAAATTTCAGTCCTCTACCTTTTCAAAAGTATTCTAAAAACCATCAGTGTTTGTCTTATTTGTCTTTACATCTTCTCGTGTCTCAATCAGAATCAATGCGTCCTGCTAAACACATCAGTTACGAGGTTGGTCGGTAAGTTTGACTCACCATATTTCCCTCTTATTTATCCCTACCTCTCTCTTTTTTTCCCCGCCTAGCCCTCTATTTTTCCCTTTCTATCGTTAAAGCAAAGATGTCATTACTGTTCATCACCGATGATAGTCTAAATGTCGAAAAAGAGGAACTTCCAATTCAATCCCTACCAACGAGAGCACTATCCCTCACGAACGTTAATCTTTGAAATCATTTCTGAAGAGAATAAATTGAACATCTTATATCACTAGGATATATCCCACGAGATCACTCTTAACTATTTACTGAAGACGAAGCGTAAAAAAAAGTACGATCTTAAAATAAACCTCAGTTTTATTTTCTTAGCTGGTCATACTTCTCCCTTAAACGATCGGGAAAACAGGACTTTAAAATTGTAAGAGATTTTCAGAGTAGTTTTTTTTCAAATAATTTCTAATCTGTGCAACGAGACCAAGATTTGGGTCTGTCCAAAGACTGTCCGTTGACGAGTTGAAATGAAAATTAAACCATAGGTCTATAGAGAAAAAAAAAAAAGTCAATCACTTAAGCACCTCCCGAAATCGAACCCTAGACCACTGGTGGACCTGGGAGAGGGGATGGAGCGATCACTCCCCCTTAAGCCAGGATTACATCATGGAAAATGAAATGATAGTACCGGACACTTGACTAAGTATAGGAATCGGGAAACAAATCGCCCCCTTGAAAACGTTCTGGATTTGTCCTTGCCCTGGACTTATAGAAAGAAAGAAAAAAAAGCAATCACTAACAGTAAGTACCTACTCAAAGCAAACCCGAAACATCCCAGGGTAAATCGCGTTACCATTATCTTACGGTAGCGCGCATATCTGCCAGTACTTGGTACAGTGGTTACCATACTCCTTATAGTATTCTGATCAATATTAAGATATACTTCCTCATTTGCATGAGCACTTTTTTTACTGCACTATATTATACAGGGTGTTGTATTAAAACGGTGACAAACTCAGAGGGGTGATAATAGGAATCGAGAGAAACAACAATTGCCTTGGAACCTAGGGCCCACACTCTTATTTAGTCCCAGAAAAGAGCAAGTTCGGAAAGCGTCGAGAATACACAAGTGCTTACACCTAGTGCACGAAAAGCACTAGATGCGATGTCTTCATCATCTACATACTTGATCTTCTGACCTTATTTGCATCTTGGGCTTCACTTGCGTTGGTTGTAAGCACTTGTGCTGGATGTAAGCTCTTGTGCTGGTTGTAAGCACTTCTGCATGTTGGACGCCTTCCGAACTTAACCTTTTCTGGCACTAAGATTGAAATTCCGCCCTAGGTTCCTTGCAAACATTCTTCGTTTTGATGCCTATTATCACCCATCTAAGTTTGTCACTGCTTTTATAGAACACCCTGTATATTATACCATATTATAGTTCATGATATTTCAAGAATGAGCATGCTAATATCTAAAACAGCATTTACACGCACAGTACTGGAATATTCATGAGAAATATCCATAAAATATTATGAAAAACACCGATACAAAGCGAATTAGTTTCTGCTTAATCCATAAAATTAATTTTTACAAGAAAATCATGAACTTCTATGCTCAGTAGCGCTGACTCTCCGTTGAACTTTAAATACAACATTTTTTAACTACTTTTCAAGCGGGGACTAAAATTATTTAGTGCCCAATTAAGAGTTAGTGCCGCTCGCTAAAAGAGACTGAATGGAAAACATTGAAAGGAATACAGAGTCGTCTGTTATGGCCACCTTCCCCATTCATCATGCTGAACAATTACCAAAAGACAACGCCCTTTATAACCCTTTCGACTCTCATTGCAGAAAATGTGGTTGGTGACCGGTAGTAAGAAAAATAATCTAATAAATATTGAGGACCGTCTAATGACTGAGCAGCATGCAATCCTGTATTTATATATTATCTACTTTTAGTTATGTGCACAAGGGCTAAGCAGGATAGTAACTATATGATCTTGCGCCTCTGTTAGAACCGTCTAGATTGCGCCCGTAGTAACTGACATATCCCCCCTGTGAGTTATTTCATCCGATTTTACGTCCCTGGCATGAATCTTCTTCGCCACCTACGGCCCTGGGCCTAAGAGTATTTTTTAAGATCACGATGATTCCAACTTTGCGTTCAAATTGTTCTATCAACGCCTCTGATGTGTGGTCAAATAACCAACTTTGACGATTGTTTCCATTTTCAGTTTAATTTTTTGGTATCCTCCTGCAGCAGTTTTACTCACACACAAAGCTTTAGTTAAAAAAAAATGTATGCAACGCTATAAAGGGCTTTTAGTTCTGTAGTGTTTTAGGATTATATTATTGAAATTCCGCTTTGCGCTCGCCATCTTTTGGATATGCCCCACGTCACTTATGATGACCTCAACATAAATGCTACCGCTCCTTCGATCAAGTTTGGTGCTTCAACATGTGAAAAATGTGTCCTCGAGTACAACACTAATCTATTACACTGCAGTGAGGGGTTCATATTGCGACAGTCAGTTTAACAATCGTCGTTAAAGGACCCGGGGTCGTACAACTGATGATCACCTGTCCCTAAATTTGAAAACTTTCTAATATATATATATATATATAGTATATTGGGGCTAAGAGCTAACGCAGTATCTAGTTTCACCCCCAATTCCGCAACTCAACCTCTTTCGAACCTAAAATCCCCCGAAACTGATTGCTTTTGGGAAAAAATGCACTTCAGCTCGTGGACGTAAGCAATAAGTTTTCCAATCGCCAACAGAGCTTAATATGTTTTAAAACTCTCCCTTGAGAACGTAGTTAAATCGAACTTATAAAAAATAAATTTTGGTAAAGAAAAGGGGGAAAAAGATTCGTCCTTCAGAGCTGAAAGTAATCGCCTCTTAAAATCACGTGATGTTAATGGTCAGTTATTCAACCACCACTAGTCTATACATACAATATTGAAAAGTTAAGCTCTGCTGGAGGGTAAAATCAATTTTTATTTATTTCCCTGTGTGTGTGCTTTTTTCAAAAAAAAAAAAGTGTAATCACTTAAGCGAATTTCTCTATTCGTGAAGGAGTACACCCAGTATTCAATTTATTTGTTCTTCTTTAACGTCTCGGTCTTCGTTACATTTTCTTTTCTCCTTCTTGCTTTTGCTTTCGAAAGTAAATCGTGTTCGATTAACTGTCAGCGGTCAAACGGCAACGCTCCAACAACCACGATTTAGATTTCAAAGTACAGTGGATCGATAATAGACGAATCTTTCTTGTCACAGACCACCTATTACAGCTCTGTATATATACGGGTATGTATTTAAGAGCTTTGTGCATATACAAATGTATGTTTTAGGGCTCTGTGAAAGTTTAAATATGTATTTTGAAGCTCTGTGCTTATGCAAGTATGTAATTTAGAGCTTTGTGCATGTGCAAATGTATGTTTTAGAGCTCTATACTTATGCAAGTATGTATTTTAGAGCTTTGCACGTGTGCAAATGTGTGTTTTAGAGCTCTGTACATACGCAAATATGCATTTTGAAGCTCTATACGTACGCAGGAAGGGCTTAAATGGGGGCGAGGGCTCACCGGAGCACAGCTCCGGTACTTATTAATTTTAACGATTATTCAAATATTAGCTGGAGCCCCTAAATAGACACTGTCATGAAAAAATAACGAATTTGTGATTAGTGTCATGTATTTTGTTGTCCAAAAAAATGGACATAAACAATTGATATGATTTATCGATTCTTTTGCAGCCATTTGATTTTTTAATCGATTTAACATAATATTGGGGCTTCTGCACATTTTTTAAATTAAGTCCTGCATGCAGGTATGTATTTCGGAGCTTTTTGCATATAAAGATGTGTGTTTTAGGGCTCTGTACATGAGCAAATATGTATTTTGAAGATCTATACATATACAGGTATGTATTTTATACTGATTAACATGAAGGAATGATGTTTGGACATATGTGAGCGGAGAAATGTTAATCGTAGTTGAATAAATACCTGCTAATTATTTCTGACGTATTATATATGTCACTTTGACACTTTTGTCAGATGGTTCAAATTTTCGATCCGAATCTTCTTTAAAGGAATCATAGAAATTGAAAGATAACATATTTGAGGGACAAAATTGATTGACAGGCAATGGTTGTTACTTTAATTAAATGAGAGACCTTGAGGTGGTGCAGTAGTAACGCGTTCACCTAGAAACCGTAAAACCCGGGTTCGAGTCCCAACATTCCTCCCCATCCTCAAAAAAAAAAAAAAAAACAGTTTTCCTACTCACTGATTAGTGTAGTCCGTGGTTGGTTCCGTAGACTTTAAGGGGTTCCGATTCCTCGGAAAAGTGTAGGTCCTGGCGCAGAGTGACCTTCATTGTCCTCGCGTCATATTAATAGGCGAAAGGGTTACAATTGAAACGATGTGCATTGCCAAATGGCGCCAAAGTTTCTAATAAGGTGCACTAAATGCAGTTGAACCCCGTTTTACCGGAACAAGGGGGAGGAGAAACCTTTTCCGGATAATGCAGAAATTCAATTTTCAATGTAAAGGTGCAAAGAAATAATATTTATCCAAAACGCGATGTGGTTATGGCGCCGCGAGTTTTCTCCTACGGGTAGAGCCTCTAGAATTCTAGGCCGATGCGTCAGCCGCTATTTTGTTGTACAATTCCTATTTCATTTAACTTGGCAATAAAGTTTTTCCGCATTGGCGCAATGATCGCCATTTTCGCACATAAAAGTAATCAACAATCCGCAGTTATTCGACGAATGTAAACATTGGCGCAACTTTTAAAATGTCGCCAATAAATACAATTTCCAACCACCATCACGTGATACAATGGCAACAAAATGGCGGATATGCGCTAGCTCCTTTTTTTTAAGAGTCTTACTTGTGGGATGATCTACACACCCTTTTCCTTCCCCCGCCTCGGATTACTCAGAAATCTTCAGGTCCCGGCGCATTATGACCATTGCTGTCCTAGCACCGTAACTTAATTTGTACCTCAACACACATTACTGTAGAGTATTTAGTTACTGCAGAGCAGTTTTTCAATTGATTTTCTGTTGCGCTTCCCTCTTCCGATGATACTAAAAATCTAATCTGGTGTACTCTGATCTCTGATCTAATGTACTGTAATCTCTAGTTTAATGTACTCTAATCTCTAATCTAATGTACTCTAATCTAGTGTACTCTAATCTCTAAACGTAACTAATCTAATGTACTAACCTGGAAAACAACGTCTAAAAAACACTTAGCCCACATCGAAGTAGCTTTTAATCTATTGAAAAAAGATGTATTAGAAATTTCTCCCCGTTCACCCATCTCTTAATATTTTTTTCCCCCTTGAAAGATGCTTGCATACCCCTGAGGGGGTACGTGTATGAAAACACGTTTCAACAAACACACACGTTCAAAACGCGTTCAAGAAACACCTACCACAATTTAAGAACCACGGCTTTAGTCAATATTGCAAAATTTGTTGCGTACTTGTCATAAAACTGCAGTTATAGAATTACAAATGTTGCCATGGACTGAGATAGAAACTCCTTTAATAAAGGTTTTGTTGTACCTGGAAAGACTTATTTTATACAGGGTTGAATTTTAATCTTTTCCGCGGTGTTTCTTTTTAATATTATATATATTTAATATATATTTGGAATATTCCCGTATTCATGAATCGTCGAGTACTTGGTAAATCTTCGATAGAAGTTTGATTTTAAGCGTCCACCGATTATGAGCACCATCTTCGGGCTCACTGGGTCCGGTTCGGCCCTCTGTGCAAAAGCATCATGGTTCTGACGTCACAATCGGTCCTGCCCCAGATGATTCCTGGTACATGTATACCAAATCGTTCATTGAATGAATGAATGAATTTGCCCATCTGACATAAACGAACGGACTCGTTTAGTTACTCGATCATTGAAAGATTTGACACACTGCGGATTCCTAGTACAGTCGGCACGTAAGGCAAGTATACAGAGAATAGAAGTATAGAGGAACCTGATAAAATGATCACCTTTCTAAATTGACCATCTGAATAAGGTGACCATTTTTTGTATGAGGGAACTTGTAGGGTCTTCGTCATGCCTATACTAAAATCTGTCATGTATAGTGGTCCTCTGTCTATGGTGACCATTGTAGTCCAATGACACAGGTGGTCACTTTAGGCAGGTTCTACTATACTAAATTTCACTAATACACTATAGCTACCAGCACTGGCGTACGCAGGGGGTGTTGATGGGGGTTGTAACCCCCCATTGCAATGAAATTTTGTATATTTAACATAGGAATATATGAGCTGTAGCCTGTAAACCCGAATTTGAAATCTATAACCCCTTATGAACTTTCTGCATACGCCTGTGACTATCAGACACTACTCATTGTTTTATGTGAGGGTCTCGGAACTACATGTTTCACATGCATTGATGCTTGAACTGCATTTTAACTAAATACCAGCATGCATTGAAAACTATTCAACGCAATGTCTTTTACTACAGACTTGTCTTTGCTCCTGACACTAAATAACATCCACGTCTGAACTCTGCTGGGGACCTTTCCCATTTACTTCTGCACTTGAGCTATCACTTTCTCGCAATTTCATTCTGTCGGCAGCAAGAAGAAAGTTGAAACTTTTTGTCATCTCAAAAATTGCGTGAAAGCCACTCGTAAGACCGTTTCCTACCTGGATCATCCGTGTTGGAACACAACTATAAAAGAAAGTTCACTTCTTTCTTCCACTTGGTGGCAAATAATGTCTGGCACATATGTTTTACTTCTTATCAACGGGGAAGAAATGGTTCTTGAAATGGTCGTAGGATTGCTGACAATCCCCTTTCTATTTCGTCCAACAAGCTCAAATGGAACCTTCTGATATCTCCCTTGAGCATTGCGGAATGGCCCTTTTTATGGGGACAATTTATAGTCCCCGACAGAAACTAAAAAAACAATAGGAAACAGTCCTTGCCACGACGGGTATTTGTTGATAGGTTTTCAACGTACCTTCTCTGTATGGCATCTCCCTCCAATTTTTCTGATGGAAAAAAAATACATATATATATAATTTTAACCCGGTTGTTTTCACACTATGTGAAACTATAGAATCCATAGAAAAAGCTCCCTTAAAATATTAATTTTTGCCTTAGTTCATTCTTGGTCCGACTATTTTTTTTTTTTTTTGTATTTGCTGCTCTAACCCCTTTTATCATTTCTTTATTTCTTCTTTTCAGTGACAATGACAAAGTCGAAAGTCATCTCAGTACGGGATAGGTGGGAGGAATAAAATATAAAGCACACGCAAGAAATGTAAAAATAAAAGAGCTGCATAGAAGTCGGATAATTACCCATATTTTGTCCTATTTTTTTATAGTTAATTTTCCATCAATATCCATCCACAGAGGCGAATTTACGATTTTGCCGCCTGTTAACTATGGCGTATTTTGCCGCATAGTCTTAACTGTGACTAGAGGCATAAATGAGATTTTAGCGCTTTTGCAAAATTCTTAATTTTGACGCCCTTGGCGGTTATTTAAAATTCGTCTTTTCGCAAGTATTCGTAAATTTGGCGCCTTTTTAGCCTCTCTCTCTCGGGACGGCGGGCCGTTGGCATCTGTCCTTTCGCAAATATCTAGTTACGATTCTGAGCTTAAAAATTCGAAATTAATTCAACTAGCCACTAAAAAATTCAGCCCCGTCTTTGCAAATTCCTAGTCGGCAAACTTTTAGTCAAAAATTTGCCGCCGTAGGTTACAGCCTACATTGCTTATTGGTAAATCCGCCACCGTCCATAAAATAGTATTAATTATCCATCTCAATTGCCAAGAAAATCACAAAAAGCATGCCTCTGTGGATTTGTGTGTTGACCATTTGGCAATCGTATCAACTCTGAGAAGGGAAAAAAATCTTACAAAATGCATAAAAGTTGATGAGCAAATTTAATATAGAATTTCGATTTTGCTTCTTATTTACCTGAAACGAAGTGTAAAAAGTTCTTAAAACTATATTTCATATCGTTTTTCAGATGTGCTTTTGATTAAACTCCGTTATTATATTTCAGTATTTTATTATTAAATTATATTCCATCTCACTTACAGGAAGGCTATATATTTTTGAACATGTATTTTTCTAAATGGAATGTGGTTATTATAAAAAACATTTTATTTAATATTTTATAATTTAGGTGAATAGTGGTCGCTTACTGACTTAACTTTCCGTCGAACGCAATATAGTGAGTTAACGTTCCGGCGCAATAAGCCCAACAGGCACTTTCCATAAAAAAAGCTGTTTCCAACAATAAAAATATTTTTTTATTCAAATTATCCTTTTATCAAATAGAATTCGAATCAAATATCCTTTTATCAAATAGAACTCGAATCAAATATCCTTTTATCAAATAGGACTCAAATCAAATATCCTTTTATCAAATAGAACTGGAATCAAATATCCTTTTATCAAATAGGACTCGAATCAAATATCCTTTTATCAAATAGGACTCGAATCAAATATCCTTTTATCAAATAGAACTCGAATCAAATATCCTTTTATCAAATAGAACTCGAGGTATTTTATAAAAATCAAAATTTAAAATTTATAGAAAGCAATGGCAAATACATAAAAATAACTTAAAATAGTAATATCCAAGAATTTTTTCATTTTCCAAACACTAAAAGCATCCAACATAATTTATGACAATTACAAACTAAATAATTTACAATACAAACTATTCAAGGATGTCATACTTTACTGGGGCGGGGGGGGGAGTTAGTTAATTACATCACAAACAAAATGTGTATGTGACATACAAATTGCATACTTGCATTCATATTTTGACGTATCTTACAAAATGTTATGAAATTGTGAGCTTTATGCCTGACAGATCACTTTTTGTTATTGCATTCACCCAAACAGGTTTGAAGCCAACTGACATATAGGTATTCAAACATCATTAGATAAGAGACAGCTCCTCAATGGCATAAAGGATTCCGCCATGCAGGAAGGGAAGAGGGAGACGGAATGCGAGAGTCGTGTCTGTTCGATCAATTGCTCTTGACGGAACGTTAAAATCACGCGCATGATGTTTCAGCGCAAAATTCTTTAAGGTCAATCCATAAATCCACTGTCTCTGTGATTTTATTATGCTTAAATAATATAATTAATAATGTATACCTATTATTGATAGCAATCATAAATTTCATAGTAAAAAATCAATAGGTAAGAGTTAAGTAAGGAGAGAATACCACCGCTTGATGAAGTAATATGATAAATATGCAAAAAACGTAAAGCTGGTGAAATATTTTTTCTTAGAAATATGAGCCGGGCTTTCGGCTTTTTAATGAGACAGGCATCATCAGATGCAGAATATAAATATTTACATTAATCGTAAAAAAATCAATATTACAAATTGTACAATAAGTTCCCTAGTACTTTCCAAGCCCTTTGGTTTCATGTTTTATGAATGAAACGTTTTAAACATTATACATTATAGAGCATAAGTTTTTAACTAGCTTTAGTTGAAATGGACATTAGTGGAGTTTTAAATCAGTGTACAAACTATATTACATCATTATTACTATCACTACTGCTACTACAGAGGCTGAAATACGCATCTGAGTTAATTAAACGAAGAAACATCTGAGGATAATTAAACAAATATGAAAATGACAAGATTACAACCATCTGGACTATCTTTTTTTTTTTTTTAATTTCAACGCTGATTCCTAGCCGACGGTGCAATTTTATTAGTGGTTTTAATCAGTTTCAAACGAATGTGTGTTATTAAAAAAGACATGTTATTTATTAACAATGTATCACTAATTCATTAATGTTGAATGTGCAGATCCTCGGTTTTTATGCAGTAAAAAATGTTTGGTGTAAATAAATTCGCAGCACAATCTGTAAGGAAGATGAATTCATAAATAATGGGTTTCTATGTCAAACATGCGAACGACGAATAATAATTATTATCGCAAAAGCCAGCTTGAAATAACATTGAAAGAAACCTAATTGAATGACTCAACGGTATTGCGCTGGTCTTTCGCAGCTATTAATTCATTTATTAATTAACTAATTAAGAAACTTTCCGGCATTTTTGATAACCGCCTTGAGCTTCTTTCCGCATTGTCTTATCCGTATGCTATTGCTTGCTTGCGATAATTAAAGCAGAAAAGTTTTTGATGAAAACTGCGGCTTTTGAATCGAGTTTGGTGAATCGGCCCCCGAGCAATTTCCCTGTCTGTGACATATCGAGATGTTAGGCGAAAAAGAAGTCTTTTCAATCCGGAATAACTTCCAGAATAAAGAGATTTAACCTAGGTTCCATAAACAAGACACTTTGTGAATCAATATGCTGCTTTTTTGCAGCTAGTTTTGGCAGAACTAATAGCTAAAACCCTTCGAGAAAATAGTTTTTGTAGCGATGGAGTACTAAGAACCAGTTGGGCCACTTTTGACACTTGGACAAGAAACTTTTTAAGATTTTAGAATATTTTAAAATTGAATCATAAACATACTGAGAATACAGATCAAAACATTTGTTAATATATCTGCAACCTTAAGAGTAAAGACGGTTTTTAGGTTTAAAGATTTTTATTTCCTAGTAGATATTTTTTCATTTCTGTTTTAAATTTTGTCTTTGGCTTTATCGTTTTCATTGCGTTTGGTACTTTATTCCATAGTTTTATTCCGTAATAATCTATATCCTTTTTACCTATATTGGTTCTAATTGTTTTTGATTTAAATTCTTTTTGTCTCTTATTATAATTATGTTGTTCCTTTTGTATAGTAATTATGTCTGTATGTTTATTTTCATGTATTCTTTCGTACGTATAATTAAAATTTGAATTTTTAATTACTCAGTTCTCCTTTAAACGCAAATGTATTCCAAATTTTGGGAATTCTAATACAACTTTATAGCCGCTTTTAGCTAAAATTTGCAAAATAGGAATAGTTGTTTAAAAAGCATTTTTAGACAATGTCAGACGAAGTAAATGAGAAATGGGAGAGTTTGGAAGATGTAGCGAAAATATATGCATTCAATCTCTGCAAAATTAAAATCCATAAACGCAAAAATTTTAAACAATTTTTTTTATATGTTAAAATACTATGAAACTACATTATATGATAAAAATAAGAAGTAAACACATTTACTTACTTTATTCACTCTATTAAAAAACTGTCTTGTATACTTTTTCAAATATCTATTTCTTCTTGTTTTTGTAGTTGCAACTTAAGGACTTTGTTTTTTTAACAGTAGTTGCTCGTTTTGCTCTATCAGGGGCCCCGAAACCTAAAATGAAGGTTCGTTCGTTCGTTGGTTGTATTTTATGGGGAAAAAGTAACCCTTTAGTCGTGTTTATGGCGCAAGGGCATAGTAGATAATTAAAACTATTGAATCATCAGCGAATATTTAAGACTTTTTAAAATGTATTGGTAATTCTTTATAGTAATCTGAGGAGTTAGCTCTTTTAATTTTATTTATTTAATTTTCACTATAAAAAATTATTACAGCTTGTAAACAACTTTTGACATTCATACACTCGATCGGTTATCGTTAAGCTTTGGGTCTACAGCAGGTTTTTAAATGACAACAAAACGGAAAAGAAATTATGTATATTCTAGCTATGAAATAATTTAGCATAAACATTTTGGTTGTATTTTTTAAGCCATAAAATTTTTCATTGTATTACATTCACTTATATACTCTAAACAAATTTTCAGCCTAGAAGTTTTGCAGAATATATTCTTTAACTTTTAAAATATTTAAGTTAAAAAAATTTCTTAGAATTTTAAAGCTACAAAAGACATATAGGTTAGTGTTCGCTTTCATTCTAAAAAATGTAAAATTCCTCAGCTTAGCGAATTCACTTATATTTTCAATGCTATAAAATTATTTAGCTTAACAGATTCATATACATTCCCAATGCTATAAAGTAGTTCGAGTTAAAACATTCATTTGCATTCTCAAAGCTAGAAAATTATTTAACTTAACATATCCATATTCTCATAGTCGTACGCAAAAAATTTATAAGGGGGGGTTATAGGCTCAATGGGGGTTACAGATCTATAACTTGCATGTTTCTACTCGTATATTAAATATACAAAATTCCATTGCAATGGGAGTTATAACCCCATCACCTCACACGCCAATGCATATTCCTTCTCAGTGATACAACTTACTGCATGCATTTATATTGTTAAAAGCTGGAAAATTGTTCGGCTTAAAAAAATTCCTACATTGCCATAGCTTAAGTAATCATAATATATAAAATATTATATTAATGTAATAAAATGAAATCGAAAGGTTTAATGTCTTCAGCGTTTTTTATTTTCAATTAAATAATGATATCTAACATCTTTTGTAGGTGAACTATCAATATCGATAGAAAAATGATTGAGATTTGAAAAGTTACGTAAAAGCAGCCTCAACCCTTTTATTGTGTTTGTTGCTTCGAACCATTCTCCCATTTTTGTAAATTGGGTTATTTTTAGATTCCTGCTTTGTATATTAAAACCCTTTTCTTCTTTATTAGTCATAATAACAAAATGCTCATTAAGCACCCTTGAATTTTGCCAAGTTTTGTCTACCGTTGGCGACAAATGCATGTAAAGCTTCTAAATACATGAAATTTACCCTACAAAATTCAACTGTTTCCGCCAGATACTAAATTTCCATGTCACTTTCCTTGAAATACAGTGTAATACCAAGATATCTTTGTTCCAGAGTCATACCTTTAAGTTGCTATCCAAATTTTCTTCACTAGAGTGATCGTTCAATTAGCAAGAAGCGTTTCTGTTGAAGCCGAAAACAGCTTCTCACTATTTCTATTGCGTAGAAACGTATCAATTCAATAACGATTAGCAATTCGGTGGAATATCGGAATTCATTCCTCCTCCATTTGCTGCTGTGTGTGTGATTGGTTTTTGACATGCAGTATCACGTGACGTCTGTGACCAATCAATTTATTACATTGTTTCATGTGGCCGTCTATGATTCCGAATCCCAAAAATCATAGCCTCGTATATCGCAGAGAGAATTCCATTAGTGTCGCGGTAATCGGGTTTGGGCCCTGCAAAAGTGTTGACGTCATCCCGTCTGTGCTTTTCCAGATCGTCGCCATACTTGTATGGCTTTCAGAAATAACTAAAAGCTTTCGTTCTCTATTTAGAGAGGAGGGAAGTAGAGGGGATAAAAGTGCGACCACTTTACAGTGCGACCACTTTACGATGCGACCCCTTCATGGTGTGTTTTAAAGACAAGGAAGACGGAAGGATGACATCAGTAGTGAAGCACGTGGCCTACCCTAGATGATGATGATATTGATGATGAAGGAATTTGGGGAGATCGAACTGCAAGCTTTCTATAATCCAATAACCACGCCCTAGTGTCCTCTCCACTCAACGTTCCTTTATCTCTCTTTCCATCCTCCTGCCTCGTGACGCATGGCTGCAAAATAATGCAAATAATGTATAGCTTGCTGGAAATTAATAATTTGCTATACGAATGATGAGTCTGATGATCTACCGAAAACAAAGTACTTTATTTTATAGGGCATGTAATGCACCGAAAACAAATACTTGCTTTTTCTTATTGCGCAATGTACCAGAAAATTAGATACTTTATTACGGATTGTGTAACGTACAGAAAGCAGATATTTGTACTTTTCTGTGCTTTTTCCTGTATTATATTAGTTACATTTGCTATAAAAATCATCCAATGTGAGAGTAATTTATAGGTATATCTCACAAAATTCTTAGCTAAACAACTAAAAGTTTAGCTTAACTGTAAACAAATGTCTATCTAGCATGCGTGTAAATAAAACTGATGGTTAAAATGTAAAGCAAATTTTTACAGCTAACATCTAACTAATTTGCAGCTATAATGCAGCAGTATTTATTTTCGGTTCAAAATCTAAAATTGAAATAAAATGAAAGCAAACATAGTCTAAAAAAAGTAATAGTTTCCTGATGAATTATCGAAAATTAAAATGGTTACATTGAATGCAAATAAACTCATTTCTAAATGTAGAACAGCTTTGTATTCTACAAAAGTAAGATTGATATTTGGAAATTTTCTCAGAACTGGCGCAAATGTCCAATTTCAATATTCCACAGACTCAGAAACTAGGATCTTCGCAACCCTCCCCCCTTGTGTACCCAAGGGCGGATCCAGGATGTTATTACGGGGGGGCGGTTTCGGGTACCCTCACCTGGTAAATGTTTAGTTTTGGACTATTAAATAGTTTAAGTAAATGTTGTTATATTACTAGCCTTCCTTTATACCAGGATTGTCCAACATAGTCATGTCACAATCCGGTCCGCGAACAATGTTAATCTGGCCTGTCTACAACTGTTTGAAATAAAAAAAAATTCCCAAACAAAAATTTTAGATATTTTTTTTCAGAAATAAGGAAAAATTTTGGGGACAGGAGAGGTGACCCCTTTCTACATCGCAAGAGCACAAATAACTGGAAAAAACTCTAAGGGGAGGTTGTTAAGTGTAAGTTAGTTAGTTTTGTTTTGTTTTTTAAGAAACCACTAGACAGCGAGATCCGTGAAAATTCTTTAAGTGGCCCGCTACCCAAAAAGGTTGGACAACCCTGCTTTATACTCACCAAAATATTTAATTTACGACAATGAATTAAAGCTGGGCTTTTCTTTAATTAAACTATATGGTTTAGGGCAGATTATAGTCAAGTATGACAGAAGGATAACCTAGTAAAGGAGACATATACAATAACCAAAAACGATAATTTACAATGTAATTAATAGAACAAGTTTAAATTTAAACTATAAAAACATTGTAATTATTTTACTTTTTTTATAACAAGCAACTTTTTAAAAAACTTGAAGTTTATAGTGCAAAGTCGAGCCATCTTGGTTTCTTTGAAAATTTGTCAATCACTTTATTTACATCAATATGAATGTCTCTGTGGGTGTGTATTAAAAGTCTCTTCTGTCATCCGCGTTCGAAGCCAAGTTTGACGGCGCTTCAAGGATAAAAAACTACGTTTTGCTGAAGCAATACTTACTGAAAACGTAGTTTGAAAGACGAGTAGCTTGTAGATTCGTGGAAAAACGTCTGGATCGCATTTCTCCAAGATTTGGAGACTTTAGTGTAAGACTTTTATTTATTACAGTTGTAACAAACAACACATAAAATATTCTTCATCGTCTTTAATTTTTTTTCTTATTTAACGCGGGGGAGGCGATTGCCCCTTCCGCCCCTCGCTGGATCTGCCAATGTATGTACCCACCTTGTTAAAAACATCTTATCTTGCAGCTGGTATTGTTCTACACGAAACCAATCCAATGTTCGATTAGAGTACCCATGCGCCCCGGAGAAGCCTTGAAATTCGTGTAAGAGGCTTAAAAATGAGCTTAATTGCCATGTTAGACAATCATATTGCGCAACAGGGTACTTCCGAATTCAGTTTCTTACTGCGGCCCACAAATAGGTCTTTCCTCTCCATTCGTACCACACGCAGGTATTATATTCTGCCCAACAAACTTCGTACACGCACGCCGACACACTACCATCAGTTTTCGCTTTGCAGTAGAATTGCTATTTACCCTCCATCTATCATTCTCCCGAGAGCCTCTTGGCGGACACCTCTTCATAAATCTCTTCTGGCCAGACCATGGCGTTAGTACACAAATCACACCCTCAACCTCACCAGAGATGGTATGCGTTTGGAGCGTAGCCTTAAACCAGAAATTTCTGTACCTTTGCGAGTTTCGCCGGAATAAACAAATCTTTGTTTACTCGGAAACATTCCTACGTTGAATCTCCCTTCGTTCGTTGCCGAAGCAGAGCAAAATCTTGAAAGAGATAACTTTGATTCCACCAAGTACCATCTATTGGAGTAGTTGTCTTGAAATCATTTGCATCCAAATTGTTTGTGTTTCGTGTAGTTATTTCAATATTTGGATGTTAAATTTTATTTCTGAACAGAAGTATATTTTCTGGGATTACAGAGTAGTCTTCAGCAGCCAATTCCCCGCTACGCTCTGCCCAAATTGCTCCTCCTTCTCCTCCCAGAAGTTTATTTGAAAACAAGAAATAAATATGTGGAATTAGAACAAAAAAAGTAGTTCCAGTTTCCGTCAAAACTCTAAAGTAAGAGAGACACCCAAATTAGCAATACCCTGGAGACAGAATATATAATTATCTTCTCTGATAAATTAATTTCTTTGGTATCGATGAAACCCATCGCCAGTATTAAAAACCAATGATTATTCCTCGCACTCGTTTCAGAGTTGATGAACTCATGAATTAATATCTTGTTCAAAGGTAGTATTTCTCAAGCCTCTTGTATATATGTGTATCCTTGGTACTGGTACATCTACTGGTAATTCAGACCTTTCGTTGGAGATAATTTCATGCATAATTACTTACTGATAATTAATTCGAAACCCTGTAAATATGGATATACACTGGTGTACAAATTAAGGTTACACTCAATGTTGTTTCAATGGGAGAGGTACATATTTTGCTCTTTAACTCTCGTTGTACTTTATTTATAAAAAAATCATTTTGCAGAAAGTTAAAGGACTATAAACACTTAACAGAATTACAACAAATTGAATTTTTTCAGTTATCCTATAAAGAAGAATCCGAAGTTATAAGTATTGAAGCAATGCAGAAGTTCCATACAGTTAAATAATATCTATTAAGGCTTTAAATGTTTAGACTAATTCATTAATTAACTAATAATGCCAGTAAATGAATTCGAATACATAATAAAACAAATGTAGTACGCCTTTTTGGCGGGGCCTTTCTAGTACGTCTGCACACTTCAATGGTAAACGGAAGACTGATTTGATTTTAGAATTAGAAACGAAGTTACATATCGTTGCCAAATACAAAAAGTGAAATTATTTACATTTGGAAAACATGTAATAAAAGGAACAATTTGGCATTTTGCCAATTTTAGAAATTGAACTTATTAAGTTTGCTTTCTTGCGTTTCTAAGTGGCAACAGTTAGAAAGCATGAAAAGCGAACATATAGTGCTCCTATTGTGAGAGTCCACAAATCCACAATCAAAAATGGCGCAAAAATTGAAGGTTTAGAAAATTTTAAAAAATCTGATTTAGAATAACAAATTTGCTTATATAAGCATCAACAATAATTTCTAATGATTTTGCACGTGAGAAAATTTACTATTCTAAATCGGATTTTTAAGAATTTTCGTTTTTGATTTTTGACGTTTGCATCAATTTTAATCGTGGATTCTCCTTCATAGGATGCCTGAACAAATTATATTTGTTGTCATTGTGCTAAGTGTTTATAGCTCTTTAATTTTCTGTAAAATGATTTTTTATAAATAAAGCATATCGAAAGTTACAGAGCAAAATATGTACCCCTCCCATTGAAATAACATTTAGTGTAACCTTAATTTTGGACACCAGTTTATATCAAATAGGTCATTAACTATTAACTCTGTTGAAACGCTGCCGATGAAAATATTGATATCACTATAACATCGTTACTACTATAAGCGCTGTACCTTCGCCGAAGTTTCTCAAAGTACGTGACAACAATTATTAAAGATAACGTGTTGTGGCAAAATTTAGTTAAAGGCCTGTCATCATCTCCCTTAATTATTTAAACCATTGTCGTTCCACACGCACATGTGTTCGTTTTCCTCTGTGTTCCGAGCAGTGATGCCACATAAAATGCAGAAAAAGTGTTCGCGCATCGTTGAACTAATTTAATGGAAACTTGGGGTAGATCTGAACCGAACGGAACGTATCTAAAGCAAAC